>CM038672.1:552677461-553063796 GCA_021605145.1 Aegilops bicornis | reverse complement strand
CAAGGGATCTTCATAGCCAGTCACCAAGCTTTCCTTCCATGCCAAGGAGAGTCCAATCCGGACACGGGTATAGTATTCGGCCTTCATGTCTTCACAGCCCACCAGTCCGGCCCATAGATAATAGGTCAGACGCCCGAGGACCCCTTAGTCCAGGACTCCCTCAGTCGATGTGTCTAGAGGCGGTGCGGGAGCTGCACCACGTTGCTGGCCCCCACAACCCACATGAATAGTTGCCAGTGGCAAGGAGGTCGTGGGCCAGCTCCTCCATTGGACTAGTCTGCACCACGTCATCCCGACAGGTGTGCCCCACATGTCGGTTTCCCTATTTTCCCGGCCAAATTTGAGCGTTAGTATGGCCTCATTAACACTCGGCCGACCTCTCTCTCTTCTAGTCTAGTAGTAAATGACGATGGCAGGGGAGGGGGAGGGACGTCGGTTTACTCTCGACTGCGGAGTCACAAGTGGGTGAAAATGCAAGACGAAACGTGTTCCATTCGGTGAGCGACATGCAGGGTCCACTGTGCTGGGGTGCAACGTGAATGTGACAAGAGTGATGTGCATCGTCCGTTCCTTACAAACTTGCATACTTCAAGTACTCGTTTTTTTAACACAGTACAGACGCAATTGCTCATACATGCGCGCATACACTCACCCCTATGAACGCACACAAGCACACCCTACCCCTATGAGCACCTTCGAGAGACTGAGCCATCATACCTCTATCTCTACTCTCGGTGATGACGGCATGCCTGCCATCTTGCAATATAGACCGTCCGATCAATATCTGACGGATAGAAAGCAAACTATGGCAATTTTGGAAAAGGATACCCGCACCTCTCTCGTTCATCCTTATCTCCCACAACTTCATTGTTGAGTAATTAAAAAAGGAAGCCTCTTGAACAATCTGGCATGGTGGCCACTACCAGCGTCATCCATCCCCATGCCTCCGCTAAGTCCGACCACCAATCACCACCGCCCTCCACTCCTCCTCGCCTTATCTCTCATCTTTCTCGAGATATCATTTGTTGATGAAATTCTCGAGATACCATTTTTTCGATGAAATTCTCGAGATATCAATAGTTTTTACACATGGGATTACTCGTGCATGGGTCAATCACAACAGGTGTTTTGTAAAAAAATGCATCCTGATGTTCCATGCAATGCACGGGCATCTTGCTACTCATCTTGAGATTTACGAAGTCATCGCCTCGTCGTCGAAAGGAATGGTGGGGAAGTCTGGGCGTCTGCCACGTGAAATTCCCACCCCACAACTCTCGAGGCTCTAGCCCTCCTGCTTTGCAAACTCCACACAGTCAAAACCGATTGACTGGTCACCGGAACCACAATTCACACCAGAACCTATGCTGCTCGGCCTACGCCAGCTACTTGCCGGCCAGTTACCGCTGCCCCAAAACCATACCTCCTCTCTAGCCCATTCCCCAACATTTCAATCCCCTAGCCCGCATCAGCCGTCCCCTACACAACTGCAGGGTGGTCCAAACGCAACACTCGAATGAGAGACCCTTCAACGAAACTGTGTGCAATGCATCAATCACAAACGTGATGTAATAAAACTGTCAAAAAAGATGCAAAACATTTGCGATGGCGGCGACATCAAACATGGTTCATATTAGATTTGCGTGTGCGATGAGTGGCAAACGGTTAATCCAGAAGAACTGTTTGCGATGATGAAGAACAACAGAAACGGGTAGCCAGATTAGGTGTGTGGGATATACGGCATACGGTTCGCTAAGATAAACTGTGTGTGATTAGGCAACACAATGGAAACGGTTCAACTGAACAAGATGTGTGTGATACGCGGCAAACAGGTCCGTATTCAGAAATGTGTGCAAAGACCAATAATAACACAGACGATTGCTGCTAATAAGCCGTGTGATTTGCTCTATCTACAGAAGAATAACATATATATATAACTGTAATAAACATCCAATTACATAAGTGACTATATATATTATTCGCACACACCTCAATAAATAATTGCATGCATTCTAAAGTAGGAGAAACGATCGTCTAGTCATCTACTTCTTGTGACGCTCCCGCCACTGCTCTGTGGCTCGATCCCTCTTCTGAGGCAGGAAGAAGACACTTCCTCATGTCAATGATCCGCTTGTGTACTCGAGATCGAAGCCGACCACTTGGCACTTGTCCTCGGCAAGGAACTGATGCATAGTTTGGATGGAGCTCTCCACCGAGACCAGATCGTTCGTGTCCACTACGTGATGCATGGTGAACTGCCCGCCGTTGTGATACGTCTCCAACGTATCTATAATTTATGAAGTATTAACGTTATTATATTATCTGTTTTTGATGTTTATGGGCTTTACTAAACACTTTTATATTTTCGCATTAAGATTTTGTGCATCCAACTATAAAAGCGCATGACAACCTCTGCTTCCCTCTGCGAAGGGCCTATCTTTTATTGTTGTTTTCTACCTTATGCAAGAGTTATGCCAATGATCTTTTATATGTATCCAATTGGATGTAAGGCATCATGAACTATTATTGTTGGCATTACCCTTGAGGTAAAAAGTTGGGAGGCAAATCTATAAGCCCCTATATTTCTTTGTGTCTGATTAAAACTTTGAACCCATAAATATTGCGTGAGTGTTAGCAATTGTGAAAGAATAAATGATAGTTGAGTATGTGAAGTCTGCTGAATCAAAGCTCTGACATACACTCTTCCTGAAAATAAGATGAATTTTAATTGTTTGATGACTAATAACATGGTTTGTTAGTTTTCAAGAAAGTTTATGATCTATACTTTAACATGTGAACAGTTTGTTACAGAGATGAGCTACTGTTATGACATATGATGTTGCTAGAAAATGTGATTGAAATTATCATTGATCAAACTTGTGCACCTGCTAGCATTCACACTTCTTAAATTATTTCTTTTATCATTTACCTACTCGAGGACGAGCAGGAATTAAACTTGGGGATGCTGATACGTCTCCAACGTATCTATAACTTATGAAGTATTCATGCAATTATATTATCTGTTTTGCATGTTTATGGGTTTTACTAAACACTTTTATATTATTTTTGGGACTGACCTATTAACCGGCGGCCCAGCCCAAATTGCTATTTTCTTGCCTATTTTAGTGTTTCGAAGAAAAGGAATATCAAACGGAGTCCAAACGGAATGAAACCTTTGGGAGAGTTAGTTTTGGAATGGAAGCAATACAAGAGACTCGGAGTAGACGTCAGGGAAGCTTCGAGGAAGCCACGAGGCAGGGAGGCACGCCCTACGGCCTGGGCACGCCCCCCACCCTCGTGGTCCCCTAGTGGCTCCCCTGACCGAATTCTTTCTCCTAAATATATCCATATACACTAAAAGCATCTGGGAACGGAATAGATCGGGAGTTCCACCGCCGCAAGCCTCTGTAGCCACCAAAAACCAATAGTGACACTGTTCTGGCACCCTGCCGGAGGGGGGAACCCTCACCGGTGGCCATCTTCATCATCCCGGCGCTCTCCATGACGAGGAGGGAGTAGTTCACCCTCGGGGCTCAGGGTATGTACCAGTAGCTATGTGTTTGATCTCTCTCTCTCTCTCTCTCTCGTGTTCTTCAGGTGGTACGAACTTGATGTATCGCGAGCTTTGCTATTATAGTTGGATCTTATGATGTTTTCCCCCTCTTCTCTCTTGTAATGGATTGAGTTTTCCCTTTGAAGTTATCTCATTGGATTGAGTCTTTAAGGATTTGAGAGCACTTGATGTATGTCTTGCATGTGCTTATCTGTGGTGACAATGGGATATCACGTGATCTACTTGATGTATGTTTTGGTGATCAACTTGTGAGGTCTGTGACATTGTGAACTTACGCATAGGGGTTGGCACACGTTTTCGTCTTGACTCTTCGGTAGAAACTTTGGGGCACTCTTTCAAGTACTTTGTGTTGGTTTGAATAGATGAATCTGAGATTGTGTGATGCATATCGTATAATCATACCCATGGATTCTTGAGGTGACATTGGAGTATCTAGGTGACATTAGGGTTTTGGTTGATTTGTGTCTTAAGGTGTTATTCTAGTACCTACTCTATGATAGATCGAACGGAAAGAATAGCTTCATGTATTTTACTATGGACTCTTGAATAGATCTATCAGAAAGAATAACTTCGAGGTGGTTTCGTACCCTATCACAATCTCTTCGTTTGTTCTCTGCTATTAGTGACTTTGGAGTGACTCTTTGTTGCATGTGGAGGCATACTTATATGATCCAATTATGTTATTATTGTTGAGATAACTTGCACTAGTGAAAGTATGAACCCTATGCCTTGTTTCCTAGCATTTCAATACCGGTTGTTCTCACTTTTATCACTTGGTACCTTGCGGTTTTTATATTTTCAGATTACAAAAACCTATATCTACCATCCATATTGCACTTGTATCACCATCTCTTCACCGAACTAGTGCACCTATACAATTTACCATTGTATTGGTTGTGTTGGGGACACAAGAGACTCTTTGTTATTTGGTCGCAGGGTTGTTTGAGAGAGACCATCTTCATCCTACGCCTCCCACGGATTGATAAACCTTAGGTCATCCACTTGAGGGAAATTTTCTACTGTCCTACAAACCTCTGCACTTGGAGGCCCAACAACGTCTACAAGAACAAGGTTGTGTAGTAGACATCAAGCTCATTTTCCGGCGCCGCTGTCGGAGATGAGTGCCTGAAGGTATATCTTTAGATCTTGCATTCGAATCTTTTAGTTTCTTGTTTTATCACTAGTTTAGTCTATAAAAGAAAACTACAAAAATGGAATAAAGGGTGCCTCATATGCTTCATCTTTTTAATTTCTTTCGTGAAAATAAGGATTCCGAAAATTGTGCTCATGTACTAGAAGAAGAATTACATAGAAAGCTTGGCATGGAATATGTGAATGATGAACATGATTGCAATGTTGTTAGTATGAATTCTTTGAATACCCATGATGCTAATGATATGAAAAGCCACAAGCTTGGGGATGGTATGTTTGATGAATATGATATTTTTTGTCGCCCAAGTTTTGATGAGCAAATTTATTATGATGAAAGCATGCCTCCTATTTATGATGAGTATTGCGATGACACGTATGCTATAAAGAATAAAGATAACCATGAAACTTGTCATCATGATTTTAACTTTCAATTGTACTATGCTTCACATGATAGTTACTTTGTTGAGTTTGGTCCCACCACTAGTCATGAGAACAAATTTGCTAATGTGGAGAGTAATAAAAATTCTATTCTTGTGGGTCATGAAAGGAATGATTTATGTGATGGTTATATTGTTGAACTCATTCATGATGCTACCAAAAATTATTATGAGAGAGGATCATATGCTTCTACATATTGCAATAATATCAAGTTTCCTCTCTATGTGCTTAAAATCTAGAAGGTATGCTTGTTTTACCTTCCTATGCAAGTTGATTCTTATTCCCAAAAGTTGTTTGCTCACAAAATCCCGATGCATAGGAAGTGGGTTATACTTAAATCTGCTAGTCATATTCTTCATGATACTCTCTTTATGTTTCAATTCTTATCTTTTATACGAGCATCATTGAAATCATCAGGCCTAGCTAGAATGGCATTAAAGAAAAGTGCTTGTTTGGAGACAACCCAATATTTGGAGTGACTCTTTGTTGCATGTTGAGGGATAGTTATACAATCCAATTATATTATTTATTGTTGAGAGAACTTGCACTAGTGAAAGATTGAACCCTATGCCTTGTTTCCTAGCATTGCAATACCGTTTGTGCTCACTTTTATCACTTGCTACCTTGCTGTTTTTATATTTTCAGATTACAAAAACCTATATCTACCATCCATATTGCACTTGTATCACCATCTCTTTGCCGAACTAGTGCACCTATACAATTTACCATTGTATTGGGTGTGTTGGGGACACAAGAGACTCTTTGTTATTTGGTTGCAGGGTTGTTTGAGAGAGACCATCTTCTCCTACGCCTCCCATGGATTGATAAACCTTAGGTCATCCACTTGAAGGTAATTTTCTACTGTCCTACAAACCTCTGCACTTGGAGGCCCAACAACGTCTACAAGAAGAAGGTTGTGTAGTAGATATCACGTTGTCGTTGTCGGCAACTGGGAGCGCCATTGGACCCACGGGGAGCGCCATTGGATGTCCTCTCTGTATGAGTCATCGTGGGTGTTCTTATTGTCTCGTGTGACGCGAGAGACGAAGGTAAATGGCCGCAGGAATAAATGGGGGCCGGGCGGCCTGGATTCTCGGTGCGTCTGCATAGCAGTTTTTGCAGCGGGTAATCAGATCGTCAAGATCGCGCTTCAAAACCGCATGCACACGAATGTGCGTGATCGTGCGTTGGCCCAAACACTGGCGGCGCGCATGGAGGGACGAGGGCAGAGCACCCGAAGGGACGCGAGAGCAGAGCGCGCAAGGCGGGACGCGGGCAGAGTATGCTGCGGCCGCACCAACCGCAAGCAAACACACGCATAGAGCAGTTGAACACGTAGGAAATGGTCGCCTACAAGCCGGTCGACAGTTGCGTCGCTGCGTAGAGAGCGGCCATGTGCTACTTCCTCCATCTCTGTCTATAGTCCCCTTTATATTTTGTGCCATACTTTGCCATTAAATTTAACCAACAAAATGTTAATGCATGTTATTAAAATTGTATAATTGGAGACTATGTTCAAATATGAATCCAACTATATAATCTGGCGACATGCATTCGTATTTTACTAGTTAAATCCTACTTATAAACCAGGATAGGGGTATAGTAGGTAATTAAATCGCAAATGTTTTTTATTAACTGTATGTGTACATGGACTTTCGTCCTCTTCTCGCACGTCTTGTCACCCCGCTGCCGCAGATGGCTTACAACGCAAGCTTGCGCAGCGCGCGGGGGCGTTCTTTTGGCCAAACGGTGGCTCGAATTGGCGCCAGTGAATCGTCAGTGAGCTCGTCCCCGCGCAACCTCGCAGATTACCGTGCAAGCTTCCTGCCCGACTTGGTGAAATCCCCCAAAATCGGCAATGGAACTAGCCCGTCGTTGTCGCTCAGCCACTCCGTCGTCATCAGAGGACAGCTTGTTGGGGAACGAAGTAATTTCAAAATTTTCCTAAGATCACGCAAGATCTATCTAGGAGATGCATAGCAACGAGAGGGGAGAGTGTGTCTACGTACCCTCGTAGACCAAAAGCGGAAGTGTTATATCAACGCGGTTGATGTAGTCGTACGTCTTCACGATCAGGCCGATCCTAGCACCGAACGTACGACACCTTCGTGTCCAGCACACGTTCAGCATGATGGCGTCCCTCATACTCTTGATCCATTTGAGGCCGAGGAAGAGTTTTGTCAGCACGACAGCGTGGCGACGGTGATGATGAAGTTACCGGCGCAGGGCTTCGCCTAAGCACTACGACGGTATGACCGAGGTGTAAAATTGTGGAGGGGGGCACCGCACACGGCTAAGAGATTGTCTCTTGTGCCTTTGGGTGCCCCCTCCCCATGTATATAAAGGAGGGAGGGAGGAGGAGGTCGGCTAGGAGGAGGCACGCCCTAGGAGGGGGGGAGTCCTACCCCAAGTAGGATTCGGCCCCCCCTTTCCTACTTCCACAAGGAGAAGGGGGAAGGAGAGGGAGAAGAGAAGGAAATGGGGGGCCGTCCACCCTGGCCCTAGTCCAATTCGGTTTGGGCTAGGGGGTGCATGCCACACCTTGGCCTGCCTCCTCTCTTCCACCACTTGTCCCATGAGGCCCAATAACTTCGGGGTTCGATAACCCCTTGCATCTCAAACTTATCCGAACGACCGAACCATTCCGGTGTCCGAATGTGACCTTCCAATATATCAATCTTTATGTTTCGACCATTTTGAGAATCCTCGTCTTGTCTGTGTTCTCATCCGGGACTCCGAACAACCTTCGGTACATCAAATCACCTAACTCATAATACAAATCGTCATCGAACTATAAGCGTGCGGACCCTATGGATTCGAGAACTATGTAGACAACACTGAGACACATATCCGGTCAATAACCAATAGCGGAACCTCGATGCTCATATTGGCGAATACATATTCTACGAAGATCATTATCGGTCAAATCGCATAACAACATATGTTGTTCCCTTTGTCATCGGTATGTTACCTGCCCGAGATTCGATCGTCATTATCATCATACCTAGTTCAATCTCGTTACTGGCAAGTCTCTTTACTCGTTCAGTAATGCATCATCCCGCAACTAACTCATTAGTTGTCAGGACCCCGATCCTAAGTCACACCGATCTAGCATGTAACCCATCATATCACTTTGCGGCCTCACGCACGGTATTCCCACGGGTGTCGCCTTACCATGTCCCGGGACCGTTTGCGTCTTTTGGCTCACGATATGATAGTGTCGCTAGCATCCATATGACAAAGAACCCGGGCCGACATGGCTAGTCGTGAACCCAAAGCGGCGCTTAACCTATGGGGACAGGCATACATGAATCACATCGAGCATGTCGGTCATCAACGTATATATTCGGGCTGTAGCATCGGGCTAACAGGACTCCGGTATCCCGGGCTGTAGCAGGCTAGGCAGGACTCGAATAACACCGCGTGACATTTCCCGAAGGACAGACATAGGAACGAAGTGAAACACATGCCGCCAGTCAAGTGTCCAAGCGGTAGTGCTGGGCTAGCAGGACTCCGGTGAACCGGGTCAGAAGCGGACTACTATCGCTCGTAAGCACGAGACTACATTTCCCCATATGAGAGGCTGCCAAGGATAAACAACTAGTTTGTCGGATCCCACACATACCAAGCATTTCAAACATACACACATTATACTTGATATGCGTAGATACAACATGGCATCACAACATAACTCTATGACTCAGATATTATTCATTAGGCTCCGAAGAGCGGGATATTACAAACATGGGTCTCATGACCCAACACTCGTGAGCATACAAGTCAAAGCACAAACGGAAGCTAATCATGTCCGAGTACGCACAACTATAAATGAAAAAGGCCGAGAAGCGACTATCTACCAGATCCCCGCCGAGGCACAAGATCGTAGCTGAGGTAACAAGCTAAACGTCGAAGTCCATTGGAACTACTAAGCGAGACCGACGCCTCTCGCAAAACATAAATAAGCAAACGTGAGTACAATTGTACTCAGCAAGACTTACATCGTAACTAACTACATATGCATCATTATCAAAAGGGGTGGTGGAGTTTGACTGCAGCAAGCCAGCTTTGACTCGGTGGCTATCCTGAACTACGATCGCAAGCAACTCTTTTGAGGTGGCGCACACGCAGTCCGCATATTCACCATATCAAATACACCACTATGGATCCGCTCCCGTCTACCCACGGAAACGCCATCCATAGCACTCACGCTTATCTTGCGTATTTTAGAGTATCCACTTTCACTTGTCTATGAACTATGCAAGGGGTCCAAGTTTCCATATCCGAGGAATCCGGCTATTGAATAGATAATGATAACCCTGCAGGGTGTACTTCTTCACACACGCTCTCGCCACTTATAGCCCCAGACACGTCATGTACCTCGGCAACCTTCAAGCGGAAGCCGGGCGAGGAGTCGGCCACGACGACTAACCACACAAGTCTCTCGGCCCAGGTTTATCGCCTATTCGGGTTCCATCCGCAAGGAGATCCGGCTGGGGTGTCGCCACGGCCCCAAACGATGTGAGCAGGGTTCCCAAGCCCACCAACCGGTGCCACTTGGTACACCGTGCCATCAGGTTTAGTCTGTCCCAAGCCCACCTGCATCGGGTGCCACTTGGTAGACTATTAACACTACCTACAAACACCGTAAACTAGTTGCAACTCCCGGACAGAGATCAAGTTGATTAATAAGTCGAGAGGGGTCGAGTTACCGGAACCCAATGTGTGGTAGTAACTGTTCATGGATCACAAACACAGAACTCAGTTCCTGAGGACGGCTGCAATGAGACAACCCACCATGTACTCCTAAATGGCCTGTCACCGCTACCTTTACCAAATCGTGTTCACACACTTAGCTCACACACAATAGGACATGTTCATAACAATTCCAATTCATTCCCGATGAATCAGACCCGACTTAACTCTAAGCAAAGAGTGCATGACAAACAAGCATAAATGAGTAGGCACAACATGGCTCAAACAATTCCTACTCATGCTAGTGGGTTTCATCTAATTCTTGTGGAATGACAGGTCATGCAAAGGATCAAGGGGTTCAGCTACCGCAGCAAGTAACACATGAGTCGTTGTTGTCCTAATGCAATAAAATAGAGCAGGAGCGAGAGAGTGGGATTATATCGGAATGAACAAGGGGGTTTTGCTTGCCTGGCACTTCTGAAGATAATAGTTCTTCATCGGTGTCATCGAATAATCATCGTCGGTACATCGTCTACCGGGAGGGAACAAACACCGGCAACTGAGAAAGAACGCAATCAATGCAATGCACATATATGATGCATGATCATGTTAAGGAACTGAATTTACCTAGTGCAATAATAATCCAAGTTAGTTTAAGTGGAATTCAAACAAGGTTGAATTCCAACTCCAAATGCTATTTCATAAATTACCCTAATCATGATTCATCCTATTCAGTGAGGTTCACTTGTTCAAACATGTATGATCATGGCATAAACAGATTCTTCATATTTTTCTGATCATTTTCATATATAAATTATTTCCATCCGAGTTACGGTTGAATTTATATGATTTTTAGAAGTTTAGAGTATTTTCTGAAATTTCCTGAATTAAATTAAATCTAGAAACCTAATTATTGCGTCAGCCTGACGTCAATGTGACGTCAGCGGGTCAACAGGGCGCCCCAGGTCAAACCTGACGCTGGGACCCACTGGTCAGTGTCTAACTAACTAACCTAACTTAGTTAGCACTAATCTAACTTAACTAGCCGGACGGGCCTGCATGTCGCTGAGGAGAGGGGAGGTCAAACCGGCAAGGTCAACCCACGCCGGTCAGTCAATGGGCGCCGGCGTTTAGCGCCGGCGAGCCCGGGCGGGCGCAAGTGTTTCGCTGTTCCGCCACCAAAAGGGTCGGGGAGGGTACCACGGGAGGCTGAGGATGAGCCGAGGCTCTTGGTGGAGTGGGTTGAGCCTGGGCGGTCGGAGTCGACGCCGGTGGCGTGTTTGGCGGCGGCCGGAGCTCGGGCGAAGCCTGGGCTCGGCAGCTGCGGCGCGCTAGAGGGAAGCGGAGGCGCTGCGGGTTCCTGGTGCTGTGGTGAGCCCAGGGGTGGGGTTGGCTTGAGCCATCGGGCTCTAGCCACGCCGGGCGATTTAGGCACGGCGGGCGGGCGAAGCTTCGCCGCAGTGGGAAATGGTGGCTAGAGAGGAGAACGAGTCGGGAGAAGGGGAAACGATAGAGGAGCTCACGGCGGTGCGGTGATGGCATCGGCGAAGCTCGGGAGGCACCGGAGCCGATTTAATTTGACGGCGTAGCGGGCGGGTCCGAGAAGGGGAAAACGGCGGGGCGGCGCCTGGGCGCCCAAGGCGTCGGGAGGCTCAGTGGAGGAGGGCGAGGATGGAGTGGCGGGGCTTGGGGGCATGTCGGGAGGTAAGGGGAGGCGGTGGTCAGCGAACGGCGACGGTGGCGACGATGAGGCCGCTCGGTCCGGGCGAGAGGGAGGGAGCAGAGGAGAGGAGGGTCGGGAGAGACCGAGAGAGTCCAGTGGGGCGCGTGGCTGTTCCAGCGCCGCGAGAAGGTCGGGAGGCCGCCAGCAGCAGGTGAGGTGGCCAGCGGCATCGCTGGCCTTGCCACGCCTCGCCTCGCCTATACAGCAGAGGAAGACGATGTGAGCGGTGGTGGGCTGGGCCAACTGGGCCAGCCAGAGGAGGGGGGGAAAGAAGGCTGGGCTGGTGGGCTGCCAGTAAGCTGTGAGGTTTTTTCCTATTTTGTTTTTCTTTTCTAATTTCTGACATTTGTTTGATTTATTTGAAATACCAAATCACTTTATTTAATTGTGCCAATTTTTTTATATGATCTAGTGGTAATATTCCAGAGCTCTCCAACAAAAGGCACAACTTTTGGCCAATATTTTATATATATAATAATATATATCCAATGAAATAGGTATGCATTAATTCCAAATGCCCAAATATAAATACTTATGAACCCCCAAAAATATTGGTTTGATTATTAACTCTGTCCAATATTTTCAGAGGGCCACATGAGCATTTTCCTGGACCCTTTGGAGCAATTTTTGTATTTTTGGGTCATTTCCAAAAATTATTCTGAGGGTTTCACAAATCCCCATTTCAATTTCATGAAAATTAACATGATGACATGAATGCCTTAATGCAACTAATGTCAAACAATTCTAGGGCTGTGACAACTCACCCCCACTAAACAAGAATCTCGCCCCGAGATTCAAGACGTGAGGCAAGAGGAAAAGGGAAGTCACAACTATCCCAATCTTCATGATCCAATTGCCTTCCTCGAAATTGTTGATTCATTCCATCATCTTAGTCTTGACGTCCTTGCTTTCGAGGTCTTCACTCGACACGACAATAGAAGGAAAGGGAAACCCTACATGATTCGATCTTCACGAAGATCAAGTAAACATGATCAACTCACGGACTGAGACGGTGACATATCTTGAGTTGAGACATAAAATGCATCGAGAGGAATGGAAGAACAACAACGGGGTTTGATTGGTGGCAACAATCCCACGCTTAGGGAGACGGTGGATGGTGTCAAGGTGGTGAGGAAAATATTTACTATGATCCCGTAACGGGGCACCTCGAAAAAGGTGACGCAAGAACTATTCCTTTAAGTGGCAAAAAGAATTACTTTTGATCCATAGATCATTGGAACTCTTTATACCAGCCTAAGGCAATTCACAACGATCGTTTGACGGAGTGCAAAGGAATGGTACACCCGGACTTGAGTGGATGATGTGGACTACCTTGTTGAAGACAACGCGATGGATGATTTTGCTTATCATCGAAGGTGGGGGGACCCATGGTAAGTCCACTTTTGAGGATGATCTTGAACAGAAATTACTAAGAAGGCAGCCTATGGTGAAAAAGCACAAAGACGGTGCAAGCTGGGAACGAAATGCAACTGTTGGAATGTTCCAATCATCATATCTGCCTGAGATTCAGATCCGATTGGTAGTAGGATACTTGGACTCCACATGTCTGAAAAGAAAGTTTGCAACACAATTGACGAGATGGCGTTGCGAGATTCTCGGATATGAACTACGATAGCAAGCTCCAAAATATGAGCTGGTTCCGCTACAAACCCATGAACACGCTTGTCCAAGACAAGCATGACCACGTAGTAGTCTTATGATAAAAAATACTACCAAGTTCAGGTTGGGAACCATCATCGAGGATAACGAAGTCCTAACATACGTCATGACTAGTTGTTATGAAGGAACTCCTTCTCCTTGAACAAATCAATCAGTGGCTTGGTGTGCCAGGAACACATATGGAATGGAGGCGGCCAACCTATCAAACCATAGAGCACTTCGCACGTGCATGACTGACTTGGGATGGTACCATAGGAAGCAAAACAAACCTTTCTCATAATCATGGCGGCAACTAACACCTAACGCACATGAATTTGAGGAAGTCACTTTTTCCATCCAGGCATAGGCTTCATGAACGGTACACGAAGAAATGCCTACACAAATTTCCAACACTAGGTTGATGTTCAACATGACTCATGGGGGAGACAAAATGCTGCTGATGGGCTCAACAACAACTCATCGGAATTTCCATATCACTGGACTTCCACCATCATGTGATCACGTGATAGTATTGGTCAGACCAAAAGATGTAATGGTGTATGCTCGAGGGGTCAACCACGAGTAAGACAACATCACGAATATCGTTGGTTCCGATTTGACTTGACAAATGGCCCATACTCAAATCAAAAAAAATTGATAAGACAATAGGTCCAACAACTGATCACAGGGACCAATCGATGAAATATCATATTTCTTCCACACACACTACACAAGAATATCCCTTTGGAATGAACTAAGTTGGACAAGCTTTTATCTTCCAACTCTCCAAGTTGTTGTCTAGCTTAACCAACTAGCTCAGGGGTATCCAACACAGATTCTTGGAGAAGGGGTGGTTCACAAGAAACCAACTTGATCACGAGCTCAACATAACGGTCAGGGAACAACCCGGTAACACTTCCAAGAAGATATTTGGAAAGTCACGAACCGCCGGTATGTTACTAAGCTCGAGAGCAATCTTGCTTTTGAGGGCAAGACGATATGATCCGATGAGTGAGGACTTGACAAGATCCTAACCCATCAATCGAGGAGTGCACCAGAAATAAGGACTAGGTAGCACGGTCAATCTTAGGATGATGGTTTAATAACCAACACGCTAAGAATGAGAATATTGTCCATTTACCACCAAGCAACGAGTGGCTCGGAGTATTGATTTCACACATCACAATTCACTTGCCGGCATTCCGGTTACAACAACACGGAATCGAGGAATGAATAATAATAGCGAGAGTATCACTGCGTCAAGAATTCCTAAGAGGTTGTGCAATTCCCATGACATTCTTGACATAAGATGGCAATACTTCAGGGTAGAACAGATTCAAAAGCTGAATTGGCGCTTTTGATCTGCGGAATACAACTACTTTGACCCAATCCTAGAAATGGATGAGGTATCGGAGTTTGTTTCTCCTAGTCATTACGGAATAGAATGGCTTGACGGACCACAAGGATAAAATGCATCGATGAACACAAATGCGCACATACCCTTGGCTATCAATTGATAGATGAAGGTCAGAAGGCATCTAAGAGAACAACTCAAAGGAACATATAATTTTTTGAGTTGTGGATGCACAGATTAGTGTGTCGAGCAAGCTCAACATTTCTTCCGGATAACCCATGCAGAAAGGTAGAATTGGCAGATTCACAATTATGAATGGAGAACTCCTCAAGAGCACTCTTATTGTGATCTTTTGGTTCAAAAGAACTTCTGCCATAAGCGGTTCCTAGTATTTGGAAGAAGGAAATACCACGGATCTCGAGGACTATTGCAAAGGTTACTAATATCTTAAGGGCACTAGCAAATACTAACAACATGGAGTGAGTAGGGTGAATCTCGGGTTCAGAAACCCAGGAGTAGAATACCTACTAACTAAATTGCATCACGGGGTGCTTTCGAGAATGATGGCCATAATCATCACACTAGGGATACAAAAGCATTGCTAAATTGCTAGGTGACCTCCTAAGCACCTAGGGTCATAATAGTAGTTCCAACATGTATGTCGAGGCAACAAAGTACCTCAACTTACCGATTAGTGTGCTTATTCTGACCAAAAGGTCATCGGAACGGAAGAAGGGATTTGCAAATGCACCAGACTATTTAGAGACACAGGATGACTCGGACAGCATAACGGCTGTAAATGCTCAAAATGATTTGAGACATCCTGCAAAAATGGTGGCATAACCACTCAACAACATCATAACAAGATTCTGAGATCAACAGTTATCATACAGGAGTAGTAGGAACTGAACTGGGGATTAAAACCAACAATCTTATAGGTCTATGGATTAGTAACACGTCATCCTAATAGATAGATGAGAAGCCTAGTTCTTAACCCCGTAGAAGAGAAGAGGATGACTCAGATCAGAAGGCCATGAGGTATAAGGAGTAAAAGAGCCTTACGTTCCCTTCCACAATCAATTCCCTTACATAACTAAAGCATTTCTAGACACAACTTCGACCAGTTTGGCTTGGTAATCCTACAGACAGTCAGGCTCTGATACCAACGCTGTCAGGACCCCGATCCTAAGTCACACCGATCTAGCATGTAACCCATCATATCACTTTGCGGCCTCACGCACGGTATTCCCACGGTGTCGCCTTACCATGTCCCGGGACCGTTTGCGTCTTTTGGCTCACGTATATGATAGTGTCGCTAGCATCCATATGACAAAGAACCCGGGCCGACATGGCTAGTCGTGAACCCAAAGCGGCGCTTAACCTATGGGGACAGGCATACATGAATCACATCGAGCATGTCGGTCATCAACGTATATATTCGGGCAGCACTGGGGCTAACAGGACTCCGGTATCCCGGGCTGTAGCAGGCTAGGCAGGACTCGAATAACACCGCGTGACATTTCGAAGGGACGGACATATAGGAACGAAGTGAAACACATGCCGGCGATCAAGTGTCCAAGCAGTAGTGCTGGGCTAGCAGGACTCCGGTGAACCGGTCAGAAGCGGACTACTATCGCCGGAAGCACGAGACTACATTTCCCCATATGAGAGGCTGCCAAGGATAAACAACTAGTTTGTCGGATCCCACACATACCAAGCATTTCAAACATACACACATTATACTTGATATGCGTAGATACAACATGGCATCACAACATAACTCTATGACTCAGATATTATTCATTAGGCTCCGAAGAGCGGGATATTACAAACATGGGTCTCATGACCCAACACTCAGAGCATACAAGTCAAAGCACAAACGGAAGCTAATCATGTCTGAGTACAGACAACTATAAATGAAAAAGGCTGAGAAGCCTGACTATCTACCAGATCCTGCCGAGGGCACAAGATCGTAGCGGAGGTAACAAGCTAAACGTCAAGTCCACGTGGAACTACTAGCGAGACCGACGCCTCTCTCGCAAAACATAAATAAGCAAACGTGAGTATAATTTTACTCATCAAGACTTACATCAGAACTAACTACATTTGCATCATTATCAAAATGGGGTGGTGGAGTTTGTATGCAGCAAGCCAGCTTTGACTCGGTGGCTATCCTGAACTACGACTGCAAGCAACTCTTTTGAGGTGGCGCACACGAGTCCGCATATTCACCATATCAAATACACCACTATGGATCCGCTCCCGTCTACCTACGGGAAACGCCATCCATAGCACTCACGCTTATCTTGCGTATTTTAGAGTATCCACTTTCACTTGTCTATGAACTATGCAAGGGGTCCAAGTTTCCATATCCGAGGAATCCGGCTATTCGAATAGATAATGATAACCCTGCAGGGGTGTACTTCTTCACACACGCTCTCGCCACTTATAGCCCTGTACACGTCATGTACCTCGGCAACCTTCAAGCGGAAGCCGGGCGAGGGAGTCGGCCACGACCTGACTAACCACACAAGTCTCTCGTCCAGGTTTATCGCCTATTCGGGTTCGATCCGCAAGGAGATCCGGCCGGGGTGTCGCCACGGCCCCAAACGATGTGAGCAGGGTTCCCAAGCCCACTAACTGGGTGCCACTTGGTACACTGCGTACATCAGGCCTAGTCTGTCCCAAGCCCACCTGTACCGGGTGCCACTTGGTAGACTACTAACACTACCTACAAACACCAGAAACTAGTTGCAACTCCTGGACAGAGATCAAGTTGATTAATAAGTCGAGAGGGGTCGAGTTACCGGAACCCAATGTGTGGTAGTAACTGTTCATGGATCACAAACACAGAACTCAGTTCCTGAGGACGGCTGCAATGAGACAACCCACCATGTACTCCTACATGGCCTCTCACCGCTACCTTTACCAAATCGTGTTCACACACTTAGCTCACACACAATAGGACATGTTCATAACAATTCCAATTCATTCCCGATGAATCAGACCCGACTTAACTCTAAGCAGTAGCAGGCATGACAAACAAGCATAAATGAGTAGGCACAACATGGCTCAAACAATTCCTACTCATGCTAGTGGGTTTCATCTAATTACTGTGGAATGACAGGTCATGCAAAGGATCAAGGGGTTCAGCTACCGCAGCAAGTAACACATGAGACGTTGTTGTCCTAATGCAGTAAAATAGAGCAGGAGCGAGAGAGTGGGATTATATCGGAATGAACAAGGGGGTTTTGCTTGCACGGCACTTCAAGATAATAGTTCTTCATCGGTGTCATCGAATAATCATCGTCGGTACATCGTCTACCGGGAGGGAACAAACACCGGCAACTGAGAAAGAATGCAATCAATGCAATGCACATATATGATGCATGATCATGTTAAGGAACTGAATTTACCTAGTGCAATAATAATCCAAGTTAGTTTAAGTGGAATTCAAACAAGGTTGAATTCCAACTCCAAATGCTATTTCATAAATTACCCTAATCATGATTCATCCTATTCAGTGAGGTTCACTTGTTCAAACATGTATGATCATGGCATAAACAGATTCTTCATATTTTTCTGATCATTTTTCATATATAAATTATTTCCATCCGAGTTACGGTTGAATTTATATGATTTTTAGAAGTTTAGAGTATTTTCTGAAATTTCCTGAATTAAATTAAATCTAGAAACCTAATTATTGCGTCAGCCTGACGTCAATGTGACGTCAGCGGGTCAACAGGGCGCCCCAGGTCAAACCTGACGCTGGGACCCACTGGTCAGTGTCTAACTAACTAACCTAACTTAGTTAGCACTAATCTAACTTAACTAGCCGGACGGGGCCCGCATGTCAGTGAGGAGAGGGGGAGGTCAAACCGGGCAGTGGGTCAACCCACGCCGGTCAGGTCGGGCGCCGCTTAGCCGCCGGGCGAGCGACGCTGGCGGCGCAAGTGCTTGTTCCGGCCACCAAAAGGGTCGGGAGGGTACCCACGGGAGATGGGGATGAGCCGAGGCTCTTGGTGGAGTGGGTTGAGCTCGGGCGGTCGGAATCGACGCCGGCGGCGTGTTTGGCGGCGGCCGGAGCTCGGGCGAGCTCGGGCTCGACGCTGCGGCGCGCTAGAGGGGAAGCGGAGGGGCGCTGCGGGTTCCTGGTGCTGCGGTGAGCCCAGGGGTGGGGTTGGCTTCGAGCCACTGGGGCTCTAGCCACGCCGGCGACGAGGCACGGCGGCGGCGAGCTTCGGCCGCAGTGGAAATGGTGGCTAGAGAGGGAGATCGAGTCGGGCAGAAGGGGGAAACGATAGAGGAGCTCAGCGGTGGTGCGGTGATGGCATCGGCGAAGCCTGGGAGGCACCGGAGCCGACGAATTTGACGGGCGGGCGAAGCAAGGGTCCGAGAAGGGGAAAACGGCGGGGCGGGCGCCGGGCGCCCGGCCGGGAGGCTCGGTGAGGAGGGCGAGGATGGAGTGGCGGGGCCTGGGGCATGTCGGGAGGTAAGGGGAGGCGGTGGTCATGGGCGAACGGGCGACGGTGGCGATGCAGGCCGCCGGGTCCGGCGAGAGGGAGGGAGCAGAGGAGAGGGAGGGTCGGGAGAGACCGAGAGAGTCCAGGGGCGCGTGGCTGTTCCAGCGTCGCGAGAAGGTCGGGAGGCCGCCAGCGCAGGTGAGGTGGTACATGCATCGCTGGCCGCCACGCCGCCTCGCCTTTCCGGGCAGAGGAAGACGATGAGCGGTGGGCGCTGGTGGCTGGGCCAACTGGGCCAGCCAGAGGAGGGGGGAAAAGAAGGCTGGGCCAGGTGGGCTGCCAGGTAAGCCAGGTGAGGTTTTTTCCTATTTTGTTTTTCTTTTCTAATTTCTGACATTTGTTTGATTTATTTGAAATACCAAATCACTTTATTTAATTGTGCCAATTTTTTTATATGAGCTAGTGGTAATATTCCAGAGCTCTCCAACAAAAGGCACAACTTTTGGCCAACATTTTATATATATAATAATATATATCCAATGAAATAGGTATGCATTAATTCCAAATGCCCAAATATAAATACTTATGAACCCCCAAAAATATTGGTTTGATTATTAACTCTGTCCAATATTTTCAGAGGGCCACATGAGCATTTTCATGGACCCTTTGGAGCAATTTTTTTATTTTTGGGTCATTTCCAAAAATTATTCCGAGGGTTTCACAAATCCCCATTTCAATTTCATGAAAATTAACATGATGACATGAATGCCTTAATGCAACTAATGTCAAACAATTCTAGGGCTGTGACATTAGTCACATTGATTGCAAGGCTTATAGTGATGTGCATTACTGAGAAGGCCCAGAGATACCTCTCTGAAACACAGAGTGATAAATCCTAATCTCGATTTATGCCAACTCAACAAACACCATCGGAGACACATGTAGAGCATCTTTGTAATCACCCAGTTACGTTGTGACGTTTGATAGCACACTAAGTGTTCCTCCGGTATTCGGGAGTTGCATAATCTCATAGTCATAGGAACATGTATAAGTCATGAAGAAAGCAACAACAATAAACTAAATGATCATAGTGCTAAGCTAATGAATGGGTCTTGTCCATCACATCACTCTCTAATGATGTGATCCCGTTCATCAAATGACAACTCATGTCTATGGCTAGGTAACTTAACCGTCTTTGATTAACGAGCTAGTCAAGTAGAGGCATACTAGGGACACTCTGTTTGTCTATGTATTCACACATGTACTAAGTTTCCGGTTAATACAATTCTAGCATGAATAATAAACATTTATCATGATATAAGGAAATATAAATAACAACTTTATTATTGCCTCTAGGGCATATTTCCTCCAGTCTCCCACTTGCACTAGAGTCAATATTCTAGATTACATAGAATAATTCTAACACCCATGGAGTCTTGTTGCTGATCATGGTTTGCTTTGAGAGAGGCTTAGTCAATGGGTCTGCAATATTCAGATCCGTATGTATCTTGCAAATCTCTATGTCCCCCTCCGACACTTGATGACAGATGGAATTGAAGCATCTCTTGATGTGCTTGGTTCTATTGTGAAATCTGGATTCCTTCGCCAAGGCTATTGCTCCAGTATTATCAAAAAAGATTTTTATTGGACCCGATGCACTTGGTATGACACCTAGATCAGATATGAACTCCTTCATCTAGACTCCTCCATTTGCAGCTTCCGAAGCAGCTATGTACTCCGCTTCTCACGTAGACCCAACACTACAAGAAATATGTCAACTAGTGACCTTCTGTCAGTTACCCTGGAAGAATTGGTCATATATGTACGACCATTTGAGACCAATTGGTCAAAAGATGCTCGGGGGGCTCCAAACCCTCAACTATATCGACCATTCTGGCCATAAAGGTCGTAATTTCCTTACACGAAATGTCATAAAGCAGACAGCAATGATCCGCTGCCTTATTTCTAACTGATCACGAACAATATAGATGGTCATAACCTTGTAAATTGTGGTGGATTGCTATGACTAGGCGCCACCTCATTAGTTTTTCCTATGTGTCATGTCCATTTGTCAATTTTTTCCCTAGGTTGTGAAGCAACCTATATTTCTGTCATTCCCAAAATTCCCCAAAAAATTGAGCATTCTTTACTAACCAAATCATTGTTTCATGACAATATTCAACTCCATTTGCCTGGTAAATCTTCCTCGGCAAATTTCCAAAGTTTTTGTTCAACTCGAACTGCTGTGAAGGAAGTACTAGCTAGGCATATCCTAATGAGCTGAATTTTTGCCACATCTTCTATATTCCCAAGTCATAGCTCTCCACATAATTTGAGCCCCATCTAACATTACATGTGTGTGTGGGTTCAACATTCATATTTCTGTCCAGTGTGGTACGTTCCAAAGCAAGTGACACCTAGGCTCCTCCATTTGAGCTGCAAATTTTCCAAGATAGTGTCCTTAGTAGATGATCATCTTCGGCCAAAACTCAGGACCATTGGCCATTTGCATTTCATGTACCACTAATCAAACACTTGGGTGCTAATTCATGTTTGAGCATTGTTCGGTCTCCTCATGAGATTCTTCTGTTGTTATTTTCTTCCAAGCATCTACCTGGAGAGTACCAAACCTATTAGACATGTCTAGGCTGCCCAGAACGCATGGCAACGCCACGGTCATGCGGTGACCATGCGGCGGGCATGCGAGTCTACGAGCTTTGGAGTTGGGGCCCTGGGCCACCGTCAAAACCTCAACGTATCACAACAAAACCATGTATCTGTGGTTAAATAGATACTTATGTACCTAGAAATTATTTTTGGAAAAAAATAAAGAGCAAACTATAAGGCACCTGCAGTTCAAGTTTGACCCGCTTCCTACTGAATCGGCAGAAATTTGTCTTTTTCACCAGAGGAGGATAAAAACTTTTTACACCCAACCATTTTGACAATTGTGCATTAAACATGGCATAATATTTTATAAAATTGATTTGGTCATTTTTTGTAACAATTATTTGGTAGTTCCTTCACAAAAAAACCTCATTTCGGGCACTCGGAAAATGGAAAATGAATTTTTCGTGCAAAGAAAATTAAAACGCCCTTAGGCAACATTGTCTAGAATTCCAAGATGCACCTTTGTGCACAATATGAGATCATTTGAACAATCTATGCCATGAATGTGGCCATAAGATTGATCATTTGGCTTGAAAGCCATGAATCTTTACGCATGATAGCTCATTTCCGAGAACACTTTTTTAAAATAATTGCCTATTACCAGTTTATTATTTTTCCTGGAAACTAGGTCACATATCTTTTTTTGAATTTTTGAAGTCTTTTTCAAAATGCGGTCAATACAGCGGGCATGACCGTTCCTAGCTAGTTGTTGAATATTGGAAGCCTTTTGATGTTTCTCTGATTAAATAGATAGTTATGTACCTAGAAATGATTTTTGGAAAAAATAAAGAGCAAAGTATGAGGCAACTACAGTTCAAATTTGACCCGCTTACTACTAAATCGGTGGAAATTTGTCTTTTTCACCAGAGGTGGATCGAGGCTTTTGACACCCAACCATTGTGTCAATTGTGCATTAAACATGGCCTAGTATTTTATAAAATTGATTTGGTCCATTTTTACAACAATTATTCGGTAGTTCCTTCACAAAAAAACCTCATATCGGGCACTCGAAAAATGGAAAATGAATTTTTCGTACAAAGAAAAATGAAAACTCGCTTAGGCAACATTGTTTGGAATTCCAAGATGCACCCTTGTTCACAATATGAGATCATTTGAACAAACTATGCCATGAATGTGGCCATAAGATTGATCATTTGGTTTGAAAGCCATTAATCTTCACGCATGATAGCTCATTTCCGAGAACATGTTTTAAATTTTTTTGCCGTATTACAAGTTTATTATTTTTCCTGGAAACTTGATCACATATGATGACACAATGCGAAGGTTTTCCAAATTTTTGATTTTTTTAATTTTTAATGCCCATTTCAAAATGTGGTCAAAACGGCGGGCATGACCGTTCCTAGCTAGTGGTTGAATCTTGGAATTTTTTTGTGTTTCTCTGATTAAATAGATACTTATGTACCTACAAATGATTCTTGTAAAAATAAAGAGCTAATTATGAGGCAGCTGCAGTTCAAATTTGACCCGCTTCCGACTGAATCGGCAAAAATTTGTCTTTGTCACCAGAGGTGCATAAAAGATTTTGGCACCCAACCATTTTGTCAATTGTGCATTATATATGGCCTAGTATTTTAAAAAATTGATTTGGTACAATATTACAACAAATATAAGGTAGGTCCTTCACAAAAAAACTCAGTTTGGGCACTCAAAAAATAGAAAATGATTTTTTCGTCAAAGAAAATTAAAACGTCCTTAGGCAACATTGTTTGCCATCCCAATATGCACCCTTGTGAACATGAATGTGGGCATAAGATTGATCATTTGGCTTGAAATCCATGAATCTTCATGCATGATAGCTCATTTCTGAGAACATTTTTTGAAAATAATTGTCATATTACAAGTTTATTATTTTTTCTGGCAACTTGGTCACATATAATGACACAATCCGAAGGTTTTCCAATTTTTTATTTTTTTCGAACTTTTTATGCCTGTTTCAAAATGCGGTCAAAATGGCGGGCTTGACCGTTCCTAGCTAGTGATTGAATCTTGGAAAACTTTTGATGTTTCTCTGATTAAATAGATACTTATGTACCTCTAAATGATTTTTGGAAAAAATAAAGAGCAAATTATAAGACAACTGTAGTTCAAATTTTACCCGCTTCCTGGTGAATCAGCGGAAATCAGCGGAAATTTGTATTTTTGGCACCCAACCTTTTGATCAATTGTGCATTACATATGGCTTAGTATTTTAGAAAATTGATTTGGTACAATTTTGCGACAAATATACGGTAAGTCCTTCACAAAAAAAATTATTTTGGGCATTAAAAATGGAAAATTGTTTTTTCGTGCAAAAGAAATAAAAACTCCCTTTGTCAATGTTGTTTGCCAATCTAAGATGTAAACTTGTGCGAAATATGGCATCATTTGAAAAATATTTGATAGGTCTTTCACAAAAAAACTCATTTTGAGCATTAAAAAATGGGATGAAAAATTTGTTTGCAACCAATCTCGAACAAATTTATATGGTCAAAAGGTCTTCAAATTGTTTGGTTCTGATTGGTCCATAGGCTTATCACGCGGATCATGTATCAACCACCGTCGGATGCTTCTGGATCCAACGGCAGCCCTCACCCCCTCGCCCTCTCACACAAACCCTAACGCGGATCCCCTCCTCTCCCCCGATCCACTCTACCCCTCCCGTCCCACAACAGCCACCCCCCAACACTCTCACTCCTCCTCCGTCTCAATCACTCGATCCCCAACCACCCAGCCACCGCCGCCGTCCTCCGTGCTCTCCCCCAACCCCAGCCACCGGAGACCCCTCCCCTCCCCTTCTCTCCCACGGCAGCGGTCGGATCCGTGCTCCCTCCTCGCTCATGACCTAGACCTAGCCGCATGGCACGACCATGGCCATGGCGGCGGCCAGATCCACCCGCCCCCTTCGTCCTCCCGCAGCAGCTCATCCGCCCCTCCTCCTCCTCCTCCCCAATGTTGACGCGCTCGCTCCCTCCTTCTTCCGCCTCCTCCTCCTTCTCCACCGCTGCCACCCACGCCGACGATTCCGTCGGCTTCCGGGGTCTGCCGACGATGCCAAGCACGATCCGATCGCGGGAGTGCCGCGCCCAACAGATTAGGAGGAGCTGAGGGATCCCAACCAAGGAGGAGCGCGCGGTTTGTGCTGATTGGCCGATTTGTACTTGTTCCAGCACGCGTGCGGATCCATGGAATCGGCATCGGAGAGGACTGGTGAGTGCTTTGCTTTTTACTAGAATTGTTGTTATGTTGCGTGCTCTATGGCGTGCGAGATTTGGATCCTGTAGCTTGAGGATCGGCCTGCTGAAACTGCTAGTGACTGCTTCTTGGTTTAGGATGTTACGACAATTCCATAGGACATATATTCACCGCAGAGTGAGTTGATGTGCGAGAGTGCCTTGTTACGACTGATTTTATATTATCTTGCGTAATCATTGCGACCTCTTGAGCACTGCATTGGTTTTCCCTTGAAGAGGAAAGGGTGATGCAGTAAAGTAGCGTAAGTATTTCCCTCGGTTTTCAGAACCAATGTATCAATCCAGTAGGAGATCACGCTCGAGTCCTACGCACCTAAACAAACAAATAAGAACCTCGCAACCAACGCGATAAAGGGGTTGTCAATCCCTTCACGGTCACTTACGAGAGTGAGATCTGATAGATATGATAGGATAATAATTTTGGTATTTTTATGATAAAGAGAAATAAAGATGCAAAGTAAAATAAACGGCAATAGAAATAGCTAAGTGTTGGAAGATTAATATGATGGAAAATAGACCCCGGGGCCATAGGTTTCACTAGTGGCTTCTCTCAAGAGCATAAGTATTACCGTGGGTAAACGAATTACTGTCGAGCAATTGATAGAATTGAGCATAGTTATGAGAATATCTAGGTATGATCATGGTTACCGAAACGATTCTGCATCTACTACTATTACTCCACACATCGACCGCTATCCAGCATGCATCTAGAGTATTCAGTTCATAAGAACAGAGTAATGCTTTATGTAAGATGACATGATGTTGAGGGATAAACTCATGCAAGATGATATAAACCCAATCTTTTTATCCTCGAGGGCAACAATACAATACATGTCATTTCCCTTTCTGTCACCGGGATCGAGCACCGCAAGATTGAACCCAAAGCTAAGCACTTCTCCCATTGCAAGAAAGATCAATCTAGTAGGCCAAATCAAACTGATAATTCGAAGAGACTTGCAAAGATAACCAATCACACATAAAAGAATTCAGAGGAGATTCAAATATTGTTCATAGATAATGTTGATCATAAACCCACAATTCATCAGATCTCGAAAAGCACACCGCAAAAGAAGATTACATCGAATAGAACTCCAAGAAGATCGAGGAGAACTTTGTATTGAGATCCAAAGAGAGAGCAGAAGCCATCTAGCTAATAACTATTGACACGAAGGTCTGAGGTAAACTACTCACACATCATCGGAGAGGCTATGGTTTGATGTAGAAGCCCTCCGTGATCAATGCCACCTCCGGCGGAGCGCTGGAAAAGGCCCCAAGATGGGATCTCATGGGTACAGAAGGTTGCGGCGGTGGAAATAGGGTTTTTGGCTCCGTGTCTGATGTTTCCAGGGTATATGGGTATATATAGGAGGAAGAAGTACGTCGGTGGAGCAACATGGGCCCCACGAGGGTGGAGGGCGCGCCTGGGGGAGGTGGGCGCGCCCCCTGCCTCGTATTCTCCTTGTTGATTGCTTTACGTAGACTCCAAGTCCTCTGGATCACGTTTGTTCTGAAAATCACGTTCCCGAAGGTTTCATTCCGTTTGGACTCTGTTTGATATACTTTTCCTTCGGAACACTGAAATAGGCAAAAAAAACAGCAATTTGGGCTGGGCCTCCGGTTAATAGTTAATCCCAAAAATAATATAAAAGTGTATAATAAAGCCCATTAAACATCCAAAAAAAATATCATATAGCATGGAACAATCAAAAATTATAGATACGTTGGAGACGTATCAATCATGCCATAGCTCTTTGTAGAACTTGAGAAACCGTGGACATAATTATTAGCCAGCTGTTGGATTCGACCAGCAGAGCCAGGCATCGAGGAATTGCCCGAGCTTCAACACTTGCACATTCCTGCATTAACCATTGGGTGGGTGATATGCTGCTACCACATGGAAATCGTGTCACATGTTCGTGGTTTGTGTAGTAGGCTCAGGCTGCGCTTAATTATGTTGGCCAAGCATGCGTGATTTCAACTATTCCTTCTGTAAAGAAATCAACGAACATGAGTGTCGTATACTCTAGAGAAGCAAATGCCACTCTTGCATTGTGTGTTTGTGATGTCCTGCATGCCTTCAGTTGTTCTGACACTTATGTGTGTTACTTGAGTCGTGTATGAAATGTACTGAGATTATCCCTTTCCTTGAACAGGTAAGGAAAGTTGACATGCTTGACGATGCGACAATCCCACGGTCCGAGAAAGTAAAGGATGAGATCGTCCTCGATGGCAACGACATCAAGCTCGTCTCTCGCTCTGCTGCCCTTATCAACCAGGTTAGCCCTTGCCTAGGTGCTTCTCACACTGAAAACTTGCATCATAAGTTGCCTCGATTTCACCTATGAAGTCTATCTCTATATGACATAGTATGTTTTAGAACGCCATAATTTTTCTGTATTATGGATGAACCTTTTAGCTGTCATGTTGGCGTTGTAGCATACCTTGCAGTGATGGTATTTTCCACTCTATCATGTTCTGAGTGTTGATGCGTCTTTTGTACTAGCTTAGATTAGATGGACAAGTGCATAGCCTAACCTAACCTGGAAAACGAGCTATAGAACCATGCTCTGCTTCAAGTTAGTTCGAATTTAAACGGTTCATCGTGTGTAGGTGTGATCTGAATTCCGAATGGGTCTTTTGGCAGGTACTGGCGGAGGCCGGGAGCGCAAAGGCGGTGGCGTACGACGAGATCGACCTTAGTGCTTGCTGCTGACATGTGGAGGAGAAAGCCACAGGAATCACCATCTCAACGGTCCGGCCTTAGTGCTTGCTACTGACATTTTGCTGCTATTGTTCTGCTATTGTTCTGCTAGACATGTTGCATTACCTGAGCTTGTGTACTTGAAGCAGGCACCCAAATTTTCTTTCTGATTGCTGGAAAGTAATGTTACACTTCTATTTGTAGACGACAACAACAATGTCTTGCTCTGGTTGCTGTTGTTCAATTTATATTCGAGTGTGCATGATTATATCTATAGCTGGCACTCTCAGATACTGCTAACTGCTTTCTCATGCTAGTACAGTTAAAGCTTCTTTGCCATGTATTTCATTAGGATGTGAACAATCTACTACATGCTCACAAAGCTATTGACTTATAATTTTTGTTTCTTTGCTGTCAATGTTTTCCAAGCTATTTAAACGATGATGACAAACTGAAATCATGAATACTCATATAGAAACTTGAACAACCATCTGGTTTAATTTGGTGATGTTCCTCCATGCTAAGAGCTAATCTGCTGCATTGTTATTCAACTTTCATTGACAGTTTTAGTTTCGCTGAAATCATGTTTTCTTCTTTATGCTTATGTCTGTGGACGAACACTACTAGCTCTAGAAGGACCGACATTACCATCATGTATGCCATCGAGGTAATTCACCAATCCATCATCAACTATGCTTTGCTCTCCTTAGTTTTTCTCTTGGCTGTAAAGCACAAAGAAAATTGAAGCTATGTAGATGATTTGATCTGAAGGGGGTCATAGAGGATGTGATAGCATGTTTACTGCCTTATTATATTCTGCTTGAGTTGACACTATTTATGTCCAAACCTGGGTTTATACTCTTTGCTTGTCATCATCACTCATCGGTTGGGCTGTTTAGTTAATGTATTTGTTGTCCGATTTGCTCCATCATATTTCCTGATGTACTTCTACATATATATGTTGGTTGTAATCTTCTTGAATGATCCAAGTACTTGATATTCCATTTTGTTCTTGTAGGTGAATGGAGCTTGTGTTGTTGGTACAACTCCACTGATGACTTCTTATTATGTTGAAGAGCATGTTCCGTGGTATCCAAGAGTAGCTCGCTTTACACCGGTAGAGTGTTTAATTTTTCGATTGCAATATTTGCGATTGTGTGGAATATTGTATGGTTATCTACGCGAAGTTCAAAGTTCCTGTGCATGCAATATTTGACGGTTAAACTGGTTGTTGTGATGTGAACGAGTGCATGGAGTTTCACATGTTCTGTTCTGTACAGAATGTATTGTAATAAACCTATTTTGGTTGTTATTTGAAGATTTTCATATGCTTCTCTCTTCTTTCTGTTTGATATATACTACTTAAAAAGTGATGTGGATCCACTGCCAGAAAAAATCTGACAATTGGGACCCATCTAAAAACTGGAGATGACAAAAAAACTGGAAATTAAAATGAAATGGACCACAAAAGGCTATGCCCTAGAAAATAAAAATGCCTAATTGTTGGGCCAGACCCATGTAGCCAGAGAAAATTAATAGAAAAAAGATACAGTAAAAAGGTTGTATTAGTGGGCTCGGACCATATAAACACCGAATTGGACCGGGCTGATTCTTATCCACGTCAGCTTGCCACGCTGGATCCTACGTGTCTTGGGGAGGCTGCTAGTGACCAAAAATTTGGTCGAAGAACCAACGACCTTTTACATATCACAACAAGTTCGTGAATTTCACTTTACGACCGCCAGCTTTTGACCATCTGTTTTTGGTCACAAAAAGGTTGCAAATGAAAAACTATGACCTTTCAGCGACCAATAGTGATGGTCGCAAGTTGACATATTTCTTGTAGTGCCGCCACGACGCTTTGCTTAGAACTGCGCCAACTGACAGCTCAACCGTTCAATATAAACATGTATCTGGTTTGTGACCTAGAGTCATCCGGATCAGTGTCAAAGCTTGCATCGACGTAACCATTTACGACGAGCTCTTTGTCACCTCCATAAACGAGAAACATATCCTCAGTCCTCTTCAGGAATTTCAGGATGTTCTTGACTGCTATCCAGTGATCCACTCCTGAATTACTTTGGTACCTCCCTGCTATACTAATAGCAAGGCACACATCAGCTCTGGCACACAATATTGCATACATGATACAACCTATGGCTGAAGCATAGTGAATGACTTTCGTTTTCTCTCTATCTTCTAAAGTGGTCGAGCATTGAGTTTGACTCAACTTCACACCTAGTAACATAGGCAAGAACCCTTTCTTTGCTTGATCCATTTTGAACTTCTTAAAAACTTTTTCAAGGTATGTGCTTTGTGAAAGTCCAATTAAGCGTCTTGATCTATGTCGATAGATATTGATGCCCAATATGTAAGCAGCTTCACCGAGGTCTTTCATAGAAAAACTCTTATTCAAGTATCCTTTTATGCGATCCAGAAATTCTATATCATTTCCAATCAACAATATGTCATCCACATATAAGATTAGAAATGCTACAGAGCTCCCACTCACTTTCTTGTAAATACAGGCTTCTCTAAAAGTCTGTATAAAACCATATGCTTTGATCACACTATCAAAATGTTTATTCCAACTCCGAGAGGCTTGCACGAGTCCATAAATGGATCGCTGGAGCTTGCACACTTTTTTGGCATCCTTTGGATCGATAAAACCTTCTGGTTGCATCATATACAACTCTTCTTCTAGAAATCCATTCAGGAATGCAGTTTTGACATGCATTTGCCATATTTCATAATCATAAAATGCGTCAATTGCTAACATGATTCAGACAGACTTAAACATCGCAACGGGTGAGAAAGTATCATCATAGTCAACTCCTTGAACTTGTCGAAAACCTTTCGCAACAAGTCGAGCTTTGTAAAAAGTAACATTACCGTCAACGTCAGTCTTCTTCTTGAAGATCCATTTATTCTCTATGGCTTGCCAATCATCGGGCAAGTCAACCAAAGTACATATTTGTTCTCATACATGGATCCCATCTCAGATTTCATGGCCTCAAGCCATTTCGCGGAATCTACGCTCATCATCGCTTCCTCATAGTTCGTAGGTTTGTCATGGTCAAGTAACATGACCTCCAGAACAGGATTACCATACCACTCTGGTGCGGATCATAGTCTGGTTGACCTATGAGGTTCGGTAGTAACTTGATCTGAAGTTTCATGATCACTATCATTAGCTTCCTCACTAATTGGTGTAGGAATCACTGGAACTGATTTCTGTGGTGAACTACTTTCCAATTCGGGAGCAGGTACAATTACCTCATCAAGTTCTACTTTCCTCCCGCTCACTTCTTTCGAGAGAAACTCCTTCTCTAGAAAGGATCCATTGTTAGCAACGAATATCTTGCCTTCGGATCTGTGATAGAAGGTATACCCAACAGTCTCCTTTGGGTATCCTATGAAGACACATTTCTCCGGTTTGGGTTTGAGCTTATCAGGTTGAAGCTTTTTCACATAAGCATCGCAGCCCCAGACTTTAAGAAACGACATCTTTGTTTTCTTTCCAAACCACAGTTCATTAGGTGTCGTCTCAACGGATTTAGATGGTGCCCTATTTAACGTGAATGCAGCCGTCTCTAAAGCATAACCCCGAAATGATAGTGGTAAATCAGTAAGAGACATCATAGATTGCACCATATCTAATAAAGTGCGGTTACGACATTCAGACATACCATTACGCTGTGGTGTTCCAGGCGGTGTCAGTTGCGAAACTATTCCACATTGTTTCACATGAAGACCAAACTCGTAACTCAAATATTCACCTCCACGATCAGATCGTAGAAACTTTATTTTCTTGTTACGATGATTTTCCACTTCACTCTGAAATTCTTTGAACTTTTCAAATGTTTCAGACTTATGTTTCATCATGTAGATATACCCATATCTGCTCAAATCATCTATGAAGGTCAGAAAATAACGATACCCGCCGCGAGCCTCAACACTCATTGGACTGCATACAGCGTATGTATTATTTCCAACAAGTCTATTGCTCGTTCCATAGTTCCAAAGAACGGAGTCTAGGTCATCTTTGCCCATGAGGCATGGTTCACAAGCATCAAGTGATTCATAATCAAGTGATTCCAAGAGCCCATTAGCATGGAGTTTCTTCATGCGTTTTACACCAATATGACCCAAATGGCAGTGCCACAAATAAGTTGCACTACCATTATTAAACTTATATATTTTGGCTTTAATACTATGAATATGTGTATCACTACTATCGAGATTCAGCAAAAATAGACCACTCATCAAGGGTGCATGACCATTAAAGATATTACTCATATAAATAGAACAACCATTATTCTCTGATTTAAATGAATAACCGTCTCGCATCAAACAAGATCTAGATATAATGTTCATGATTAATGCCGGCACCAAATGACAATTATTCAGGTCTAAAACTAATCCCGAAGGTAGATGTAGAGGTAGCGTGCCGACGGCGATCACAACGACTTTGGAACCATTTCCCACGCGCATCTTCACCTCGTCCTTAGCCATTCTTCGCTTAATCCGTAGCCCCTGTTTCGAGTTGCAAATATGAGCAACAGAACCAGTATCAAATACCCAGGCACTACTACGAGCATTAGTAAGGTACACATCAATAACATGTATATCAAATATACCTTTCACTTTGCCATCCTTCTTATCCGCCAAATACCTGGGGCAGTCCCTTTGCAGTAGAAGCACTCAGTCGCAGGCTTAGGTCTAGGCTTGGGCTTCTTCACTTGAGCAGCAACTTTCTTGCCGTTCTTCTTGAAGTTACCCTTCTTCCCTTTACCCTTTATCTTGAAATACTTGATGCTCCTTCTTGATTTCTACCTCCGCAGCCTTTAGCATCGCGAAGAGCTCGGGAATAGTCTTGTTTATCCCTTGCATATTATAGTTCATCACGAAGCTTTTGTAGCTTGGTGGGAGTGATTGAAGAACTCTGTCAATGACACTATATATCATCAGGAAGATTAACTCCCAATAGAGTCAAGTGGTTGTGGTACCCAGACATTCTGAGTATATGTTCACTGACAGAACTATTCTCCTCTATCTTGCAGCTAGAGAACTTATTGGAGACTTCATATCTTTCAATCTGGGGCATTTTCTTGAAATATTAACTTCAACTCCTGGAACATATCATATGCTCCATGACGTTCAAAACATTGTTGAAGTCCCGGTTCTAAGCTGTAAAGCATGGCACACTGAACTATCGAGTAGTCATCAGCTTTACTCTGCCAGACGTTTCACAACGTCCGGTGTTGCTCCTGCATCGGGTCTTGCACCTAGCGGTGTTTCCAAGACGTAATTCTTCTTTGCAACAATGAGGATAATCCTCAAGTTACGGACCCATTCCGTGTAGTTGCTACCATCGTCTTTCAACTTAGCTTTCTCTAGGAACGCATTTAAATTCAAAGGAACAGTAGCACGGGCCATTGATCTACAACAACATAGACATGCAAAATACTATCAGGTACTAAGTTCATGATAGATTAAAGTTCAATTAATCATATTACTTAAGAACTCCCACTTATATAGACATCCCTCTAATCATCTAAGTGATCACATGATCCAAATCAACTAAACCATGTCCGATCATCACGTGAGATGGAGTAGTTTTCAATGGTGAACATCACTATGTTGATCATATCTACCATATGATTCACGCTCGACCTTTCGGTCTCAATGATCCGAGGCCATATCTGCATATGCTAGGCTCGTCACGTTTAACCCGAGTATTCTGCGTGTGCAAAACTGGCTTGCACCCGTTGTATGTGAACACAGAGCTCATCAGACCCGATCATCACATGGTGTCTCGGCACGACGAACTGTAGCAACGATGCATACTCAGGGAGAACACTTGTAACTTGAAATTTAGTGAGAGATCATCTTATAATGCTACCGTCGTACTAAGCAAAAAATGATGCATAAAGGATAAACATCACATGCAATCAATATAAGTGATATGATATGGCCATCATCATCTTGTGCCTTTGATCTCCATCTCCAAAGCACCTTCATGATCACCATCGTCACCGGCTTGACACCTTGAGCTCCATCGAATCATTGTTGTCGTCTGGCCAACTATTGCTTCTACGACTATCGCTACCGCTTAGTGATAAAGTAAAGCAATTACATGGTGATTGCATTTCATACAATAAAGTGACAACCATAAGGCTCCTGCCAGTTGCCGATAACTTCTACAAAACATGATCATCTCATACAATAATTTATATATCATCACGTCTTAACAATATCACATCACAGCAAGCCCTGCAAAAAGAAGTTAGACGTCCTCTACTTTGTTGTTGCAAGTTTTACGTGGCTGCTACGGGCTTGGCAAGAGCCTTACCTACGCATCAAAACCACAACGATTTTTTGTCAAATGTGTTGTTTTAACCTTCAACAGGACAGGGCGTAGTCAAACTCGATTCAACTAAAGTTGGAGAAACAGACACCCACTAGCCACCTGTGTGCGAAGAATGTTGGTAGAACAAGTATCATGAACGCGGTCATGTAATGTCGGTCTGGGCCGCTTCATCCAACAATACCGCCGAATCAAAGAATGACATGCTGGTAAGCAGTATGACTATTATCGCCCACAACTCTTTGTGTTCTACTCGTGCACATAACATCTACGGATAGAACTGGCTCGGATGCCACTATTGGGGAACGCAGTAATTTAAAAAATTTCCTACGATCACGCAAGATCTATCTAGGAGATGCATAGCAACAAAGAGGGGAGAGTGTCTCTACGTACCCTTGTAGACCGAAAGCGGAAGCGTTATATCAACGGGGTTGATGTAGTCGTATGTCTGCACGATCCAACCGATCCTAGCACCGAACGTATGGCACCTCTGTGTTTAGAACACGTTCAGCATGATGACGTCCCTCATACTCTTGATCCATTTGAGGCCGAGGGAAAGTTCTGTCAGCACGACGGTGTGGCGACGGTGATGATGAAGTTAGCGGCGCAGGGTTCGCCTAAGCACTACGACGATATGACCGAGGTGTAATACTCTGGAGGGGGGCACTGCACACGGCTAATAGATTGTCTGTTGTGCCTTTGGGTGCCCCCTCCCCACGTATATAAAGGAGGGAGGGAGGAAGAGGCCGGCCAGGAGGAGGCGTGCCCAATGGGGGAGCCCTACTCCAAGTAGGATTCCCCCCCCTTTCCTACTTCCACAAGGAGAAGGGGGAGGAGAGGGAGAAGCGAAGGAAGGGGGGACCTTGCCCTAGTCCAATTTGGTTTGGGCTAGGGGGGCATGCGCCACACCTTGGCCTGCCTCCTCTCTTCCAGCACAAGGCCCATGAGGCCCAATAACTTTCTGGTGGGGTTCCCGTAACCCCCGGTATTCCGAAACTTATCCGGAACGACCCGAACCATTCCGGTGTCCGAATGTAACCTTCCAATATATCAGTTTTTATGTCTCGAACAATTCGAGACACCTTGTCATGTCTGTTATCTCATCCGGGACTCCGAACAACCTTCGGTACATCAAATCACATAACTCATAATATAAATCGTCATCGAACATTAAGCGTGCGAACCCTACGGGTTCAAGAACTATGTAGACATGACCGAGACACATCTCCGGTCAATAACCAATAGCAGAACCTGGATGGTCATATTGGCTCCTACATATTCTACGAAGATCTTTATTGGTCAAACTGCATAACAACATATGTTGTTCCCTTTGTCATCGGTATGTTACTTGCCCGAGATTCGATCGTCGGTATCATCATACCTAGTTCAATCTTGTTATCAGCAAGTCTCTTTACTCGTTCCGTAATGCATCATCCCGCAACTAACTCATTAGTGACATTGCTTGCAAGGCTTATAGTGATGTGCATTACCGAGAGTGCCCAGAGATACCTCTCTGAAACAGGGAGTGACAAATCAAAATCTCGATCTATGCCAACTCAACAAACACCATCGGAGACACCTGTAGAGCATCTTTATAATCACGCATTTACATTGTGACGTTTGATAGCACACTAAGTGTTCCTACGGTATTCGGGAGTTGTATAATCTCATAGTCATAGGAACATGTATTAGTCATGAAGAAAGCAACAACAATAAACTAAACGATCATAGTTCTAAGCTAACGAATAGGTCTTGTCCATCACATCATTCTCTAATGATGTGATCCCATTCATCAAATGACAAACCATGTCTATGGCTAGGAAACTTAACCATCTTTGATTAACGCGCTAGTAACCTAGAGGCATATTAGGGACACTCTATTTGTCTATGTATTCACACATGTACTAAGTTTCCGGTTAATACAATTCTAGCATGAATAATAAATATTTATCATGACATAAGGACATATAAATAACAGCTTTATCATCGCCTCTAGGGCATATTTCCTTCATAGCTCCAGCTAGGAGGCTACACCGCGGCGGCGGTGCAGTCCCCGACGTAGTATAGTGCGCGTGGCGTCCCTGTTGAGTGTGCGCGGAACACCGACCACACGCTCCGTCGCCGCTACCCGTCGGCAGCTGTTGCCGGCCGCCGCTACCACCACACCACCGTCGAAAGACAGGGCCATCGCCCGCTCCGCCGTCACAGCCCTATGGCGGGAGGTGGCCGTCGTGGCCACTACCCCACTGCCGGCCACCGTGGCCATCACCTGCTCCGCCACCGCGGCCCAAAGGCAGGAGGTGGTGGTCGTGATCGCCAACCCATCATCGACCATCATGGCCGCCAGCCCACCGTCGACCGCCGGGGTCATCACCCACTCCGTCACCGCCGCCCAAAGGCGGGAGGCGCAGGTGGAGGCCCGCACGTGCGCCATCGACCTTGCGAGTTACACCGAGTTCCTGCGGGAGGAGGAGCGCCTCGTCGTGCATGCAAAGAGCCTTACCACCGCTGTGGCCACGGCACACGCCGCCTCAGAGGCGAGGAATCGGGAGATCAATGAGGAGAACCACTGGTTCGAGAGGGGTGGTCTGGAGCGGCAGAGGGGGTTCGAGGTGAGCGTCGATGAAGGTGCAGCAGCCGCAGGCACTGTATTGCAGTTGTCCAGCTCGTTGGTTGGCTCCTCCTCCTCTGCCTCTTACTGAGCGCGCTCGGCAAAGGAGAGGCTGATGGAAGTAGTACAAAGCCCCTCCGTAGTAGTAGTATTTAGGAGCTATTTTGTTCAGTTCATCTGACTGTAGATGTGGTGGAACTGTACAACGTACTTAAATTAGCTAGTATATACAGTTGAACTAGCTATTTCAGTACGTGGTTGGCAACAATTAGGAAAAAATTTGGTCGGTTCGGCCGTCGAGTTGAACTGTTTGTATAAAGAATGAGTGCTTAATCTATGAATGAAATCTATGCTTAATTACTGAATTTTAGTTGCAAAAATTAGATAGTGCTAGTGATTTTTAGCTCCATATTTTGACAAATCGCAGTGTTACAAGGTTAACAAATGGCAATGTTACTAGATCAACAACTGTCAATCTTTCCAGTTTGACAAATGGCAACATACCCAATATGACAGATGCAGATCTTACCAAATTGTTTGTACGTGGTTTCACATAGGTCATACAAAACAACCATTTGCGTTGAAGGGATGCACAAATCCTGCTAGGCACATTTTCTCTTTGCTTAGTACCAAAGTCTGGCTTTGCATATTGTATTCAATCTGAACCATTTGCGCTGAATAGATGCACAAGTCCTGCACTGTGAATTTTTCCTTGACTTAAGGGGGAAGACCATAGCTCTCACTTTGCATACGGGTGTTCTATCTAAAACGTTTGCAATCAAGAGCTGCACAAATCCTGCTCGACACATTTTCCCTTGGCTTCCTGGGGAAGCTGTCGGTTTGCTAACGGGTGTTCTAACTAAAACGTTTGCGATGAGTGTTTTATATTGAAAAACCATTGGCGTTTTTTTCAAAAGAAAAACGTTTGATAAGTCTGTACATTAAGAGAGAAAAACACAAGTTCATTCAAACCATATCTTTCATTCAGTCACACTACGAATTTATATTCATATGATCGACATATAGTATTAACCCACAAAAAAACTATTTCCGACAGTGGCGGAGGCGGCGTGCCGCGCCGTCGTTGTCGTTGTCGTCCTCCGGGACACCGTTGTTGAAGTCTTCAAGGCAGCACAGAATGTTCTTCACTTGGAAATCAAACATCATGTCGTCTTGCGGGAGGATGGCAACTGGCGGCGCTGAGAGGTAGCGGTCGATGGCGGTGTCCCAAGCCGCTGATGGGGGCCACGGGCGCGGCTGGTGCAACCAAACGCATGAGCACCAGTGCCGCGGTGGGTGGAGGGGCGTGCACAGGCATGGGCGCTAGCGCTGGCGTGTACATGAGCTCACGTGGGTCCGCGGAGACCTCGCTGACGCACGCGGCTTCCAGCTCTGCGGTAGTGCTCGGACGGTGATGGGAGCTAGGACGAGAGCGGGGGCAACTACCGCCGCGGCTAGCTCATTCAGGGCCTTGTCCATGAGGCCACATTCCTCCTTATTTTCTCTCTCCTCCGGCACGGTGTCGACTTCACCAAACTTGAAAACTAGTGGCAGATGATCCTTCTGCACCATGGCGTTGGTGGAGGTCTGCGGGGGGGGGGGGGGGAGGGAGGGGAATGGGAGGCGAACAGTAGGGCCGCCCGTATTAAACAGCGGCTCAGGCACCATTAATGGAGAAGATGCGAGCAAGGCGGGCGGCCATGGAAGTCAAAGGGCTCACTTCCCAGTGAGCCTGCACAGCGTACAGTTCGCAAACTTCTCGGTGAGCTTGCGCATTGGAGGACAGCTTGCACGCCTCTCAGTCAGCCTGCGCACCGGACTACGCTCACACGCCTCACGTTCAGTCAAGCAGCTATCCGCACGGCACCTCCTATAGCCATTAAAACCAAGACACGTGGTGTCACGTGAATGGTTAACAGAACGCACACTATTTGAATTATACAAATGTTTGAGATATTAAAGTGGCAGCTATTTTTTCAAAATGCCTTTGTTGGCTGTTACTCGAGTGTGCCTTCTCTCAAAATGGACAAGAAAAGTCCCGCGGCATGTCGGGTGCTATTCCATGATAGCTTGCCAAGTTTCATGAATTTCAGACGAATTTTGGATTTGCTAGAATTTAAAAACAAAGTATCTCAGCGTTTTGCCGACAATCAAATAGTGCCCTGGTGTTTGAAATTCATTCCCATTTTTTGCATGGGACCTAAGCATGCACCCAAGGACACATATTTGATTTTTCAACAAATTTATATGCACCGGAGCATGTGCATGTAGTTCAAATTTGAATTATGCACATAAAATGCCTAGAAAACCCAGTTAATGTATAAAAATGTCCAAACGAACCCTGAAAAATTCCAAAATTTAACACAACACTTATGTTGTTCTATGTTGACACTAGACATTTTTTGAAAGCAATAAGAGGCAACGGATATCGTTTCGTCCCAAAGGTGGCACGTTCCCTACGGAAACTATCAGGCTTATTCTGAGAAGATCTGGTTTGTGAGAAGCTTATACCCAATGGGACAAAAAAATTACCATGGCATGTTGATGCCGCTCCATGTTAGCATGCCAAGTTTCGTGAATTTCAGACAAGTTTTGGATTTACTAGAATTTAAAAACTAGGTATCTCAATGTTTGCGGCCGGGTGACTGTGGCAGGGTGTTTGACATTTATTCCCATTTCTTGCATGGGACCTAAGCATGCAACCAATGACACAAATTTGAATTTTGAACCAATTTATATGCATTAGAGCATGTGCCTATAGTTCAAATTTGAATTATGCACATAAATGCATAGAAAACTCAGTTAATGTATAAAAATTGTCCAAATGAGCCCCAAAAAATTCCTAAATTTAAAACAACACTTATGTTGTTCTATGTTGACACTAAAAAAATTGTAATCAAGAAGAGGCAGCGGATATCGTTTCGTCCAGAAAGGTGAAAAGTTCCCTACCGTAACCATGAGGCTTGTTGTGAGAAGCTCTGTTTTCTGAGAAGCTTATATACCCCAACCTGCCCCAAATGGGACAATATTTTTACCACTTCATGTTGATGCCATTCCATGTTAGCATGTCAAGTTTCAAAAAATTTATATGTGTTTTCGATTTACGAGAATTTATAAACCATGTATCTCAATGTTAGAGGCCGAGCAACGGTGGAAAGGTGTTTGACATTCATTCTCATTTTTTGCATGGGACTTAAGCATGTAACCAAGGATACACATTCCAATTTTGAACCCATTTATACGCACTTGAGCATGTGAATGTAGTTTGAATTTGAATTATGCACATGAATGCATAGAAAACTCAGTTGATGTATAAAAATGTCCAAGCGAACCCTGAAAAATCCCAAAAATTGACACAACACTCGTGTTGTTCTATGTTGACACGAGAAAAATTTTGAAGTAAGAAGATGCGACATATATCGTTTCGTCCCCCAAGGTGGCACGTTCCCTACCAAAACCATCAGGCTTGCTGTGAGAGAAGCTCTGGTTTGTGAGAAGCTTACACCTAAACCTGCCCCAAATCGGACAATATTTTCACCACGACATGTCGATGTCGTTCCATGATATCATGTCAAGTTTGATGAATTTCAGATGAGTTGTCGATTTACTAGAATTTTAAATCCATGTATCTCAATGTTAGCGGCCAAGCGACAGTGTCAAGGTTTTGGACATTCATTCTCATTTCTTGCATGTGACCTAAGCTTGCAACCAAGGACAAACATTTGATTTTGCAACCCGTTTTTATAGACTAGAGCATGTGCATGTAGTTCAATTTTTAATTATGCACATAAATGCCTAGAAAACTCAGTTAATGTATAAAAATGTCCAAAGGATCCCCGAAAAATCCAAAATTAACACGAGACTCCTGTTATTCTATGTTGACACATGGAAAAAAATAAAGGAATAAGAGGCGACGAATATCGTTTTTTCCACTAGGTGACATGTTTCCCTAACAGAACCACGAGGCTTTTTATAAGAAGCTCTGGTTTGTGAGAAGCTTATAACATAACCTGCCCCAAATGGTACAATATTTTTTACCCTAGCATGTTGAAGCCATTCTATGATAGCATGCCAAGGTTCCTGAATTTTAGACGGATCTTCGATTTATTAGAATTACAAAAGCAAGTACTTCAACATTTGCCTGAGAGCCACGGTACCGTGGTTTTCGAAATTCATCCCCATTTCTTGCATGGGACATAAGCATAAACCCATGGACACATATATGATTTTAAAACCCCATGTTGGTGCACCGAAGCATGTGCATGTAGTTTAATTTTGAATTGCGCACCTGAAATGGCTAGAAAACCAATTTAATGTATAAAATGTCCAAACGAACCCTGAATAATTCCCATTTTTTATGACACCCATATAATTGCATGTTCACTACAGATAAAAGTTCTAGCAATTCAAACACTGTCCATTGCCGCTGTGACCATATTATGTAATTCAAATGAAGATGAAAAATCAAGTAGATCCCACACAATTTATTATCACCAACCATGTGAGTGTTGGGGAACGTTGCACGGGAAACAAAAAATTCCTACGCTCACCAAGATCCAATCTAGGAGATGACCATCTATGTGAGGAGAGATTGTATCTACGTACCATTGTAGATCGCTAAGAGGAAGCGTTAATAGACGCGGTTAATGTAGTCGAACATCGATCCAAGTGCCAAACGGACGACACCCCCACGTTCAACACACGTACAACTTGATGACGCCTTCACCTCCTCAATCCAGCGAGTGATGGTGAAGTAGTATCTCGAGTCCTCCGACAGCACGACGGCGTGGTGGCGGTGGTGGTGATGGAATCTCAGCAGAGCTTCGCTAAGCACTACGGAGAAGAAGATGGCTATGAGGGAGAGGAGGAGCAGCGCCATGGCACGAATAGATCCATATGGGTGCGGCTGCCCTCTCTCTATGACTCTATATATAGGAGAAGGGAGGAGGGGGTGGTGCCCCTAGGGTTTCCTCTATAGGGTGGCGGCCAGGGCAGATGGGATCTATGCTAGGGAAACCTAGGGTGACTTGCCCCCCAAGCCAGGTGGAGGATTGCCTCAAAAGCCAGGCGGAGGCTTGCCTCCCAAGCCAGGAGGTTCCCCACCTCCCCTGGTCACATGCGATGGGGTAAGAGGGGCGCTCAGCTCCTTAGTGGGCTGGTTAGCCCGCTCGCCTTGGCCCATGAGGCCCCCCAACACTTGCCGGCACCCCCCAAAACCCCTTTCGGTCATGCTGGTCATCACCCGTTACCCCCGGAACAATTCGAGACGCGCCAATACCCTTCGTCCAATATATCAATATTCACCCCCGGACCATTTCGGAGTTCCTCGTCATGTCCGGGATCTCATCTGGGACTCCGAACAACCTTCGATAACCACCATAATGACTCAACTATACTTATATCGTCACCAAATGTTAAGTGTGTAGACCTTGCGGGTTCGAGAACTATGCAGACATGACTGAGACACCTCTACGATCAATAACCAATAGCGGGACGTAGATGCCCGTATTGGTTCCCACATATTCTACGAAGATCTTATCGGTCGAACCTTGATGTCAAGGATTCAGCTAATCCCATATGTAGTTCCCTTTGTCTATCGGTATGTTACTTGCCCGAGATTCGATCATCGGTATCTCCATACCTAGTTAAATCTCGTTACCAGCAAGTCTCTTTACTCGTTACATAATATAAGATCATGTAGCTAACCCATTAGTCACATTGCTTGCAAGCTACTTGTGATGTTGTACTAACGAGTGGGCCCTGAGATACCTCTCCGTCATACGGAGTGACAAATCCAGTCTTGATCCATGCCAACTCAACAGACACCCTTGAAGATACCTGTAGAGCACCTTAATAGTCACCCAGTTATGTTGCGACGTTTGGTACACACAAGGTTCTCCTCCGGTGTCAGTGAGTTGCATGATCTCATGGTCGTAGGAACATATACTTGACCTGGAGAAAACAATATCAATAAACTTGACACGATCAGATGCTACGTTCATAGTTTGGGTCTTGTCCATCACATCATTCTCCTAATGATGTGATCTCGTTACCAAATGACAACTCATGTCCATGACTAGGAAACCATAGCCATCTTTGGTCAACAAGCTAGTACGGTAGAGGCTCACTAGGGACACGTTGTTGTCTATGTATCCACACATGTATTTGTGTTTCCGATCATTACAATTCTATCATGGATAATAAAATATTATCATGAACAAGGAAATATGATAATAACCAATTTATTATTGTGCCGGGGAGGCTGATCGTACCCACGGACACCTATGGGGCCGGCGGAGCAGGCCCCTTGTGGTTCGGAGGGGGGCGGAGGTCGCACGAAGAGCGGATCGAGGCGATGCACTCGAGCAGTTTACCCAGCTTCGGAGCTCTCCGGAGAGATAAAACTCCTACTGCTGCTTGTTTGATCTATTGTGTTCTTGCTAGGGAGCAACGAGGGCTACAAAACCTAGCGTGAGTCTATCTGGTCTCGAGTGGGTCGAATGAACCCAACGAGACGAACCTGGCCAACTGAACTGAACGGAACCGAACCCTTTCTACGTTGCACTCGGGCCTCCTTTTATATGCTCAAGGGGTCTCCGACAGGTGGCAACATAGGCGGGGGTACAAATGTAAAAACAGGAGTTGGTACACCTACTTGAACAGTGTACAGTGCAAAATACCTAACTCTGACGGCAAGGGACAAAAGCAATAAATGCCCGTCGTTGTCGCCCCAAACAGTGCAACAGAGACCGTCAGGTGCGCCTCCGCTCGCCACGATGGCGAGCCTGTCAGCGCCGCTTATCGCTGCTCTCCGCTGGCTGCACAGCCGCCGACACGCGCCCATGGAACGGTCCCATGGTGACACGTCGCTGGGTGAGCTGGAGATGGAGATGGAGAAGTTGCATGCAGCGGCAAGCGCCTTGCAGCGGCGAATCCTTGTCGCTCGGAGACTTGTCGGCGCTCCGAGCCTTCCCGGCAAGCTCCTCTTGCCGGGCCTTGTCTTCTGCGGGCTCGAGTGGCCTTCCCGACAAGCTCCTCTTGTCGGGACCTTGTCTTCTCAATCTAATACTTTGTTCTTGAATGGCTCCAAGGGGCCACGGAGGAGATTGGCGGTGACGAGGCAAACCTTGCCGCTGGTGCTGCAATCGTCAGGCACGAGCACGGGATACTAGGGTACCCCTACTCTAGTACACCGGCAGGAGCCCCGGGCCTGGGCCGTACAGTGCCGGCGCTTGTCGGGCCAGGCCAGGCTGTCTGCGGACACGCGGCCTCGACCACGCCGCAACTCGCCTTCGACCCACCACGATCCCCACTAACGGCATGCACCGGACGTGGTGTCGTGCGAGAGATCGTGGGCGCGGTCGTGGGGGGTTCTTTATTAATATAAGCAGAACGTCCGCCCCCTCCTCCCCTTTATAAGCGGAGGAAACAGAGGCAGGCCGACCGTCCCTGCCATTGTTGTCTTGTCAAGAAACCACCGCCGCTCCCCTCTTCTTCTCTGGTGCGAAGAGAGCAGCGCCCCGCCCCCCTTTCGCCCCGAGCACACTCACCGCCGGGGACCTCCTCCGCCCTCCTCGCCATGGCTCCGAAGGCCGATAAGGAGAGGGGCGTCAAGTCGGCCGAGGTGCAGCGGCTCGCGGCGCTGCGCAAGGAGCGGGCCGTCTTCCCCCCGCATCTCGGCGCGCGGGAGCTGCGGGACGTCTCCTACCTTTTCTGGTCGACGGAGACTCGTGCACATCCGCGCACGAGGGTGCTCCCCGCCTCCGCCGCTGATCTGGCCCCAACAGGGTACCCTTTCTTCGCCCTCTTCTTCTATTGCGGTCTTTGCCCGCCGTTTTTCGAGTTCTTTTGCGACATAATGAACACCTTTGGCCTCCACCTCCTTGATTTCACCCCCAACGCCATCTTGACCATGGCTGTTTTCGCACATTTGTGCGAAAACTTTGTCGGGTCCACCGAACGTGGCACTCTTCCGCCATTTCTCTGTTCCCCGCGTCGAGAGAGGAGAGCCACTTGCCGGAGGAATAGCCTGGGTCTCTAGGATCGGCAAGAAGGAGGCCTACCTAGAGGGGGAATTCTGGAACAAGTGCAAGGAGTGGAGAGCCAACTGGTGATGGGTCGTGGAGGAGAACCCGCAGCCCTTCACCGTCGTGCGCCAAACCCCAATTGCGCGCGGCAAGGATTGGAGTAACTTGGCGCCGGAGGATGCGAGGCTGAAGATAGCTGTGACCCGAATTCTGCGCCTCAGGCTTGCCGGGTTGTGATGGAGCAGTTAAGCGCATGAGACTTCATTCGCCGCCGCATCGCTCCCTTGCGAGAAAGGAGGAGGCCTGCTTGGGAGTTCGAGTCTGGCCGGACATCATGAGGCTGCGCCTGGGCCTGAATTGGAACTTCACCGTCATGGAGCTGGATTCAGTGCTGCTCGAGCTGTTCAAGAACGACCCCGAACATCCCGAGTGGTTCAGGTTGCCGCGGGGGGTCGTCCCGTTGTGCAACAACTCGGCGCTCGACCGCATCCGCGCCATGATGCCACTGTGCGACTCCCAGGATCGCCCGGACTGGCAGAGCCCCGACGAGGTCGTGCAGCAATTTTTCGACGACTTGCAAGAGGTGCCGATCCGCTCCGACGAGCGAAGAGGCTCACCCGAGACACCACCGGCGGGAGATGGCGCGGATTGCCACCGAGGTGGAGGAGGCGGCAGCAGCCATCGCCGCTGGAGCCTTCGGGTTCACCGTGGAGGAGGCGGAGGCGGCGGGCGGCAAGCCTTGCCGAGCGAGGGGAGGTCGCCGGCGAGGACGAGCTTGTCGGGACCGAGGCCGGGTCGAGTGGACCCGCCGAGGGCGCTTCTTCTCCTCCGCCATGCGACTTGCCGCTGGCGGAGCCCCCGGCTCCGTCGAGGAGGCGTCTCCGCAGGGTTGGAGACGAGTCGGGGCGGCAGACCGGCCCACAGCAGCAGCGCCGCTCGACGTGCTCCACCGCGGCAAGCGAGGTTGCAGCGTGAGCGCCTAAACTGCAGCCACAATCGGGCGGAATCTTCTCGAGCCGCCGACGCCTCCGCCAAGCGGCCAAGAGAGCCCACTCCCCCGCCTCATCGCACCGGAGGCGGGCCGGAGTTTGATTTCTCCGCGCTCAGCTCCGAGGAGGAAGGCGAAGAGTAAGCTTGTCGTGGTTGTGCTTGTATTTCCTCAATTTTTATTGCTTCATCTTGAATCTGATTTGCTTTGTTCTGGACTCTTTCCTTTTCAGGACGCTGGCCCAGAGAGCGGCGAAGAGGGCCAAGATCCCGACAGTCGTCATCGAGGACGATTCTCCGTGCAGCAACGGGGACGCGTCCTGAGACCGCCTTGCCGGACCCGCAACCCCTTCCTCAGAGCAGCCCCAGCACAGCCCCAGGTAAGTGTGCAGTTTTCTCCTTACTACTAGGTGTGCAGGGGTGCCCTTTCTTCGTTGATTTCTGACTGTTCGTTTGTGTAGGAGCGGAGCAGCCTCATCAGAGGAGGCTCGGAAGCCGCCTCCGAGATCCTGCCAGCTGTCACTCGCGCCAAGGGAGAACTCCCCGGCAAGGGAGCTCCCTCCGACAAGGGAGGCCACCCCGACAAGGGAGGCCACTCCGGCAAGGGAGGCTACCCCAGCAAAGGACGGCGCCAGCGACCCTCCAGTGGTCGAGGCCACGGCTGCGGATCCCGTTGCAGGTAACTCCCTTACATGGAATTTTCCCTTGGGCTTGCTTTCTTTTGTTTCTCTTTTTGAACATCTGCTTGACTGCCCCTTCTTCGTCTGACGCAGACCCGATGGAGGTCGAGGCCGCCGGCGAGGAGGAAACGCGCGGCAACACCGACGAGGCCGCCGTCGAGGAAGAAGAGGTCATCGTCGTGGAAGAAGAGGCCGTCGCCGATGAGCCTGTTGGCGAGGAGGCCACCGAGGCTGCCGACGCAGAGGCCGGCGAGGGGTCGGGCGGTCGCATCGACGCCCCCGAGGCCGCAGGAGCGGCAAGCGCTACATCGACAGCCGACTCCCCATTGCCGCAGCGTCAGCTCGAGGAGCCCCAGCCGGCGCCTACACGAAGGCCGGCAAAGCGTCTTCATCAAGCTCCCCTGGGAACCGAAGCCTGTGGCGCCGGTCGAGGGCGAGACCTTCGACGGCGAAGCTACTCGCGTCATTGGTGGCTGACTTGGTGGATGCACCAAGCAGCGAAGGCGAAGTCCTAGGAGGAGCATTCTTGAAGAAGCTGCTGTCTCTCTACCGCACCCGCCAGGCCAAGTTAGAGACCCGGGAAGCCCTTGTCGCGAGGGCGGGAGCGGACATGGAGAAGCGCGCCGAGGAGCTCCGGAGCGCCAACAAAGAAGCCCTCCGCGACGTGGCGGAAGCACTGGGCAACTTCGCGAAGGAAGCGCGCAGCCTTCATCCTTGAGAAGGCCGCGGTGATGAGGAGCGGCTGGCTGCCGAGAAGCTTCGCCAGCGTGGGAAGCGAGTTGGCGCAGCGGAAGGTCAATCTGGACAGCCACGAGGAGGACCTTGCAGCGTGAGGAGTCGCTTGGCGGGCGCTCAGAAGCGAAGGACGCTGCCGCAGCCGCCGAGGCCGCCAAGGAAGAGTTGAAGGCGAAGGTGGCACAGCTGGAGGCCACCCTCAAGAAGAGCGGCGAAGAGCTGGCCGTGCTCAAGCGTGAGCGCGAGAAGGACGCCCACACGCTGGGCGAGCTGCAGTCCGTCTGTTGACAGGGCCATGGAGCTCGACGCCGCCAAGGACTCAAAGGCGGATCTGGAGCTGAAGCCCACCACTCTGACGCAGACGTTGGATGGTGCCAGAGAGCGGGAGGTGGGCTTGTTGGAGGCGATAAAGGCCAAGGAGGAGTTGCTGGCGAATGCTGCCTCCGTCCAGAACACCTTGAGGGAGAGCGTGGAGCACTTGAGCGAAGGTCTTGTGGACACCGCCGCCGACATCCACAACGAGCTGATGGAGCTGGGGATGGCGGACCTTGCGTACTCCTCCGACGAGCATCTCCAACCCAGCGTCAAGCTTAGCCTATTCTTCAAAGGCGTGGTGGCGGGCCTCCAGCCGACTCGGGAGGAGGTCCCAAGCAGCTTGCTGAGGAATCTCGCCAGGTTTGTGCAGGGGCCCTCGAGAAGGTCTTGATGAAGGTGGCCTTCCGCAACCCGGGCCTCAACCTTAACGGCGTCCTCAGATCCTTGCCTTCCGAAGCCAACGTGGAGGAGCTCAAAGCCCTTGTCGCACCCATTGTGGACAAGGTGAACAAGATCAAGCGGATCGAGGGCGACCGCATGGACTAGGCCGCCAACCTTATCTTTCCCTTGTCGCTGCTAATCATGTTTAGAAGACTTTGTTAGATCAGCGACAAGTTATTCTGTAATATACTCTATCTTAGGTGAATCGATCAATGCAATGTTATTTCCTCTATTTGATTCCTTCCTTTGTACGTTATTGCCCTACGCTTTTCAGGGAAACTTGTCGGTGCAGGCACCCTTGCCGCGAGCGCCGAGTGCGGAACTTCAATGACCTATTTGGCGGGTCGCTACCGACAAGTAACCTTGTCGTGGACTAGCCGCAGCTCACTTAAGTTGTTGAGCGGACTCGAAACAAAGTAAGGGCGCGACCGATCCACGATTTGGTTCCTCTGTGCAGGTTTTCCATACAAAGTACTATAGTTCGAGGAAGATAACGAAAATTTAAAAATTGATTGCTCAAACTTTGGCAACTTAGCTTTTACATTTCTTGCTTGTCGATGAGGTGAAACTTCCTCGGCGGTGCTCGGTCCATAGTATTATCTCCTCCTCCCCCCGGGTTAACTTTTGCGCGAGGGAGCCTTCCTTTCTTTGAGAGAAGAAAAAGAAGAGGAAATAACATTATGGAGCCTAGCAGCTCGATTCTTCTTACCGGGTGTGGTTGCTGCACAAAGTGTTAGCCAAAGCATGCAATAAATTGATGAAAGCATGAACTTGACAAGTCGTGCGCAACACACGAGCTTCTCGATGCATCGGGTCTGCACCCGGCTTTGTCTGAAGGATTACATGCAACAGCGGCAAGACTTGTACAAAAAGGTGGTTGCCGGAACGGATTCCGACAACCGCGCCCAAAGGGAAAAACTTACGAATAAGCTCAATGTTCAAGAAGTTGCTCACCTGGATGCAATCTTCGGTCTCAAAGCGGACAGCGCCAGCCTAGTCACTTTCGTTTCACCCGATAAGGGCCTTCCCACTGGAGTCAACTTGTTTGAATTCTTGGCGGACTGAGCAGCGAAGAACAAGGTCGCCTTCCTCGAGACTTCGGCACTAACCATGCGGCTATGGTAGCGACGCGAGGCTTCTTTGGTAGCGGCGGCTCGCCTGACAATGAAGACGATCCTCCTCGAGGAGCAGCGTGTCATCTTGTCGCAGCTGCTCTTGCTCAAGCTCATCATAAGCGAGTACTCGGCGATCCGTATCTGAAGTTCCATGGGGAGAACTGCCTCTGCTCCATAGACTAGAGCAAAGGGTGCCCGGCGATGGCTCGATTTGGCGTCGTCTGATCGACCAAAGAACCACCGGCAGCTCCTCGATCCGATTTCTTCCGCACTTGTGCAGCCTGTCGAAAGTTCTGGTCTTGAGCCCGCGCAGCACTTCAGCATTTGCCCTCTCTGCTTGACCGTTGCTTCTCGGGTGAGCAACGGAAGCAAAGCGGACCTTGGCACCAAGGTCTTGGACGTACTGCATGAAGGTGCGACTCGTAAATTGTGTGCCTTTGTCGGTGATGATCCTGTTAGGGATTCCGAAACGGCAAACAATCGACCTGAAGAACTTGACTGCTGACTGTGATGTCACCTTCCTCACTGCTTCCACTTCCGGCCACTTTGTGAACTTGTCGATGGCGACGTACAAGTACTCAAAGCCCCCGACAGCTCGGGGGAAGGGGCCGAGGATGTCGATCCCCCAGACCGAAAATGGCCAGGATAAAGGGATCGTCTGGAGAGCTTGAGCTGGCTGGTGTATCTGTTTGGAATGGAACTGGCACGCTTCACACTTGGTTACTTGTGCAGTTGCATCCCGGAGGGCTGTCGGCGGAAGAAACCTTGCCGGGAAAGCTTTAGAGCAAGTGCTCTTCTTGCGCCAATGTGGTGACCACATATGCCTCCATGTATCTTCGCCAACAACTTACATCCATCTTCCACAGGAATACACTTCAATTTCACACTGTTGAGTCTTCTTACATGCAGTATGCTATCGACAAACTGGTACATACTTGACTGTCGGGCTACTCTTTCCGCTTCTTCCCGCTCTTGGGAAGTTCTCTGTCTGAAGGAAATAGACAATCTGCTGCGCCCATGTTGGAGCTTGTGGCTCGACAACAAGGACTAAAGGCACATCTGCTGCTGCGGGAACATCAGTTTCACGGCGAGGACCTGTGACCTGCCGGAGCTTGATGCTCCCGACAAGCTTGCCGAGCAAGACTTGTCGGGAACGTCTGCTTCAACGAAACGAAACCACAGGGTGCAGCCGGAGCAGATCGCTCCTCGGCTTTGTTGGTGTTGATCTTGGGGACCTTTGCAACGACGGCCGGGAAGCTCTGTGGAAAGTAGTCACCAAAGGCCAACTTCCTCTTCTTGCTTTGTCCGGTCGATGGTGTTACGGTTGGTCGAGTCGGCTTGAGCACGAAAATCCCTGGTTCCATTGAGGTAACTTAAGCGCGGCACTTTGACAGCCGTCAGCAATATCATTCTGAGCTCTTGGAACATGTTCCATTTGCAGGCCGTCAAAGTGCTCTTCTAGCTTCCTCACTTCATCAACGTAGGCTTCCATCAACGGACTCTGGTAATCTTTGTTGACTTGGCGGACGACGAGTTGCGAATCGCCCCTGACAATAAGCTTCTTGATCCCAAGGTCCACGGCGATCCTGAGACCGGCAAGCAAACCTTCATACTCTGCAGTATTGTTTGTCGCTTGCTCCTTGGGAAAGTGCATCTGGATGACGTACTTGAGGTGCTCTCCGGTGGGTGCGATAAGCAGCACGCCGGCACCGGCGCCTTGCAGCGAGAAGGCACCATCAAAGTACATCATCCACTCTTTGCTTGCTTCTTTGACGGGAATGCTCGTCTCCGGAATCTCTTCATCTGGCGTTGGCGTCCATTCTGCTATGAATTCTGCCAAGGCTCTGCTTTGGATAGTTGATGTGCTTTCAAACTTGAGATCAAAGCTTGACAGCTCCGATGCCCACTCGACAATCCTGCTTGTCGCACGGATTCTGCAGTATCCTCTTGATGAAGCGAGTGACAACAGTGATCTCATGTGCTTGGAAGTAATGGCGCAGCTTTCTCGAGGCCATGAGGAGGCCGAAAAGCAATTTCCGCACACCAGAATACATTGACCTAGCCCCTTGCAGGAGGGAGCTGACAAAATAGACTGGGCGCTGCACCATCCTTTTCTGTATCTGTTCACGTGTCTGCGTGGACTCATCCTTGTCGGGACCAGAGCTTGTCGTGAAGCCCCTTCTTGTCATTTGGACGTGCTTGCCATGATTCTTGGCTCGTCATCCGCCTCCCTCTCCGCCACTAACGCAGCACTAACCACTTGATTGGTTGCCGCTATATATAGCAGCAACTTCTCTTGTGGCCTAGGTGCGACAAGTGTTGGAGTGGAGGACAGGTATCTCTTTAAGTCTGCGCAGCACCTCCGCTTCGAGGAGTCCATTTCTTTGGACCTGCCTTTTTCAAAATCTTGAAAAACAGGCGCGCTTCAGCAGAACCTAGAAACAAACTCTTTGAGAGCAGCCACGCAACCGGCAAGTCTTCGTACATCCTTGGCGCTTTGGTGCTTCAATCTGCTGAATGGCCTTGATCTTGTCGGGATTAGCTTCAATCCCCGGCCGAGACCACGAAGAACCCGAGAAGCTTGCCGGAAGGGACTCCGAACACGCACTTCTCTGGGTTGAGCTTGAGGTTAATCTTGCGCAGATTTGCAAAGGTCTCGTCCAAATCTTGAACCAAAGTTGCTTTGTCCTTGCTCTTGACCACTATGTCATCCATGTAGGCTTCTACATTTCTGTGCATTTGCAGCTCAAAAGCGTCATGGACTACCCTTGCAAATGTTGAACCAGCATTCTTCAAACCGAAAGGCATCCGTATGAAACAGTATGTGCCACATGGAGTGATGAATGCGGTCTTCTCCTCATCTTCTTCAGCCATGAAGATCTGATGGTATCCTGAGTAGGCATCAAGAAACGAAAGCAAATCGCATCCAGCCGTGGAGTCAACAATCTGGTCAATGCGGCGGCAAGGGAAGCAGATCTTTGGGACAAGCTTTATTAACATCCGTGAAGTCAATACAAAGTCTCCATTTCCCATTTGCCTTGCGCACGACTGCTGGATTGGCCAACCACGTAGGATGGAGCACTCCTCGACAAGGTCTGCTGCTTCCGGTTCTTGATCTCTTGACTATGAATTCTTGGCGCCCACCGCTTGCTTCACGACTTTTTGCTTGACGGGCGCGCGCGAGGACAAGCGGCCAGCGGTGCTCAATCACTTTCACAGGAACACGGGGATATCGACGGTTGCCATGCAAACACGTTGATATTCGCCGCAGAAAGCAACGAGCGCCTTCCTATTTGGGGTCGAGAGAGGCACTGATGGTGAAGGTACCACCAGCGCCGTCCTCCTTGGCGGGCACCTTCTTGGTCTTTGGCGGAGCCACCATCTTCTTGCACTTGCCGGTGGAGCTCGATGGTGCGTCCTCGACGGTAGCGCAGCACTCCGAAGAGGTGCGCTTGCCGGAGTGAGCATCAGAGCCCTTGCCGGACTTGGACATGGTCTTCTTCCCCCGGGAGCTTCAGCGGCAAGTGTTGGGCAGTCTGTCGCCGTTGCTGCATCCCGGAAGATCTTGTCGGCACAGATAAGGGCATCCTTCTTGTCGCCATGGACAGAGATGACGCTTATCGGGCCCGGCATCTTGAGTAGGTTGTAGGCGTAGTGAGAGGCTGCCATGAACTTGGCAAGTGCTGGACGGCCAAGTATACCATTGTAAGGCAATGGGAAATCGGCGACGTCAAATGTAACCCTCTCAGTCCTGAAGTTCAGCTCGCTGCCAAATGTGACCGGCAACGTAATCTTCCCTTCGCTTGCTCCTTCCCGGATTGATTCCTTGGAAGGTTCCGGTCTCTTCGAGCTTCATTGTCGAGGATTTGAAGCTTACGAGCACCGTGGAGGAGATCGATTCAAGCCGCCCCGCCGTCAACTAACATTTTTGTGACCTTGAGGTTGCGGATGGTTGGAGAGACCAACATCGGCAAGCACCCGACCGCGATTATGCAATCGGTGGTCCTCAATATCAAAAATGATAGGCGTCTTGGACCACTTGAGAGGCTTGCGTGACTCTACGGATGGTTCCATTGCATTGACCTCCCGCATCCATTGCTTGAGTTGGCGGTGGGAGGTATGCGAGAAGCACCTCCATCAACGCAAAGAACCTCTGTGGCTTTCTGAAACTCCTGCTCATCGGCGTCGTCGTCCTCCATATCTTCGTCGTCATCATCATCTTCATCCTTGTCGCGGCCGTGGGGAGGTCGATCTCCTTGTCGCTGCTTGACTTTGCCGCGGCGTCCTCCCTGGCCGGGACGTTTCTTGCTTGCTCCCCCAGCACCTTCTTGGGCCTTCTCCTTGTCGCGCCGCTCGTACTCAGCTCTCTGCTTTTCAACAAGCTGCTCGACTTTCTTGCAGCTCGGAGGTCGTGGGCCCTTGGTGCGGTGGATCTTGCAAGATCGCTTGCCGGAGTCGTCCCGCTTGTCGGCCACCGCCACCGACCGGTGGTTGGCGTCAGCGGCAACCTCCTTGCCGGAGACACCAGCCTTGGCGTTCTTGTCGCCACCTCCATTGCCGGACTGCTCAACAGCTAGCACTTCTCTGGCCTTCTTCTTCCTGTTGCCTCGCCGCCGGCCCTTCTTTGCCGGGGCGGTGTCATCACTGTCAGATCCTGCTTCTGCATTCTCTCCAGGGAGTCTCCTCCCTTCCTCAGTGTGCGCACACTTGTCGGCCAAGGCGTACAGCTGGACGTCCTTGACTTTGCACATCGCCATCTCCTCCCTCATCCTGCGGTTCCGCACATTTCGATGAAATGCGCTGATCACCGCTTGGCGGGGTGGACGTCTGGGATGTTGTAGTGCACGGGTGAATCTCTGAATGAACTTGCGCCGGGACTCTCCTTCATACGGGCAAGCAAGTGAAGGTCACTCTCTTGGCCATGAGGTTTGTGGCCACCGTGAAGGCCCAACAAGCGATGGCATAGATCTGCCAAGAGGATATGGATCCGTCCGGCAATTGCATGAGCCAAGATCGGCGTTGGGCTTGAGCACGGCGGGGAAGTAGTTGGCGAGGATCTTGTCGTCCCGTCCCGCAGCCTGCACCGCGATGGTGTAGATGCCGAGGAACTCCGACGGGTGCGCCCTGCCATCATACTTCTCCCACGTCTGGTTTGAAGTTTTTACGGCTGGGCCCTTTGGACTTGCCGCAGCTCACGAGTGAACGCAGGGCAACCTACAGCGTCGGCAAGTCGCCGGCTCCTCGGTAGCGTGCATGTCAACAGAAGGCCCGGCGCGCTTGTCGGAGTGACGTCGCGCTTCTCTTCGGCGCTCGATGCGAGTTCGAGCGTCCTCTTGTTGTCGCTCGTGAAGAACTTGGCGCTGATCGTGGCGAGCTCGCGGATCCGACGATGCAGTGGAGTCGCTGTCGAGGTGGATCCGATGAGTCGGCGATCTTGGCCTTCTTGGTGGAGAGTGCACGGTGGTTGCACCTCCGGCAAGCCTGCCGCCACCGGCTCGTGCCTTGTCGTCTCGCCGCCGCAATGATGGCGTTGGTTGCCGCGAGCGTCGCCGCTGGCAAAGCCGATGAGGCTCGATAGTGGCCCTCCACTCGTCGACCTTGTCGGCCGTTGGAGGGTAGTCGAGAGCGATTGAGCTCTCGCCAGAGCTTCGCTGGAGTAGTAGGCGGCATTGGAGAAACGGTGCGAGGCGGGACACGCCGGACTTCTAACTACGCTGGCGAAGGAGCGCCCCGTCCGGCGGCATCGTATCTCACTAGTGCTGCATGTTGGCGCGCATGCTGGTCTTGAGGGTCTCGATCCAACGTAACGTATGGCGTTGTGAACGCCATGACGTTGTTGGTCCCACGTCTCTGAGATGGGCGCGGGGATGCGCGGACGCCGAGGTTTGCGGTGCCTTGTCCTTGGACTTGGCAACGCGTCGCGAGCACCTTCGTCGGCGCTTCCCTCCGCCAGCGTCTGCCTCACCACCCGTTTGCTGCGGTGAGGGTGGGTACGACGCGGACGGCTCTGCTGCCGCTGAAGCCTTCTTCTTCGGTGGCATGTTGAGGAAGATGTTGATGACGCTGCTCGCGTGAACGCCGGATCGGATTCACACGGCCTCGACGCTTCTACCCGGGCGTGCCGAGATGTCGGGGAGGCTGATCGTACCCACGGACACCAATGGGGCCGGCGGAGCAGGCCCCTTGTGGTTCGGAGGGGGGCGGAGGTCGCACGAAGAGCGGATCGAGGCGATGCACACGAGCGGTTTACCCAGCTTCAGAGCTCACTGGAGAGATAAAACTCCTACTGCTGCTTGTTTGATCTATTGTCTTCTTGCTAGGGAGCAACGAGGGCTACAAAACCTAGCGTGAGTCTATCTGGTCTCGAGTGGGTCGAATGAACCTTGAGACGAACTCGCCAACTGAACTGAACGGAACCGAACCCTTTCTACGTTGCACTCGGGCCTCCTTTTATATGCTCAAGGGGTCTCCGACAGGTGGCAACATAGGCGGGGCTACAAATGTAAAAACAAGAGTTGGTACACCTACTTGAACAGTGTATAGTGCAAAATACCTAACTCTGACGGCAAGGGACAAAAGCAATAAATGCCCGTCGTTGTCGCCCAAACAGTGTAACAGAGACCGTCAGGTGCGCCTCCGCTCGCCATGATGGCGAGCCTGTCAGCGCCGCTTATCGCTGCTCTTCGCTAGCTGCACAGCCGCTCGACACGCGCCCATGGAACGGTCCCATGGCGACACGTCGCTGGGTGAGCTGGAGCGGAGATGGAGAGAAGTTGCATGCCGCGGCAAGCGCCTTGCCGCGGCCGAATCCTTGTCGCGCTCGGAGACTTGTCGCGCTCCGAGCCTTCCCGGCAAGCTCCTCTTGCCGGGGCCTTGTCTTCTGCGTGCCTGGAGTGGCCTTCCCGACAAGCTCCTCTTGTCGGGACCTTGTCTTCTCAATCTAATACTTTGTTCTTGAATGGCTCCAAGGGAGCCACGGAGGAGATTGGCGGTGACGAGGCAAACCTTGCCGCGGGGTGCTGCAACTGTCCGTGCACGAGTACGGGATACTAGTGTACGCCTACTCTAGTACACCGACATATTGCCTCTAGGGTATATTTCCAACAGTCTCCCACTTGCACTAGAGTCAGTAATCTAGTTCACATCGCCATGTGATTAACGCTCATAGTTCACATTGCCATGTGACTAATACCCAAAGAGTTTACTAGAATCAATAATCTAGTTCACATTACCATGTCAATAATCTAGTTTACTAGACTCAATAATCTGGGGTTTGACCATGTTATGCTTGTGAGAGAGGTTTTAGTCAACGGGTATGCAACATTTAGATCTGTATGTACTTTGCAAATCTCTATGTCATATTGTAGATGCTGCTACCACGCTCCACTTGGAGCTATTCCAAATGGTTGCTCCACTATACGTATCCGGTTTGCTACTCAGAGTCATCTGGATAGGTGTTAAAGCTTACATCAACGTAACCCTTTATGTCGAATTCTCTATCACCTCCAATAACGAGAAACATTTCCTTATTCCTCAAAGGACAATTTTGATCATTGTCATGTGATCCACTCCTGGATCACTTTTGTACCCCCTTGCCACACACATGGCAAGGCACGCCGTATGTGTGGTACACAGCATGACATACCGTAAAGCCTATGGCTAAGGCATAGGGGACGACCTTCGTCCTTTGTCTTCTTCTGCCATGGTCGAGCTTTGAGTCTCACTCAACTTCACACCTTACCACCCAGGCAAGAACCCCTTCTTTGACTGATCCATTTGAACTCCTTCAAAATCATGTCAAGGTATGTGCTTTGTGAAAGTCTTATCATGCGTCTTAATCTATTTCTATAGATCTTGATGCCCAATATGTAAGCAGTTTTACCCGGGTCTTCCTTTGAAAAACACCTTTCAAACAACCCTTTGTGCTTTCCTGAATTCGACATCATTTCCGATCAACAATATGACATCCACATATACTTATCAGAAATGTTGTAGTGCTCCCACTCACTTTCTTGTAAATACAAGTTTCTTGCAAACTTTCTATAAACCCAAAAGCTTTGATCACCTCATCAAAGCGTATGTTCCAACTCCGAGATGCCTGCACCAGTCAATAGAAAGATTTCTGGATCTTGCATACCTTTTAGCATCCTTAGGATCGACAAAACCTTATGGTTGTATCACATACAACCTTTCCTCACGGAAACCGTCAAGGAAACTTTGTTTTGACATCCATCTCCAGATTTCGTAAATGAAAATGCAGCAACTGCTAACATAATTCCAACTGACTTTAGCATCGATATGAGTGAGAAAGTCTAATAATAGTAAACTCCTTGAACTTGTCGGAAACTTCTTTGCGACAAGTCGAGCTTCATAAATGGTGACATTACCATCAACGTCTATCTTCTTCTTAAAGATCCATTTATTCTCAATGGCTTGCCGATCATTGGGAAAGTCCACCAAAGTCCATACTTTGTTCTCACACATGGATCCTATCTCAGATTTCATGGCTCCTAGCCATTTGTTGGAATCCGGGCCCACCATCGCTTCTCCATAGCTCGTAGGGTCACCGTTGTCCAACAACATGACCTCTAAGACAGGGCTACCGTGCCCCTCAGAAGCAGTACGTATCCTTGTTGACCTACGAGGTTCGATAGTAACTTGATCCGAAGCTGCATGATCACTATCATTAGCTTCCTCTTCACTGATGTAGGTGTCACAGAAACATCTTTCTACGCTGCACAACTCACTGGTTGACATAACGGTTCAACAACCTCATCAAGTTCTATCTTCCTCCCACTCAATTCTTTCGAGAGAAAGTCTTTCTCGAGAAAGGACTCATTCTTACCGACACAACTAGGAAAAGGGCTATAGATAATATGGACACTAATGGCGCACCACACATGTGGTGCGCCACTACTATATACTAATGGCGCACCATGTGTTGGTGCGCCATTAGTGTCCAAATACTAATGGCGCACCACATCCACGGTGCGCCACTATTAACAATTTTTTTTATTTTTTATTTCAAAACTAGTAATGGCGCACCACACCCTCGGTGCGCCACTACTATTTTTTTTTCAAAACTAGTAATGGCGCACCTGGGGATAGGGCGCCATTACTAGTTAAACTAGTAATGGCACACCACACCCTCGGTGCGCCACTACTAATTTTTTTTCAAATTATTTTTCAAATTGTATTTTTTAAACTAGTAATGGCGCACCGTGGGTGTGGTGCGCCATTACTAGTTGAACTAGTAATGGCGCACCACTCCCATGGTGCGCCATTACTATCTTTGACCCAAAATCCACCGAATGCACCCCACCCCTTTAGTGGACCGCCAATAAAAAAACTAAAAGAAAATGATGGAAACGTCAAAAAAATAAAAGAAAATAAGTTTCCCATGTGATATGTGGTCTACTTGTTGTGAAAATTTACAAATATGAATTTCGACTTTATTTGCAAAATCTTTCTACAATTTGTAAAATGGGCATTACTTTTGCATACGAACTCGGATTAAAAAGTTTTTTATATGAAAAATCATCTACTCGAAAAGTTACATCCGAATTTAACCGGGGGTAACCCCGTTAAACATTTTCAAAATCCTCAAAAACCCTAACAGAAAAAAAGTTACGGGGCTTTTAAGATCTAGAGGGGAAAAATTGAAAAAAAATTCAAACTTACTAGTGGCGCACCATTTGCTAGGTGCGCCACCAGTAACAGAAAAAAAAAATTGGTTTTGAATTTTTTTGGAATTTTTTTTCAAAAAATGATACGTAATATGACCGGGAAGTTTGAAATATTTTTCAAAATTTCATCATACTCATGAATATGAACAAAGTCCTAGACATCAACAAGGTTTAATAGGATTGATATGATAGATATATCAACAAGTGCACATTATGTGAGGTGGTCTTTGGGGTTGGATAGAACTGCGAAGTTAAGCGTGCTCGGGCTGGAGTAGTGTGAGGATGGGTGACCTTCCGGGAAGTTTGACCACTTAGTGTGATTTGACTTGAGATTAAGCATATTGACCCGAGATTAAGCCATAGCGACCTGGTATTAAGAAAAAAAACGAAAAAAAATTGAAAAAAAATTTCAGAAATTTTTTTCGAAAAAAATTTGTTAGTAATGCCGGACTTCTATGTGGTGCGCCATTACTAAGTCAGATAGTAATGGCGCACCGTGTGGTATACTAATGGCGCACTCCCTGGTGCGCCATTAGTATCTGGTATACTAATGGCGCACCAGGGGTGCACAATTAGTATTAAATTCTAATGGCGTCGTGCTAGTGGCACACCTGTAGTGCGCCATTAGTAGGCAAAATAGGTGCGCCACTAGCAGGCCTTTTCCTAGTAATGCGACAAACACTTTGCCCTTGGATCTAAGATAGAAGGTATACCCAATTGTCTCCTTTGGGTATCCTATGAAGATGCATTTGTCCGCTTTGGGTTCGAGCTTTTCCGGCTGAAGCCTTTTGACATAAGCATCGCAACCCCAAACCTTAAGGAACGATAGCTTAGGTTTCTTGCCAAAGCACAGTTCATATGGTGTCGTCTCCACGGACTTAGATGGTGCCCTATTTAAAGTGAATGTAGTTATCCACCGAATGCACCCCCACCACCCCCCCATGGACCGCCTTTAAAAAAACTAAAAGAAAATGATGGAAACATCAAAAAAATAAAAGAAAATAAGTTTCCCATGTGATATGTGGTCTACTTGTTGTGAAAATTTACAAATATGAATTTCGACTTTATTTGCAAAATCTTTCTAGAATTTGTAAAATGGGCATAACTTTTGCATACCGAGATTAAGCCATAGCGACCTGGTATTAAGAAAAAAAACGAAAAAAAATTGAAAAAAAATTTCAGAAATTTTTTTCGAAAAAAATTTGTTAGTAATGCCGGACTTCTATGTGGTGCGCCATTACTAAGTCAGATAGTAATGGCGCACCGTGTGGTATACTAATGGCGCACCAGGGGTGCACAATTAGTATTAAATTCTAATGGCGTCGTGCTATTGGCACACCTGTAGTGCGCCATTAGTAGGCAAAATAGGTGCGCCACTAGCAGGCCTTTTCCTAGTAATGCGACAAACACTTTGCCCTTGGATCTAAGATAGAAGGTATACCCAATTGTCTCCTTTGGGTATCCTATGAAGATGCATTTGTCCGCTTTGGGTTCGAGCTTTTCCGGGTGAAGCCTTTTGACATAAGCATCGCAACCCCAAACCTTAAGGAACGATAAGCTTAGGTTTCTTGCCAAAGCACAGTTCATATGGTGTCGTCTCCACGGACTTAGATGGTGCCCTATTTAAAGTGAATGTAGTTATCCACCGAATGCACCCCCACCACCCCCCCATGGACCGCCTTTAAAAAAACTAAAAGAAAATGATGGAAACATCAAAAAAATAAAAGAAAATAAGTTTCCCATGTGATATGTGGTCTACTTGTTGTGAAAATTTACAAATATGAATTTCGACTTTATTTGCAAAATCTTTCTAGAATTTGTAAAATGGGCATAACTTTTGCATACGAACTCGGATTAAAAGATTTTTATATGAAAATCATCTACTCGAAAAGTTACATCCGAATTTAACCGGGGGTAACCCCGTTAAACATTTTCAAAATCCTCAAAAACCCTAACAGAAAAAAAGTTACGGGGCTTTTAAGATCTAGAGGGGAAAAATGGAAAAAAATTCAAACTTACTAGTGGCGCACCATTTGCTAGGTGCGCCACTAGTAATGTAAAAAAATTGGTTTTGAATTTTTTGGAAATTTTTTTCAAAAATGATACGTAATATGACCGGGAAGTTTGAAATATTTTTCAAAATTTTATCATACTCATGAATATGAACAAAGTCCTAGACATCAACAAGGTTTAATAGGATTGATATGATAGATATATCAACAAGTGCACAGTTAAGTGAGGTGGTCTTTGGGGTTGGATAGAACTGCTAAGTTAAGCGTGCTCGAAATGGAGTAGTGTTAGGATGGGTGACCTTCCGGGAAGTTTGACCACTTAGTGCGATTGGACTTGAGATTAAGCATATTGACCCGAGATTAAGCCATAGCGACCTGGTATTAAGAAAAAAAACAAAAAAAAAATTGAAAAAAAATTGAAAAAAAAATTCAGAATTTTTTTTTGAAAAATTTTTGTTAGTAATGGCGGACTTCTATGTGGTGTGCCATTACTAAGTCAGATAGTAATGGCGCACCGTGTGTATACTAATGGCGCACTCCCTGGTGCGCCATTAGTATCTGGTATACTAACGGCGCACCAGGGGTGCACAATTAGTATTAAATTCTAATGGCGTCGTGCTAGTGGCACACCTGTAGTGCGCCATTAGTAGGCAAAATAGGTGCGCCACTAGCAGGCCTTTTCCTAGTAGTGCGACAAACACTTTGCCCTCGGATCTGAGGTACAAGCTATACCCAATTGTCTCCTTTGGGTATCCTATGAAGACGCATCTGTCTGCTTTGGGTTCGAGCTTTTCCGGCTGAAGCGTTTTGACATAAGCATCGCAACCCCAAACCTTAAGGAACGATAGCTTAGGTGTCACGCCCAATATGCGACCCTATCCAAAAGGAACTCGAAGGTCCCACCAAGGATATACCCGCATATTGAAACGCTTTTGCAAGGTGGATATCATTACATCAACATTACATAATAGTGGGATACATACATAAGGCACAAATGCCACAGGAATACATCAACATCATATACAAGATCAACATCCGACTACGGATGAATCATAAATGTAAACTCAAACGACATCCACCACCGCTAGCCGGGCTGCCGACACGGAACCTATCCCACGATCGAAGAAGAAGCGAAGAAGAACTCCAAGACAAGCAAACATCGCTCTCACGTCATGATCATCGCAAACCTGTACCTGCAATCGGTGGTGTAGTAACTGTGAGCCACGAGGACTCGGCAATCCCATTACCATGGGTATCAAGACTAGCAAAGCTTAATGGGAAAGGAAGGGTAAAGTGGTGAGGTTGCGCAGCGGCTAAGCATATATGGTGGCTAACCAACGCAAATGAGAGCGAGAAGAGAATCAAAGGAACGGTCACAACTAGTAATGATCAAGAAGTGATCCACGAACTCCTACTTACGCCGACATAACCCGAAACCGTGTTCTCCTCTCGATCAACCCGAAAAGAGACACTCACGGTTACACACACACGGTTGGTGTATTTTAATTAAGATCAACTTCGGGTTTTCTACAACCGGACATTAACAAATTCCCATCTCGCCACATAACCGCGGCACGGCTCTCGAAAGTTTATACCTGCAGGGTGTCCCAACTTAGCCCATGATAAGCTCTCGCGATCAACGAAGGATATTCCTTCTCCCGGAAGACCCGATCGGTCTCGGAATACCGGCTACAAGACATTTCGAAGGTAATAAAGCAAGACCAGCAAAGCCGCCCGATCGCCGACAATCCCGATAGGAGCTGCACATATCTCGTTCTCGTGGCAACACCGGATAAGCGAAGCGTCTGAGAACCGACGTAACCCATGTTGCCAAGGGATGGTCCCATACGGTGCTCTAGTTTGGACCAACACTTAGAAAAGCATTGGCCGGGGGCTGAATAAAGATGACCCTTGGTTAATTACTCCCAAGGGAAATATAGGTGGTGGTGAGGCAAATGGAACAACCAATGTTGGGCCTTCTTTGGAAAAGTCTTATTCAAAGCGAACTGTCAAGGGGGTCCCATAAATCACCCGACCGCGTTAGGGACGCAAAATCCGGGAACATAATACCGATATGACGGAAACTAGGGCGGCAAGAGTGGAACAAAACACCAGGCATAAGGCCGAGCCTTCCACCATTTACCAAGTATATAGATGCATTAATTAAATAATAGATATTGTGATATCCCAACAAGTAAACATGTTCCAACAAGGAACAACATCTCCATGTTCCAACAAGGAAAAAAACTTCATCTTCACCGCAACTAACAACGCTATAAGAGGGGCTGAGCAAAGCGGTAACATAGCCAAACAACGGTTTGCTAGGAAGGGTGCAAAAGGTTAGAGGTCGACATGGCAATTTGGGATGGCTTGATAAGCAGGTAATAGGTAGCGCTGACATAGCGATAGAAACGAATCAACTAGCATAGCAATGATAATCTTGAGATCCAGGGTAGCGGTCATCTTGCCTGAAATCCCGCAAGGAAGAAGAACGAGTCCATGAAGAAGACGAATGGATGAAGCCGAACCAAGCGTGAGCGAACGAATCCTCACGATCGCAACGAAAGCAGAACTAACAAGAAGAAGCACACAACATAGTAAACACACCACACATGAACAAGACAAGATGCACAACAAACATGATGCATGACAAATCTAGATGAGGCTACTCATGGCAAGAGATGATGCAAACAAGAGCAACACATCAAAGCAAGTTTAAATGAGGCCGGAATCAACATAGAACAATTCCGGTAAGTCCTCATATGCAAATTCCGAAATTGGTCCAGATCTGAATAAACCTTATGTTCAAGTGGTTAAACAGCAAGTTAAGATGCACCACGATGATCTACATGAAATTCTAGTCAAGTTACATATAAAGTTCATTAGATTCGGAGCTACGGCCTAGAAGATATGAGCAAAACAAGATAAACATGGCATTGATGCAAAATGCACCCAAACATCAAGCAAAAACCTCAAAACAAGGATGCAACAAGATAATATGAAGCTACATGCAAAATCAAGCAAGTTTCATATAGAGCACACTCAAAAGCGAACAACGATTGCAACACATACACCCTATACAAGTCATAGCAACAATCTGTCCAAAACAGCAACTAGCCATATTGCAAGCATCAAAATAACATGCTACAGGACCTCAACACAATAACAAAAGGCATGGGCGTGATGTACAGGTAAATCATGACAAAACATGAACACTGAGCTAACTCCAGAAATCACTAGAACATGCTCAAAATGACATGGCAAGATTGCAAGTAATAACAGTTTCAGACTTATCAGGAAATAACATCAGGTTGCAATGTTTCGAGCTATGAAACAACATTTTAAGAGAACATGTCATGGCAAACAAAGGCATGGCATGAATCTAATAATTGCATAAAACAAAAATCCCTTACTGACCATAAGCCAAAAGGGATCAGAAGATATGATGGCACCCATGTAAACATGGCAAGTTATATTACAGATTTGAACATGGTAGGAACAACAATGAGTAGGCATGTTGGTGAGCTTGAACCACTCATCACAGAGCAATACACGGCATGGCTAGGCAACCCACAGTAAGAAGACATATTATAGAAGCTATACATGGCAAGAACAACATCATAGCATACACGGATCAACTACAACAATCTTGGCAAAATTGAATAACATGTAAACAATCTGCCAGGAAACATTTTATAGCAAAAGTAGAGCTCGATTGACTCAAGCTATGGCACTCCATAATTGCAAACAAGGGCATGGATGGATAGAGCAAGACATGTGTAACAAAACATCATTACTGAAGTATCTCAAAATATGCATGGATCTCTCGGTAGCATCAAGTTAACATGGCATAAAAATATCAGCAAAACAGGGCTGAAATCAGCAACATCAAGACACCTAGTTTGCATGCTTGTGCTAGTCACCACATAGATCACAAAAATACATAGCAAGCACCACTGGAAAGATGGAATGGCATATTACAAAACACATGTAGGACTCAAGTTCATAGGATGCACACATCAATCATGGAAAAAATGACAAAAGTGCAAGTTCTGTTAAGAAACAGAAATTAACATCACATAGCCCTATTCTAGCAGCATTTCGGGCACCAATATGAGCACAAATGAAAATGACGCAATGCGATGAAATGATCTACTCTTCGTGGCGAACAATTTAACATATTACACGCTCAAAACGTAGCTACGGATGCAGAGATATGGTGCAACGAAAATCCAACAAAATAATCACAGTTTCGGGACTTAGATGAATTTCGAGGGGGGAGAGAAAGAAATCAACCGAATGGCACGGGAACCGAGGCGGCGGCGGATCTCGCCGGATCCGCGGCGCCGGTGGCCGGAGAGGGCCGGGGCGACCGGGGAGGAGGCCGCCGGGGCGGAGGCCGCCGGGAGCGGCGAGGGCGCCACGCTGCTTGCCGCGGGGAGCCGGGCGGAGCTTCGGCCGGGCGAGGAGGTCAGCGGCGGTGGGCACGCCGGTGATGAGGCGGCGGGCGGCAGGGCGGGCGGCTGGCCCAGCGGGCGGTGTGCGGCGGCGACGGGACGGAGCGGCCGGGGGCTGGTGGCTCAAGGGTTCATGGCGTGAGGCGCAGTGACGTGGCGGCCTCCCATCGCTGCGGGCGGCGGCGGCGGGCGTGTCCGCGGGCGCTGGGACGGATTTTAGGGTTTGGAGGATTTGACCGCGATTTTTGGAGGGGAAGGTGTTTATATAGGTAGAGGGAGCTAGGAGAGTCCAAATGAGGTGCGGTTTTCGGCCACGCGATCGTGATCGAACGACCGAGAGCATGGAGGGGAGTTTGCTGGGTTTTGGGCCACTTTGGAAAGGGTGTTGGGCTGCAATAGAAAAGAGGCTTTTGCGGTTACCCGTTTAACCGTTGGAGGATCAAACGACCTCCAAATGGCACGAAACTTGACAGGCGGTCTACCGGTGCTATACCAAGGCCTCTTGACAAACCTCGGTCCATTCCGAGACCGTTTAACACCCGCACGAAAAAGAGGTAAAAGGGGGCCGGGAGACATAGGAGTGCCGGATTGCAAAACGGACAACGGGGAAAATGCTCGGATGCATGAGACGAACACGTATGCAAAAGAAATGCACATGATGACATGATATGAAATGTAGATGATGACATGGCAAAGTGCAACACGCAAGCACATCACATGGCAAAGACGACGAATAACTGACGGACACCTGGGGCATCGAATCCGGGGCGTTACAACACTCCTCCACTAACAAGAGATCTCGTCCCGAGATCTTAGGACCGAGACGGAAGAGAAAAGGGTTGATGTGAAAACAAGAACTGAAAAGAAGAAGCAAAGAATCGAAAGCACTCGAAAAGAAGAGAGACGTGACGAGAATGACAAGAATCGAAAGCTCACGGAATCAGATAGACTATGAAACAACTCGTTCTAACCGGAGTGCTAGAATGAGAAAAAGAAACGAATAAGATTGAAAAGATTTAGGTAGCGCTCCGGTTGAAAATGGAAGGAAAAGAACATGAACTTCACAAGATGGGATGACACTTGACTTGGTGAACAATACAATGCCTCCGGAAGAATTGAAAGAATTGAATGAAAATAACTTAGAAGGAATGATTGACTGGAGTTGTTGAGAAAATCAACAACGAAAGAATAGGCTTGTTGTGGACTTATAGATAACATCTCAGAAATTATGAGGTGATAACCAACCACAAACGGAAATGATAGAATAGCTGAGAAGAACGAAGAAATGCAAAACTCCACTTCAAAAGAAAATGAAGAATTATTTGCTCTTCAAGACGGGAGAAGAAAAGATACTTGAGCTCCTTCGATTAGAATCTTGACGAGCTCTTGAAGAATGAATTAAATCCTGAAGAACCACCATGACAAACTCCGGTAACAAAAAGGATGATGAGATTGAATGAAGGAAGAAAGAATAAGATGAGCCTGCGAAGAATTAGATGGAGGATTCCGACGAAATGGTCGAGGAAATTCGAACTCCGGAAAAGAAAAGATGAAAACACTTGGAACTAGAATTTATTCCTCAAGAACCAACTCCGAAGGAAAGGATTACTCACTTGGATGAAATAAGAATAAGATTTATTGTATGCTTATCCTTCATCAAATTAAATTGATGACAAGCAACGGATTTGACATGCAACTTATTCTTCTTGAAAAAGGATTGAGAAGTGACATATCGCAAACTTGAGAAGGTCTTCATGAGCCACCGGTAGGATTTGAAAAGAACGAATGGATTAAAATGATAGTCAAAGAAAAAGAATCTTGAACGAACCACCTTGAAGATGAAAATGAACAAAGAGAAGAGAACGGATCACCGGAAAGAATTAGAAAAACACGAAGATACTTGAGGGAATTAAAATGCAAGAGAACAAAGAGATCGCGAACTGATAGAAGAATACTTGAACGAAGCAATCAGAGGAATATTGAGACGAACGAAGTGGCACGAATATGGAATAATTGAAGAACTAATTTGAAGAACTTAGAATGTAGAGCTATTCGAAAAGATGGCCTCCGGATGATCGGAATGTAAAAGCAACTCCTGAAATACTCCGGATGGATGAAAAGAATTTGCAAGATGGAAACAATTAGATAGGATAACATCGAGCTAGCACCATGAATCTCCGGGAGAATGGAAAAAATTTAGAGGAAAAACTCTTCTTCGATCTTCGAATGCCGACGAGAAAACACCACCAAAATTACTGAGATACTCCGGTAGAATGAAAAGCGAAGAGGTTGAGCCAATAATGAAATGATTCGGAATCGACCTTGGAAAAGGCAAGTGACTGATGAAATTCATTCTTACGTCACACTTGAAAAGAATTGAGAATAACTCCGGGAAAACAGAAGAGTCAAGTAAGATCCTGGGAAGAGACCTGTGGGTTAGGGCCCACTAAAAGAAAACACCGTTGGAAAGGGATGTTGAACAGATAGATGATGCACCGGAAGAACTGAAATATTTGACTGAGGTGACAACCTCGAATTAATTGGAACATTGCATTTAATCTCCCGAGATGACTTGAGCACTCCGGAAGGATAAAGCTGGCGACAAAGTAACGAGCAAGGGGAAAAACACTTGAGCCGAGGAAAAGAATATAATCAACCCGAAAAAAACTTGAATTGAGTGCACCGGAAAAAGAAAGAGATGAAGAATGACGAACGAGACGAGTATTCACCGGTTGAAATGATTGAGGGAAGACTGAAGAGACTCCGCACGAATGAAATAGATGGTCGGGAGAGAGGCAAACTCCAGAAAGAAAAGGGTGGGAGGGCGGGAAACACAGGCAACTTGGAAGGGGAAACGATTTAATAACTTGAAGAGAAAACAGCGGTTGAAACCATTGAGAAAAGAAAGCAAAGACTTCACACGAGTAGAATGGATACTCGATTACGGACTCCGGTTCCGAGAAGAAAAAGGGAGGGCGGGTGGGAAAAGAAAACAACTGAGGATAGAGAAATAACTTCGTTGACAGCAAACTGAGGATTGAACTTGGCAAAGATGAAGAGACTCAAGTCAACTTGACGAGAAATGCACCGAATAAAAGAGCAGAGGAACAACGATCGGAAAACTAACTGCGTGATCCTAAAGAAAATTTTGAAGGGGAAGAGGAGTAATTCAAAACACCTACGTCAAGATTCCTCACCAGAGCGACGAAGGGACTGAGGAGTAAAAGAATTCCTACTGTCCGATATAACTAGACTCAGAAATCAGTTTTCTTCTAGACTCAACAGCAGCCAAACTACACGATCAATCAAGGGGGCTCCTAGGGTCGGTCGAGGCTCTGATACCAACTTGTCACGCCCAATATGCGACCCTATCCAAAAGGAACTCGAAGGTCCCACCAAGGATAGACCCGCATATTGAAACGCTTTTAAAAGGTGGATATCATTACATCAACATTACATAATAGTGGGATACATACATAAGGCACAAATGCCACAGGAATACATCAACATCATATACAAGATCAACATCCGACTACGGATGAATCATAAACAGAAACTCAAACGACATCCACCCTGCTAGCCCAGGCTGCCGACCTGGAACCTATCCCACGATCGAAGAAGAAGCAGAAGAAGAACTCCAAAACAAGCAAACATTGCTCTCACGTCATGATCATCGCAAACTTGTACCTGCAACTGGTGGTGTAGTAATCTGTGAGCCACGAGGACTCAGCAATCCCATTACCATGGGTATCAAGACTAGCAAAGCTTAATGGGAAAGGAAGGGGTAAAGTGGTGAGGTTGCAGCAGCGGCTAAGCATATATGGTGGCTAACCAACGCAAATGAGAGCGAGAAGAGAATCAAAGGAACGGTCGTCAACTAGTAATGATCAAGAAGTGATCCTGAACTCCTACTTACGTCAGACATAACCCGTAAAACCGTGTTCTCCTCTCGATCAATCCCGAAAAGAGACACTCACGGTTACACACACGGTTGGTGTATTTTAATTAAGATCAACTTCGGGTTTTCTACAACCGGACATTAACAAATTCCCATCTGCCACATAACCATGGGCACGGCTCTCGAAAGTTTATACCTGCAGGGTGTCCCAACTTAGCCCATGATAAGCTCTCGCGATCAACGAAGGATATTCCTTCTCCCGGAAGACCCGATCAGTCTCGAATCCCGTCTACAAGACATTTCGACAAGAATAAAACAAGACCAGCAAAGCCGCCCGATGCGCCGACAATCCCGATAGGAGCTGCACATATCTCGCTCTCGTGGCAACACCGGATAAGCGAAGCGTCACAGAACCGACACGTAACCCATGTTGCCAAGGGATGGTCCCAAGACGGTGCTCTAGTTTGGACCAACACTTAGACAAGCATTGGCCCGGGGGGCTGAATAAAGCTGACCCTTGGGTTAATTACTCCCAACGGAAATATAGGTGGTGGTGAGGCAAATGGAAAAACCAATGTTGGGCCTTGCTGGAAAAGTCTTATTCAAAGCGAATTGTCAAGGGGGTCCCATAAATCACCCGACCGCGTTAGGGACGCAAAATACGGGAACATAATACCGATATGATGGAAACTAGGGCGGCAAGAGTGGAACCAAACACCAGGCATAAGGCCGAGCCTTCCACCCTTTACCAAGTATATAGATGCATTAATTAAATAATCGATATTGTGATATCCCAACAAGTAAACATGTTCCAACAAGGAACAACATCTCCATGTTCCAACAAGGAACAAAACTTCATCTTCACCTGCAACTAACAACGCTATAAGAGGGCTGAGCAAAGCGGTAACATAGCCAAACAACGGTTTGCTAGGAAGGGTGCAAAAGGTTAGAGGCTGACATGGCAATTTGGGATGGCTTGATAAACAGTAATAGGTAGCGCAAAGATAGCGATAGAACGAATCAACTCGCATAGCAATGATAGTAGTGAGATCCAGGGTAGAGGTCATCTTGCCTGAAATCCCGCAAGGAAGAAGAACGAGTCCATGAAGAAGACGAATGGATGAAGCCGAACCAAGCGTAGACGAACGAATCCTCACGATCGCAACGAAACATGAACTAACAAGAAGAAGCACACAACATAGTAAACACACCACACATGAACAAGACAAGATGCACAACAAACATGATGCATGACAAATCTAGATGAGGCTACTCATGGCAAGAGATGATGCAAACAAGAGCAACACATCAAAGCAAGTTTAAATGAGGCCTAATCAACATAGAACAATTCCTAAGTCCTCATATGCAAATTTCGAAATTGGTCCAGATCTGAATAAACCTTATGTTCAAGTGGTTAAACAGCAAGTTAAGATGCACCACGATGATCTACATGAAATTCTAGTCAAGTTACATATAAAGTTCATTAGATTCGGAGCTACGGCCTATAGGATATGAGCAAAACAAGATAAACATGGCATTGATGCAAAATGCACCCAAACATCAAGCGAACACCTCAAAACAAGGATGCAACAAGATAATATGAAGCTACATGCAAAATCAAGCAAGTTTCATATAGAGCACACTCAAAACGGAGCAACGGTGCAACACATACACCCTATACGTCATAGAAACAATCTGTCCAAAACAACAACTAGGCATATTGCAAGCATGAAAACAACATGCTACAGGACCTCAACACAATAACAAAAGGCATGGGCATGATGTACAGGTAAAGGATGACAAAACATGAACACTGAGCTAACTCCAGAAATCAGTAGAACATGCTCAAAATGACATGGCAAGATTGCAAGTAATAACAGTTTCAGACTTATCAGGAAATAACATCAGGTTGCAATGTTTAGAGCTATGAAACAACATGTTAAAGGAACATATCATGGCAAACAAAGGCATGGCATGAATCTACTGATTGCATAGAACAAAAGTCCTTTACTGACCATAAGCCAAAAGGGATCAGAAGATATGATGGCACCCATGTAAACATGGAAAGTTATATTACAGATTTGAACATGGTAGGAACAACAATGAGTAGGCATGTTGGTGAGCTTGAACCACTCATCACAGAGCAATACATGGCATGGCAAGGCAACCCACAGTAAGAAGACATATTATAGAAGCTATACATGGCAAGAACAACATCATAGCATACACGGATCAACTACAACAATCTTGGCAAAATTGAATAACATGTAAACAATCTGCCAGGAAACATTTTATAGCAAAAGTAGAGCTCGATTGACTCAAGCTATGGCACTCCATAATTGCAAACAAGGGCATGGATGGATAGAGCAAGACATGTGTAACAAAACATCATTACTGAAGTATCTCAAAATATGCATGGATCTCTCGGTAGCATCAAGTTAACATGGCATAAAAATATCAGCAAAACAGGGCTGAAATCAGCAACATCAAGACACCTAGTTTGCATGCTTGTGCTAGTCACCACATAGATTAAAAAAATACATAGCAAGCACCACTGGAAAGATGGAATGACATATTACAAAACACATGTAGGACTCAAGTTCATAGGATGCACACATCAATCATGGAAAAAATGACAAAAGTTCAAGTTCTGTTAAGAAACAGAAATTAACATCACATAGCCCTCTTCTAACAGCATTTCGGGCACCAATATGAGTTCAAATGAAAATGATGCAATGAGATGAAATGATCTACTCTTCGAGGCGAACAATCTGACATATTACACACGCAAAACGGAGCTAAGGATGCAGAGATATGATGCAACGAAAATGCAACAAAATAATCACAGTTTTGGGACTTGGATGAATTTGGAGGGGGGAGAGAAAGAAGTCAACCGAATGGCACGGGAACCGAGGCGGTGGCGGATCTCGCCGATCCGCTGGCGCCGGTGGCCGGAGAGGGCCGGGCGATCGGGAGGAGGCCGGCCGGCTGGGCGGAGGCCACGCCGAGCGGGCGAGGGCGCCACGGCGCCGGGCGCGGGAGCCGGGCGGGAGCTCGCCGGGCGAGGAGTCCATGGCGGCGGGCACGCTGGCGACGAGGTGGCGGGCGGGCGGGCGGCGCTGGCCCAAAGGTTGCGGCCCGGGCGACGGGACGGAGCAGCCGGGCGGGCCGTGGGCTCATGCGCTGTGGCGCATGGAGGCGTTGACGCGGGCGGCCTCCCAGCTCGGGGCGGCGGCGGACGTGTCCGGCGGGCGCGGGGACGGATTTTTAGGGTTTGGAGGGATTTGGACTGCGATTTTTGGAGGGGAAGGTGTTTATATAGGTAGAGGGAGCTAGGAGAGTCCAAATGAGGTGCGGTTTTCGGCCACGCGATCGTGATCGAACGACCTAGATCATGGAGTGGAGTATGCTGGGTTTTGGGCCACTTTGGAAAGGGTGTTGGGCTGCAATACAAAAGAGGCTTTTGCGGTTACCCGGTTAACCGTTGGAGGATCAAACGACCTCCAAATGGCACGAAACTTGACAGGCGGTCTACCGGTGCTATACCAAGGCCTCTTGAAAAACCTCGGTCCATTCCGAGACCGTTTAACCCCCGCACACGAAAAGAGGTAAAAGGGGGCGCCGGGAGACATAGGAGTGCCGGATTGCAAAACGGACAACGGGGAAAATGCTCGGATGCATGAGACGAACACATATGCAAAAGAAATGCACATGATGACATGATATGAAATGTAGATGATGACATGGCAAAGTGCAACACGCAAGCACATGACATGGCAAAGACGACGAATAACTGACGGACACCTGGCGCATCGAATCCGGGGCGTTACATTAGGTTTCTTGCCAAAGCACAGTTCATATGGTGTCGTCTCCACGGACTTAGTTGGTGCCCTATTTAAAGTGAATGTAGTTGTCTCTAAAGCATAGGGTCCACGTTATATGATCCACCGCACGCGTCAACGCTCGTCAGACCACACACATCAATATGTATGATTTCCAACAAGTCACTTCCCCGTTCGAATGTACCGGCAAACGGGGTATTAGAGATCTTGCCCATAAGGCATGGTTCACATGTGTCAAGTGATTCAAAATCAAGTCACTTCAAAAGTCCATCAGCATGGAGTTTCTTCATGCGCTTTACACCAATATGACCTAAGCGGCAGTGCCACAAGAAAGTGGTATTATCATTATCAACTCTACATCTTTTGGCCTCAATGTTATGAACATGTGTATCACTACGATTGAGATTCAATAAACTATTCACATTGGGGGCATGACCATAGAAGGTATTATTCATATAAACCGAATAACCATTATTCTCTGACTTAAATGAATAACCTGTATTGCAATAAACACGATCTAATCATGTTCATGCTCAACACAGACATAAAATAACATTTATCTAGGTTCAGCACTAATCCCAAAGGTAGAGGGAGCGTGTGATGGTGATCACATCAACCTTGGTAACACTTCCAACACACAGTGTCACCTCGCCCTTAGCTAGTCTCCCTTTATTCCGTAGCTTTTGTTTCGAGTTACCAATATTAGCAACTGAACCGGTATCTAATACCCAGGTGCTACTAGGAGTACTAGTAAGGTACACATCAATAACACGCATATCAAATATACTTTTGTTGAAGTTGTCAGCCTTCTTATCTACCAAGTATTTGGGGTAGTTCCGCTACCAGTGACCATTCCCCTTATAATAGAAGCACTAAATCTTGGGTTTGGGTTCAACCTTGGTTTCCTTCACTTGAGTGGAAACTGGCTTGCCATACATGAAGCTTCACTTCTTGCCCTTACCCTTCTTGAAATGAATGGTCTTGTTAACCATCAACACTTGATGCTCCTTCTTTATTTCTACCTTCACGGCCTTAAGCACCGCAAACATTACTGTGATCATCTCCATCCCTTGCATGTCATAGTTTATCACGAGGCTTTAGTAGCTTGGTGATAGTGACTGGAGAACCCTGTCAATCACTATCTTATCTGAAAGATTAACTCCCACTTGATTCAAGAGATTGTAGCACCCAGACATTCCAAGCACATGCTCAATGGCTGAGCTATTCTCCTAAATCTTGTAGGCAAAGAACTTGTCAGAGGTCTCATACCTCTCAACACGGGCATGAGCCTGAAATACCAATTTCAGCCTTTGGAACATCTCATATGTTCTATGGCATTCAAAACGCCTTTGAAGCCCCGATTCTGAGTCGTAAAGCATGGTGCAGTAAACTATGAAGTAGTCATCCAAACGTGTCTGCTAGATGTTCACAACATCCACAGACGACGCTAGATGGGTTGGTGCACCGAGCGGTGCATCAAGGACATCAGCCTTCTGTGCAGCGGTGAGGACAATCCTCAGACTACGGACCTAGTCCACATAATTGCTTACAATATCTTTAACCTTAGTCTTTCTCTGGGAACGTATTAAAACAAGGAGCTATAGCGCGAGCTATTGATCTACAACATAATTTTCAATGACAATTTAGACTATGTTCATGATAATGAGTTCAACTAATCATATTACTTAAGAACTCCCACTCAAATCAACATCCCTCCAGTTGTCCAAATGTAACATGATCCAAATTCACCAACCCAAGTCCGATCATCATGTGAGATGAGGTGGTTTCAATGGTGAACATTGCTACTTCTTGAGCTTGCGTTGGTTTTTCCCTTGAAGAGGAAAGGGTGATGAAGCAAACTAGAGTAAGTATTTCCCTCAGTTTGAGAACCAAGGAATCAATCCAGTAGGAGAGAACAAACAAGTCACCGAATACCTGCAAAAACAATTAAACAAACTTACACCCACTACGATAAAGGGGTTGTCAATCCCTTCACGGTTACTTGCAAAAGTGAGATCTAATAGAGATAGATAAACGGTGAAGTAAATTTTTTTGGTACTTTTGGTTTATAGATCGAAAAGTAAAATATTGCAAAGGAAGTAAATAGGAAACTAATATTGTAGATCGGAAAGTTATATGATGTTCTCGACCCTGATGAAGTAGTTCAGATACAGCGCATAAATGCGGATGAACTGGAAATCCAGCTTGATCATGTGGAACATGTCGTAGATGTAGTCAAATCACAGGATGAACTTATTCGCGGGTCATCTCTCGACGTACAACCTCCCACCCGGCACCTGAGTCGTGTAAAGCGGGTATCCTGGTTTTCCCGTGACCAAAGGGCTTTTCTCTCTGGCCAGCACATCTTCATGGAGTCTCCTTAGATCATTGTTTAGTATGTGCTCTAGTGCTTCGGCAGGTAGGATCGGTTGGCCGGCCACATGGAAGCCCTGTGCACCTTCGACATGTATTCTGTTTACCACCCGGGGCTCCAGAGGCGGCTGGCTGCTTGAAGCAGCTCCGGCTCCTTTAGGGCCTTTCTTGTCTGATCTCCTCCTTTGCTTCTTGGTGGGTGGCGGTAGTGAGCCCACCATACCTTCCCTAACCACCACCCCTAGTGTCGTCGGGATAATCAGTGGACAGGCCTCGGGCGGTTGTTTGGTACAGGCGGCATCTAGAGGCTCCTATGAGGAACGCTTGAAGAGAGACTTTTTGCATTCCGCCTTAGGGCGTTCCGACTCTGGCAAATCAGGCAGCATCAAGTCATCGTCTCCATGCTCACAGCCTGAGTCTTTGCCGTCCTGATCCATCAATCCTCCATCATCATAGGCGGTATTGAAATACTTGTGTGGGTCATCATCATCATCCTCCATGTCATCATCAACATTTTCTTCTTTAACAACGGGGGCTACGTCATCTGGCACTAATGTAGGCTCTCCCTCGTGTCGTCCACTATCACTCGCCACGACAGGTGCAGGTAATGTGGTAGGTGGGGTGGTGTTCATACCTTTTTGAGAAGGTGGCGTTGGCGTGATACTGGGAGCCTCGAGACGAAGAAGAGACTTGGGCCAAGGCAAGAACCAGCTCTTGCATGCGCCAATCATCTTAGGGGTCTCGTCGTTATCGACTGGTACTGGAGGAGGCAAATCCTCGAAGCCCGCTAAGACACTGGCCACGTTAACCTTGAAGACGCCATCGGGCATCTCTCGGTTGTGGAACATGCGGTCCTTTGGCTTCACAATCATTGCCTTTCCCATGGCCACCTTCTGGCCCTTGATGTCATAGAGTAGGGTGCACGGGGTGTCGTCAGCCTACGAAGGAGACATGTCTGCGACGTCAAACATCTGAAAGGCAACTGAAATGGAAGACTGTAGACATGCTGGTGAAAAGGGTGTGACGCGTAATTACCGTGAGGGCATCGAGCTCAGCCATCGATGAAGGCCCACCGACCATGCAAGAGACGGAGGTCGGGCTGCTGTGAATAGGAGCGGGACCTTTTGCGGTTGCTTGAGAAGGTGTTGGTGCTCTGGTGTTCACTGAATTGCTCCCAACAAAGCTGGGAAGGGGAAAGTCCTCCGACCATGCATTTGGATTGTTCTTCGTGATATCCCATAGTGCCGGAAGCAAGCTAACCACCGCGTCAGTCACCGCTACAGAGACGGCCCCGAGCGATTCTTCTTAGTTCTCAGCTTTGGTCTTATCGACCGCAATCTTGACCTTCACGTCGATGCTTTGTTGAGTGAAGACCGAGCGTATCTTCCTTCTTTCCTCTAGCTCCTCGAGGTAGCACGTCTTCCACGAGGCGCCATCTCCAATGTCGTGCACGCGTCCATAGGACGGCGGCTTGTCCACCGGGACCTTCTTCAGTATGTTCAGGGCCAAGTTGAATGGGGTATCCCACTTGGGCCTCGCCGACGACTGTGACAACTCATCGCTTTCGGCTGCCTTTTGGTGCTGCTCTTTCTGCAAAAGGAACGTGGATGGTTTACTAATGTGACAAAACTTGCAGTCGAATTGATTGGAAGCTTTAATATGATAATGTGGTAATATAACAATTGCCAAAAGTCTCATGAACTCCCTCGTGTTCGGGTCCGTGTAAAAGAGCTTTTTTTCTTTGTCCCACTTGTACCGGGCCCTGATCCAGTCATGCTCCAGCAGGTCGGTGAACTCCGCCAAGGGGTCTGGGATTCCGTGACTTTCACGTTCGGCGTCCTCCTTGGCCAATACGGCCCTCTTCCCCTCGTAACCACGGCTTCCGAGGCGGTTGGGAGGCCTGTTCCTGGCCTGGAGCGCCTTGACTTTCTCCGACTTTGCCTTGACACTTTCTTTCGCGCAATTCTCCTTGAATTTTGTAAATTCCTCTTCCATTATTGACGGATTGTCAGCATGAATCTTGGACCATGGTTCATTCTTCGCAATCACTTTTTCAGCCGAACTTTCCAGGCGGACAAGTCGTTGGTGAACGTCACCACCGCCTTGTCGTTTATCTTTGTCATGGCGATGTCTTTCCACGGATGTTCATATTCTCTTTCATTGCAGCCGGGGAACAAGAACCTATTGTGCAACTTCTTGAGGAGCATGTTTTCCATATGTGGTATGAGCCTCAACCTCTCGTCATTGATATTGGCGGTTTCCCTGAGGATTCATCCAAGTTGATTGCCCCAGCACTTGCGCGCTTCCTCCAGCGTTGTTGGCTCTAACTTCTTGGGGTGCATCTCCGTGACCACAATTTGTTCGATGCCAAGCTCGTTTCGTCTTTGTGTCCTCTTCTTCTTTGGTGCTTTACTGGCTACGACTACATCGTTTCCGGTCTCGCGGGTGGTGTCGGTGCTGGTGCCAGTGCTGGTGCTGGTGTCGGTGTAGGGGTTGGTGCCAGTGCCGCCACCATGCAACCCCATCTGGTGTTCGTCCAAGTAATCAAAATAGTGATTTGCTGCCTCAATGGGGTCATCGAGGCGAGTAGAACCACCCGCGACTTCGGCGTCGGTAGACATGTTTCCTATTCAACAACTATAAATAAAAGATATAATGGAAAGAAAAAAGGGGCCTATATTTGGTCGGAATGTTGATTCAATCCCCTTCCAACAAATTCTGGGTACTCCATATGTCTTAGTTTCTAGCACAAGTCATGCAGAAAATCACAGAAATTTTTGGCATGACCTTTGCTAAAAAGTGGACATGTGGAGCGCTTGAAATTTGCTGGAACGGAAATGAATCAATATTCTGGCAAAACATAGGCCACTCAGATATTCTTCGACAATTGGCACAAGTTCATATAATAGATTTGATGCTATTTCAAGAGAACATGGCAACATTATATGACAGATTTCCACGACTTAGCAAATTAACGAAGTGTTAAAAACATCAACATTGTATAGGCTATTGCATTAGTTTTTATTTGCTACTGTTTTTTTTCCTAAATGATCTCTCTCTCTCTCTCTCTCTCTCTCTCTCTCCCTCTCTCTCTCTCTGCTACTGACCCTAATTAATTAGCTATTGCATTAGCTACTGCCCTAAAGAAATTCGCCCTAGCTAAATCTACTCATTTGCTAAAAACTTCGCCCTAGCTATATTTGCTACTGCCCGAATTAGCTACAAGTTTTATAACTTTTTGCTACGGTTTCTATAGCTAATTTATATACCTACAAAAGCTAATTAGCTATTGTTTTTTATAAATTTTAGCTACTGTTTTTATACCTACAAAAACCAATTTGCTACTGTTTTTTATTTGCCATAAACTAAATTGCACTAAACTAAATTGCACTAAATTAAATTGCACTAAACTAAATTTGCCCTAAACTAAATTGCACTAAAATAAATTTGCTAAATTTCCCTAAAATAAATTGCTCTCTCTCTCTACTACATCTCCTAGCTAGGGTTCATACATCCAACACTTAGAGAGAGAGCAGAGAGCAGAGAGAGAGAGAGGAGGGCAGGGGAGAGGAGAGGCAGAGCCTTACGGGGCAGTGGAGAGGGCGGCGGCGTCGAGGTCGAGGGCGGCGGCTAGGTTGAGGGTGGGCACAGGGGCGCAGCGAGGTCGAGGGCGGGCGCAGGGGCGTGGGCCGGCGAGGTTGAGGGAGGGCACAGGGCGACGGCCGGCAGCGGCGAGGTCGCGAGGGCATCGACAGCGGGCACAGGGGCGAGGTGGATGTTGGGGAAGGTAGCAGAAATTCAAAATTTTCCTACGTGTCACCAAGATCTATCTATGGAGAAACTAACAATGAGGGGAAGGAGAGTGCATCTACATACCCTTGTAGATCGCTAAGCGGAAGCGTTCAAGAGAACGGGGTTGAAGGAGTCGTACTCGTCGTGACCAAATCACCGGAGATCCTAGTGCCGAACGGACGGCACCTCCGCGTTCAACACACGTACAGCCCGGTGACGTCTCCCATGCCTTGTGACTTTTCCGGAGACTTGCATTACCATCTTTCTTAGGTAATGTAGTATTGATTCTTCTTTTCATGTATGCTTCATCATCATCGTCATCTTCCCTCATCGGGTTGCCGTATTGGTCGTAGTCTTCCTCGTTGGCTACTCCATCCATTCTGACGATGCTCCTTTTGGATCTCCTCACGACAACACGGCTGGGATTGGCCGGGTCGGTTATGAAGAAGCATTGTGTCACGTGCTTAGCATGTACCCATGGCTTATTTTTTCCGATGATGTTAACGTTCACGGGAGTGCTCTTCGCGTTGGGTATAGACATGGTGGTGAAATACTTGTTTTCTCTTACGACGTGCTTGGCCCATCTGACACGGAACATCGTCGCATCGTGCATTCTAGCATAGTCAAGCTCCCAGATCTCTTCGACCCTTCCATAGAATCTCTCAGTTGTGCCGTTGGCGTCGATCCACGCCTTTGAATTGTCACCCCAGAGTTCTGGTAATCACTGTCCATGTCTTTGGCCTCCGTGTAGAACGTGTATCCATTGATATCGTAGGACTGATAGGTCGCGAGCTTGGGTGTGGGGCCATGTGCTAAGGCGTGTACGAGCAATCCGTTCGAACTGCCCTCTTCCGGGGGATTTTCAAGAACTTGCTGTTTAAACCAGCGCAAGAAAGTGGCATTGTGCTCTATAGTAACTTCGTCGTCCGTCTTGAGCATCCCCTTATCACGGTACTTCTTTGTGATGGTTTGTTTGTGCTGTGCCACATAATCATCTACCACATCTAGGTGTTGTAGCACTGCTAAGTTAGCCCTGTCAAAGTCGTTTCGTCTATCCGTGTAGTCCACGTGCAATTCCCTCCGGCCGTTGTTGTGACCATCTCCTTCGAGCTTCCCATCGTGCTTCTTGATGGGCAAACCAACAACAGGGTCTCTGACGCTTATATATTTCTCGCAAAAGGAGACGCACTCATGCGTCAGATACCCCTGGACGATGCTCCCTTCCAGACGAGACATGTTACGAACGAATCCTTTGATGACCCCATTCATCCTCTCGAACGGCATCATGTTGTGAAGGAATGTCGGCCCGAGGTCGATGATGTCGTCCATGATGTGGACACACAGATGCACCATGACGTCAAAGAACGCGGGCTGGAAATACATCTCAAGCTCACATGGTATGACAACGATCTCTTCCTGTAGCCTTCGGAGCTGCTTTACACTTATTGACTTTCAAGATATAACGTAAAAGAAGTTGCAGAGACCAGTAAGTGTGTCATGGACGTGCTTCTCCATTATCCCTCTAACGGCAACCGGGAGTATTTGTGTCATCATCACGTGACAGTCATGAGACATCATCCCGCTGAACCTTTTCTTCTTGGGGTCTAGAAATCTGCTTATCTTCCCAGTAACCGAAACTGACTTTGATTCCCATAAGGCACTTAATGAATTGATCGATCTCCTTCGCACTTAAGGTGAAGCAAGAAGGGGGGCAATAATTCTCCTCCTTCTTGTTAACTTTTCTACCCCTTTCCCCCTCTTCCATCTCCGTCTCCGTCTCCTCCATCAACTTTTTATGGTGGAGATCTTTCCTAATCTTCAAATCTTCCAAGTCTTTACTTGCCTTCGGCCCATCCTTGGTCTTCTCCGGCATGTTCATCAGTGTGCCAAGCAAGCTCTCAAGGACATTCTTCGTGATATGGATTGGATCAAGGCAATGAGGTGTGTCATGATTGGGCCAGTACTCCAAGTCCCAGAAAACAGACCTCGTTTTGCATACCTTCAGCAGCGGCTCCGGCGCCTTTTTAATCTTTCGCGGCGCGGGGAATTGTTCCAGGTTTCTCAACAACTCGTCGATTTTGGCGCCGCTCCTCTTACATGGAGGTCCTTGAAGCTCAGCCAACCCATTGAATAGATCTCCACGCTTTCTCCATGGTTCATCCTTCTCGAGCCATCTACGATGCCCCATGTACACTATTTTCTCAGACCCGCCATCTTTCATTGACGTAAGCTGCTGAGACGTTGTATCATCCATGCACCTCGTGCATCCATAGTATCTGTGGCACACCTGGCCTGAGGTGTACCGGTAACCGAGATAGTCATGCACCGTCGTCATCAGCGCGGCTCTCATATGGAAATATTCTCCTTTGCTGGCGTCCCATGTCCATGCCGGTGTTTTCCATAACGTGTCTAGCTCCTCTTGCAGAAGCCCCATATACAAAGTTAATACTATTTCCCGGTTGTTTCGGCCCTTGAATCAGCATGCTCATGTGTATGTACTTTGTCTTCATGCACTTCCATGGGGGGAGGTTGTACATCCATACAAACACGGGCCATGTGCTGTGGTTGGTGTTCTGGTTTCCAACGGATTCATGCCGTCGGTACTCGCACCAAGCAAGATGTTCCTTGGATCTTCTACAGAAAATCCATATACGGTGTTGAATGATCTCCACTGGCTACCATCTACGAGGTGTTTGTCGGCATTCTTGGAACGGGGGTCCCCAGACTTGCCTGGCTACGGCCCACGGCCTGGCTCCACCGGCGGCCGTGTACGGCCCATCTTCACCAGCAACACTCAAGACCCTTGTGAGGGGCCAAGCCTCGTGAGGCGGACGACGCAAGACCTCCTCGGGGGCGGCCTCACCAGTTTGGCTCGCGAGGGGCGGAGAGATCAAGGCAAGGGGCACCTTGCAAGGTTCCTATGATGCAAGCAATAACGACCGGGGCTAGACGGGCGCCAACGCGCACAGTGTCCTCGTTTCCTCTTTGGTGCTAAAGATGCAAGCGGAGACGAGGAATCCCGAGCGTCAGACAAAGGTTTCCATATCGGTGCAACGAGACCAAGGCCAGCAGGACGGTAGGACAGAGGTCACCGTGGAGCCCAAGTCGGTGTCACCACCAGAGCCTTTGGTAGGCGACGACTACTTTTGTCAGGATAGCTTGTACTAGTCGCCTCCCTTCAAACTCGGCCATTGTGGGATCCCTTCCCGCTCAATATTTGGGAAGAGGACCAGGGCCTCCATAAATAGAACGAGCCACCACCGTAGAAGGGGAGACATCTGGGATCCACCCTGGCTGGCAAGAGGAGGCGCTAGGAGCTGAGGCCTTCCACGATCCACCTGGGGGCCTCGCCGACCATGCCAGCGACAACAGCTACAGGGTACCGCTAATCTCTCAGGAGCATGATTATGCTAACCATGGGTTGCAAGTGGATCATGTCACAGCGGTGGACGACGGCCCCAGCACGACAGTCCCCCTTCCACCAGGGGGAGTGAACTAGGGGATGCAAGGAAGGAGCCGGGAGCAAGGCCCCTCCCCGCGTCACACGGAGCAAGGCGTCGCCCGGAGTTAGGCCCTCTGCCGGGGAGGCCCTGGTGAGCCTTCTCCCCAGCAGAGGGCCCGTGGTCGCCGAGGGTGCCGCTAGCGTCCACTTTGCCCCTTGGCATCGTCCTAGTTACCGGACGCCCCAACGGTTGTCGAGGGTGGCGCAAGGCGGGGCCCTCGTCTGGCGATATGAAGCAAGGCTCACGCCTGTGAAGGTCTCCGCTCGTGACAGTCTCACGTAATAATGAGTGGGGATGTACATGCCGCGGAGTCTCCGGAGTGCCGCCCTTGGGCCTTGGGGGCTCCCGCCCACATCCTAGTGGAACATGCTCCGCGCTGGCCGTCGACACTGTCCCCTAATGACTATGCCCACGACTAGTGGTTGCACTTAGCTCCGCACTGGTGGAAGATAAGAAGACTAGCTAGGCGTTGGACGCGGCTATTTTATTTCCTCTCCCTTTTTCTTTGTAACCTGGTTTGTCGCCCTTTCGGCTTGAATTTGTAGTCTTTCTCGTTGCCAAAAACGGGGGGAGTTTTTCCTTTGATTTCCGCTGGCTCTATCGCTTTCGGGTCGTGTACCTCGTTTTTGAGCACGTGCCTCGGGCCCTTCAGCCCGGGGGCTAGATGGCCGATCCCACCTGGAGGGTCTACTCTACCTCGGCAGGACACCTTCAGGGCAAGAGCGTATGCGCCAAAAAATTGCCGCGTACGCATCCTGCCGTGGTCAGCAGGACGCCCCTAGCCAGGCTCCCCACAGCAGGGTCACATGCTGTACAGGAGGCTCAGGGCCGCGGGCCCCTGGTGGTTTACTTCAAGAGAAAGGCGTGCCAACGGCCCCGCAACCAACACAAGACCAGGTAGGTCAGGATAAGCCGTGAGGGTAGCCCTGTCCAGGAGCCTGCAAGTTCGCAGAAGCGCGTCCCAGGTTCGGCTCTAAGACGAAAAAAGAAGAATAGAACACCAATTTATACACATAGGGGGCGCCCCCATCAAAATGCTCTCACACCCTGCGGGGATTTCTCCAAGTCTTTGCGTGCAGGGAAAAAACAAAGGAGCATGAACCCAGTCTGACATGCCGCTCATAGTGTCGCCCGAGTCACTCTCGTGCACGCTGCCAGTGCTGTCGCTGGCGTCATCTTCACAATCATCAACCGCGCCGCCTTTTTCCGCCACGACCACGGCCTCGTCATCCTCGGTGGCAAAGGCCCTGACCAGAGTGTCCACATTATCATCCACTCAGCGTGCCAGGTTATCCCGGATAACTCCGGGCATTGGGGCGAGGGCAACGTCGAAGTCGAAGTTGGGGTCAGCATTCTGAAGATGGTTGAAGACGCGGGATAATGCACGCCCGAGGAGGCCCTGACTCTTTTCCTCAACAAGCTCACGAGCCCTCTTGGCCCGGCACTCCAGGCGCGTCCTCGGCATGAGGATGAGGGGCATGCTCGTCGCAGATGGTGTTGAGCGCCAGGTTGGCCCTCGTCCTGAGCTCACGGAGCATGGGAGTATGCTCGTGCAGCAACGTCAGCCGGCGGAGCGCCTCTTCCTGCTCTGCTGCACAAGGGACTCGGTGTCCGCAACTCGCCGCTAAAGCGGGAGCAGCTCAGCTCGAGCGGAGGCCAACTCAGCCTGAACGGAGATCAGGGCCGCATAGGCAGCCTGCTCGCGCTGCTCTGCTTGATTCAGCTTCGACCGAATGGTGGCGGTTCTACCCTCAGCTTCGGCTTCCAATAACTTCAACTTCAGGGCGTACTCATTAGCGAGACCTGATAACCCACAAGTATAGGGGAGTGCAACAGTTTTCGAGGGTAGAGTATTCAACCCAAATTTATTGATTCGACACAAGGGGAGCCAAAGAATATTCTCAAGTATTAGCAGCTGAGTCGTCAATTCAACCACACCTGGAAACTTAGTATCTGCAGCAAAGTGTTTAGTAGCAAAGTAATATGATAGTGGTGGTAACGGTAACAAAAGTAAAGACAGCAAAAGTAATGTTTTTGGTATTCGTAGTGATGATAACGAGTAACGGAAAAGTAAATAATTGTAAAGCAAAGATATGGAAAACTCAGAGGCACCAGATCAGCGATGGATAATTATGCGGATGTGGTTCATCATGTAACAGTCATAACATAGGGTGACATGTAACTAGCTCCAGTTCATCAATGTAATGTAGGCATGTATTCCGTAAATAGTCATACATGCTTATGGAAAAGAACTTGCATGACATCTTTTGGCCTACCCTCCCGTGGCAGCGGGGTCCTATTGGAAACTAAGGGATATTAAGGCCTCCTTTTAATAGAGAACCGGAACAAAGCATTAACACATAGTGAATACATGAACTCCTCAAACTATGGTCATCACCGAGAAGTATCCCGATTATTGTCACTTCAGGGTTGTTGGATCATAACACATAGTAGGTGACTATAGACTTGCAAGATAGGATCAAGAACACACATATATTCATGAAAACATAATAGGTTCAGATCTGAAATCATGGCACTCGGGCCCTAGTGACAAGCATTAAGCATAGCAAAGTCATAGCAACATCAATCTCGTAACATAATGGATACTAGGATCAAACCCTAACAAAACTAACTCGATTACATGATAAATCTCATCCAACTCATCACCGTCCAGCAAGCCTACGATGCAATTACTCACGCACGGCGGTGAGCATCATGAAATTGGTGATGGAGGATGGTTGATGATGACGACAACGATGAATCCCCCTCGCCGGAGCCCCGAACGGACTCCAGATCAGCCCTCCCGAGAGAGATTAGGGCTTGGCGGGGGCTCCGTATCGTAAAACGTGATGAAACTTTCTCTCCAATTTTTTTCTCCCCGAAAGCCAATATATGGAGTTGGAGTTGGCGTCGCAGGGCATCCAGGGGGCCCACTAGGTAGGGGGCGCGCCCAGGGGGGAGGGGCGCGCCCCCCACCCTGGTGGGCAGGATGTGGGCCCCATGGTCTTCATCTTTGGCGAGGATTTTTTATTATTTATTATAAGATATTTCGTGGAGTTTCTGGTCATTCCGAGAACTTCTGTTTTCTGCACATAAAACAACATCATGGCAATTCTGCTGAAAACAGCGTCAGTCCGGGTTAGTTCCATTCAAATCATACAAGTTAGAGTCCAAAACAAGGGCAAAAGTGTTTGGAAAAGTAGATACAACGGAGACGTATCAACTCCCCCAAGCTTAAACCCTTGCTTGTCCTCAAGCAATTCAGTTGACAAACTGAAAGAGAAAAAGAAAAACTTTTACAAACTCCGTTTGCTCTTGTTGTTGTAAACATGAAAAACCAGCATTCAAGTTTCAGCAATTATTATGAACTAACCATACTCACAATAACCCGTAGGTCTCACAATTACTCATATCAATAACATAATCAGCTAGCAAGCCATAATAATAAAACTCGGATGACAACACTTTCTCAAAATAATCATAACATGATATAACGAAATGGTATCTCGCTAGCCCTTTCTGAGACCGCAAAACATAAATGCAGAGCACCTTTAAAGATCAAGGACTGACTAAACATTGTAATTCATGGTAAAAGAGATCCAGTTAAGTCATACCCAACATAAACCAATTATAATGAATGCAAACGATAGTGTGCTCTCCAGCGGGTGCTTTTTATAAGAAGGGTGATGACTCAACATAAAAATAAATAGATAGGCCCTTCGCAGAGGGAAGCAGGGATTTGTAGAGGTGCCAGAGCTCGATTTTGAAATAGAGATAAATTATATTTTGAGCGGCATACTTTCACTGTCAACGCAACAACTATGAGATGGTTGTATCTTCCATACTACATGCATTATAGGCAGTTCCCAAACAGAATGGTAAAGGTTTATACTCCCCTTCCTCCACAAGCATCAATCCATGGATTGCATGAAACAACGAGTGCCTCCAACATTCAACGGGTCCCAAGGGGAGTTTTGTTTAACTATTTTGATTTGATTTGATCTTTTTGGATCATGGGATTGGGCATCCCGGTTACTGGCCCTTTCTCGTGAATGAGGAGCGGAGTCCACTCCTCTTGAGAATAACCCACCTAGCATGGAAGATATCAGAAGCCCTAGTTGCACATGAGCTGCTCGATCATACAAAACATAATTTTTATTTGAAGGTTTGGAGTTTGGCACATACAAATTTACATGGAACGGCAGGTAGATACCGCATATAGGAAGGTATACTGGACTCATATGGAACAACTTTGGGGTTTAAGGAGTTTGGATGCACAAGCAGTATTCCCGCTTAGTACAGGTGAAAGCTCGCAAAAGACCTGGGAAGCGACCAATCGAGAGAGAGCGACAACAAATGTAAACATGCATTAAAATTAATTTACACCGAATATAAGCATGAGTAGGATATAATCCACCATGAACATAAACATCATGAAGGCTATGTTGATTTGATTCAACTACATGCGTTAACATGTGCCAAGTCGAGTCACTCAATTCATTCAAAGGAGGATACCATCCATCATACCACATCATAATCATTCTAATAGCATGTTGGCACGCAAGGTAAACCATTATAACTCATAGCTAATCAAGCATGGCACAAGCAACTATAATCTCTAAATGTCATTGCAATTATGTTTATTTCATAATAGCTGAATCAGGAACGATGAATCATCATATTTACAAAAACAAGAGAGGTCGAGTTCATACCAGCTTTTCTCATCGCAATAAGTCCATCATATATCATCATTATTGCCTTTCACTTGCACGACCGAATGGTGTGTATAATAATAAGAGTGCACGTGCATTGGACTAAGCTGGAATCTGCAAGCATTCAACTCAAGAGAGAAGACAAGTAATATGGGCTCTTAGTTAGATAAAAAATAATGCATATAAGAGCCACTAAGCATTTTCAATAGTCTTCTCGACCCCCAAAGAAAGGAAAAGAAATAAAAACTATTTACACGGGAAAGCTCCCAACAAGCAAAAGAAGAACGGGAAATATTTTTGGGTTTTCTTTTTAATTCAACTACAAGCAAGGAAAGTAGACTAACTAATTTTTTTGTTTTTTCTTAAGGTTTATCAAACACACAAGAAGAAAGAAATTAAACTAGCATGGATATTACAGTGAAAGAGTATGAGCACCGACATCTAGCAATGAGTGTGTGTGAACATAAATGTAATGTCGGTGGGAAATACGATTCCCCAAGCTTAGGCTTTTGGCCTAAGTTGGTCTATTGCCGTGGATAGCCCGGCAGATACCCATAGGTGTAGCTGGGTCATTGCTTGATGCGGCGGCTACCGCCTCCTGAGCTGCAGCGTGGCGTCGAGCTGCCTCTGCTCTCCTCTCGTACTCATCTGCCTCCTCTCTGGTAATAATATATTTGCCTCTCGCCTGAAAATCAAAGAATGTAGGAGCAGGAAGAGCAACATGGACAACATGCCGTTTGTTAAAGATTAGTCGATACTGGAAAGGTGGTCCAGTCCTCTCAATGAACTGGTGGGAAAACATAGAATCAAGATCTAAATAAGAAGGGGGTAACTCCATGTCACCCGCACGAATGTCTACACCAAGAAAATTAGCTAAGCGGGTTGCATAAATTCCTCCAAAGAAATCTCTGTTACGTCTATTATGATGCAACCTACGAGCTACAATGGCTCCCATATGATAAGCTTGGTCCCCTAACACAGCGCTTCTGAGAATGCTGAGATCAGGGGCACACATGTGACATGCTTCGTCCTTAGCATTTATGCATCTACCAATGAAGAGAGCAAAATAATGTATAGCAGGAAAATGAAGGCTCCCTATAGTGGCCTGCGCTATATCTCTAGATTCCCCCACAGTTATTTTAGCAAGAAAGTCTCTATATTCATATTTAGGGGGATCCCTGATACTACCCCAAGATGGAAGTTTGCATGCAAGAGTGAAATCTTCTAAGTCCATGGTATAAGATTTGTCATAAAGGTCAAACATGACCGAAGGAGAATTACGCGAAGATGAAAAATCAAACCTCCCCACAAATGAACTTGTGCGGTAAAGATACTGGGGGCATTTATCAGCTTCAAAGTCCTCAAGACCGGCATTACGCAAATATGCGTAGAATTCTTCTTTAATTCCCACTTGATCCATAAAATTTTCCGAAGGCCGTTCACAGGGCCTCACGGGAGCGTCTCTTGGTGGTTCCTCGTCATCATCACGCATTGCAAGCCTGGGACCTTGCTTCCTCGAAGAACCACCTTGGAACATCCTCCTAAGCATATTGTTTTCTCTGAAAAATAATTCTGAAATATTTAGTAAATTCAAATAAAAGTGAACCAACTTCAATAAAACTGATAGCAACTACTCATACAAGTTCCTAGAGCATATATCAAGCATTAGAACTACTTGGAACCATATAAATTTGACATGCAAGCTCAAGAACATGGTCACCTATGCAGCACAAATTTGCAATGAATAAAGCACTAGAACAAAAACTAATTGGACAAATGGAGGAGTCACATACCAAGGAACAATCTCTCCAAGCAGTTTTGCGAGAGGTGCTTTGAACAAGGAGATCAAAAATCGCAGCAAAAGATGCTGGAACACGAGCTTGAGTTGGTTTTTCGGGTTTGTGTGAGATAGAGGAAGAAGATGGGTGGAGGGATAAGTGGAGGAGGGCCACCGTGGGCCCACGAGGCAGGGGGCGCGCCCAGGGGGTAGGGCGCGCTCTCCACCCTCGTGGCCAGGTGGCAGCTCCCCCCGCGGTAATTTTTGCACTAAAAATCCTAAAATATTCCTGAAAAATCAAATTAAACTGGCATGGCATTCTGAGGACTTTTATTTTCGGGATATTTTTATATTGCACGGATAAGTCAGGAGGCAGACAGAAAAATACTATTTTACTTTATTTCTACTAAATAACAGAAAATATAAAGAGGGTACAGAAGGTTGTGCTTCTAGTTTCATCCATCTCATGCTCATCAAAATGAATCCACTAACAAGGTTGATCAAGTCTTGTTAACAAACTAATTCCGATTAACATGAAACCAGAGAAATTTCGAATAACACTATGTTACCACAACGGGGATATGGACATCCCCAATAATAAGTATATCATATTTCTTCTTGACAGTAGGAAGAGGAAATTCAAAACCTCCAAATATAATCGATGGAATTTTTCCAATAGAGTTGATACTATAAACTTGAGGTTGTTTCCTCGGAAAGTGTACCGTATGCTCATTACCATTAACATGAAAAGTGACATTGCCTTTGTTGCAATCAATAACAGCCCCTGCAGTATTAAGGAAAGGTCTTCCAAGAATAATAGACATACTATCATCCTCGGGAATATCAAGAATAACAAAGTCCGTTAGAATAGTAACGTTTGCAACCACAACAGGCACATCCTCACAAATACCGGCTGTGTATTGCGCTTGATTTATCAGCCATTTGCAAAGATATTTCAGTAGGTGTCAACTTATTCAAGTCAAGTCTACGATATAAAGAGAGAGGCATAACACTAACACCGGCTCCAAGATCACATAAAGCAGTTTTAACATAATTTCTCTTAATGGAGCATGGTATAGTAGGTACTCCTGGATCTCCAAGTTTCTTTGGTATTCCACCCTTAAAAGTGTAATTAGCAAGCATGGTGGAAATTTCAGCTTCGGGTATCTTTCTTTTATTAGTAATGATATCCTTCATATACTTAGCATAAGGATTTGTTTTGAGCACATCGCTTAATCGTGACACGCAAAAAGATAGGTCTAATCATTTCAGCAAAACGCTCAAAATCCTCATCATCCTTTTTCTTGGATGGTTTGGGAGGAAAAGGCATGGGTTTCTGAACCCATGGTTCACTTTCTTTACTATGTTTCCTAGCAACAAAGTATCTTTTATCATAACGTTGATTCTTTGATTGTGGGTTATCAAGATCAACGGCAGGTTCAACTTCTACATCATTATCGTTACTAGGTTGAGCATCATCATGAACATCATCATTAACATTTTTACTAGGTTCATGTTCATTACCTGATTGTGTTTCAGCATCAGACATAGAGATATCATTTGGACTATCAGGTGGTTCAGCAATATGTTCACTAGAAGTTTGCACAGTTCTATCATTTTTCTTTTTCATCCTCTTAGAAGAACTAGGCATATCAATATTATTTATCTGAGAATCTTCCTCGATTCTCTTAGGGTGGCCTTCAGGATACAAAGGTTCCTGAGTCTTTCTACCAGTTCTAGTAGCCACTCTAACAGCATAATCATTTTTCTTACTATTCATTTCATTAAGTATTTCTTTCTGAGCTTTAAGTACTTGCTCTACTTGACTGGTAACCATAGAAGCATGTTTGCTAACAAGTTTAAGTTCACCTCTAATATTAGCCATATAATCACTCAAGCATTTAACCATAAAGGTATTTTGTTTTAATTGTCTACCAAAATAAGCATTAAAGTCATCTTGCTTAAACATAAAGTCATCAAACTCATCCAAGCACTGACTAGCAATTTTAGTAGGAGGGACTTCAACTTTATCATATCTATAGATAGAATTTACCTTTACTACGTGGTCGGGATATTGGGAGGTTCTTCAAGAAATAAGTAATTGAGATCATATACTTCTTCAACAAAGCGGTAAATTAAGACCATGTATTTCTTCAATAGGAGGTAAATTCTTAACATCTTCAGCTTTAATACCTTTTTCTTTCATGGATTTCTTTGCCTCTTGCATATATTCGATCGAGAAATAGAACACCTCTCTTCTTCGGAGTTGGTTTAGGAATAGGCTCAGTAATTGGCTCGGGAGTTGGCTCAGGGGGTGCCCAATTATTTTCATTTGTCAACATATTATTCATTAAAATTTCAGCTTCATCCGGTGTTCTTTCCCTGAAAAGAGAACAAGCACATCTATCCAGGTAATCTCTGGAAGCATCGGTTAGTCCATTATAAAAGATATCAAGTATTTCAGGTTTCTTAAGAGGATGATCAGGCAAAGCATGAAGTAACTTGAGAAGCCTCCCCCAAGCTTGTGGGAGACTCTCTTCTTCAATTTGCACAAAATTATATATATCCCTCAAAGCAGCTTGTTTCTTATGAGCAGGGAAATATTTAGCGAGAAGTAACAAACCATATCCTGGGGACTTTGCACACAACCAGGATCAAGAGAATTAAACCATATCTTAGCATCACCCTTTAATGAGAACGGAAATATTTTGAGTAAATAAAGGTAGCGCGATCTATCATTATTAGTAAACAGGGCAGCTATATCATCTAACTTACGAAGATGTGCCACAACAATTTCAGATTCATAGCCATAAAAAGGATCAGATTCAACCAAAGTAATTATATCTGGATCAACAGAAAAATCATAATAATCCTGATCAGGAACACATATAGGTGAAGTAGCAAAAGCAGGGTCGGGTCTCATCCTACCTCTAAAAGATTTTTACTCCATTTAACTAGCAACCTATCATGTTCACGACTATCCTGGCAAGCAAGAATAGCTTCAGTAGATTCAATATTAAAAAGGTAACCCTCAGGAATAGTAGGCCTATTTTCATCATCACTAACATCATTGTGTTCAGTTTCAATAATTTCTCTTTCTCTAGACCTAGAAATTTGTTCATCTAGAAATTCACCAAGAGGCACAGTAGTATCAAGCATAGAAGTAGTTTCATCATAAGTATCATGCATAGCAGAAGTGGCATCATCAATAACATGCGACATATAAGAATTCATAGAAGTAGCAGGTTTAGGTGTCGCTAGCTTACTCATAACAGAAGATCAAGTGCAGAGCTAGATGGCAGTTCCTTACCTCCCCTCATAGTTGAGGGATAAATTGTTGTCTTAGCGTCTTTCAAAATCTTCATAGTGTCTAGCAGATATAAATCCCAAGTGACTCGAAGAATAGAGCTATGCTCTCCGGCAACGGCGCCAGAAAAAGGTCTTGATAACCCACAAGTATAGGGGATCGCAACAGTTTTCGAGGGTAGAGTATTCAACCCAAATTTATTGATTCGACACAAGGGGAGCCAAAGAATATTCTCAAGTATTAGCAGCTGAGTTGTCAATTCAACCACACCTAGAAACTTAGTATCTGCAGCAAAGTGCTTAGTAGCAAAGTAATATGATAGTGGTGGTAACGGTAACAAAAGTAAAGACAGCAAAAGTAATGTTTTTGGTATTTTGTAGTGATGATACCAGTAGCAACGGAAAAGTAAATAAGCGTAAACCAGTATATGGATAACTCGTAGGCACCGGATCAGCGTTGGATAATTATGCCGGATGTGGTTCATCATGTAACAGTCATAACATAGGGTGACACAGAACTAGCTCCAGTTCATCAATGTAATGTAGGCATGTATTCCGTAAATAGTCATACGTGCTTATGGAAAAGAACTTGCTTGACATCTTTTGTCCTACCCTCCCGTGGCAGCGGGGTCCTATTGGAAACTAAGGGATATTAAGGCCTCCTTTTAATAGAGAACCGGAACAAAGCATTAGGACATAGTGAATACATGAACTCCTCAAACTATGGTCATCACCGAGAAATATCCCGATTATTGTCACTTCGGGGTTATCGGATCATAACACATAGTAGGTGACTATAGACTTGCAAGATAGGATCAAGAACACAAATATATTCATGAAAACATAATAGGTTCAGATCTGAAATCATGGCACTCGGGCCCTAGTGACAAGCATTAAGCATAGCAAAGTCATAGCAACATCAATCTCAGAACATAATGGATACTAGGGATCAAACACTAACAAAACTAACTCGATTACATGATAAATCTCATCCAATCCATCACTCTCCAGCAAGCCTACGATGCAATTACTCACGCACGGCGGTGAGCATCATGAAATTGGTGATGGAGGATGGTTGATGATGACGACAGCGACGAATCCCCCTCTCCGGAGCCCCGAACGGACTCCAGATCAGCCCTCCCGAGAGAGAGATTAGGGCTTGGCGGCGGCTCCGTATCGTAAAACGCGATGAAACTTTCTCTCCGATTTTTTTATCCCCGAAAGCCAATATATGGAGTTGGAGTTGGCGTCGGAGGGCATCCAGGGGCCCACGAGGTAGGGCGCACGCCCTGGGGGGAGGGGCGCGCCCCCCACCCTCGTGGACAGGGTGTGGGCCCCCTGGTCTTCATCTTTGGCGATGATTTTTTATTATTTATTATAAGATATTCCGTGGAGTTTCAGGTCATTCCGAGAACTTTTGTTTTCTGGACATAAAACAACATCATGGAAATTTTGCTGAAAACAGCGTTGGTCCGGGTTAGTTCCATTCAAATCATACAAGTTAGAGTCCAAAACAAGGGCAAAAGTGTTTGGAAAATTAGATACGACGGAGACGTATCAAGACCCTCGCGAGCCCCAGCCACTCTGCGGTCGATCTCTTCATGAGCCTTGGCCTCACGCGCGCCGACGACATCCTCTGCTTGGTCGACCTAGCACTCTCTCGTCACCAACCGCTCGAGCTCGAGGCTACGCTCCGTGGCCTCCAGTAGCAGTGCTTCTTCACGCCTCAAGATCTCCTCCTCGTCGGATGGTGCGCCCTTCATCGACGCTAAGGTGGCTTTCTGTGCCTCCACCTGCTTCTCCAAGGAGGCGTTCAAGGCCAGGAGCTCCCGCCTGTGTTCCTCGGTGATCGCGCGGCGATAGTCTGCCTCCTTGGCCTCCTCCAACGCTCGGGCGCTGGCCTCGCACGAGGTTTCCAGGGATGCCTCGGCCTTCGCATTGGCATGCTCATGCTGAAGGCGCCCAAGGTTGATAGCCAACTTTAGTTGACGCCGCTCTTCCACCAGCCATAGACCCTCGACTTCAAGGCGCGCGTCAACATCCACGAGCTCTCTGCCGAGCCGACTCATCACGACCATTGCCTCCTGAAAGAGCTCGTGGCGGACGACACTCTTCTCGTGCACGAACTTAAGTGTGCAACCGGGTCCGTCCTCCATAGAGGGGATTGCCGACAGGATCCGAAGTGGCTCACCCCCTTTCAACAGGGGGCTGGGAGCTGGCGTCTCCCGGGTTGCTGACGGGGCTCCGGCAGGGGCCCGGATTGAGGCCCGATGCTCGAAGATGAAGCCAGGATCGAAGCCATCCAGCCGCCGTCTATAACCAGAGGGGGAGCCCTTGGCACGCTTGCCGCACCTCAAGCGAGGCCGCGAACGAGAGATGGAAAAGGCGCGGGCTCGAGGCGCCAAGCTAGCGAGTTTGCCTCTCCGTCCGACCTCGCGCCGGTGGCGGTGCTGGCTTGGGGCACCCATGGCCAGCTGGGGATTCGAGGCAGGAGGAGGTTGCTTCCTGGGGGACTTCGCGGCCTTAGCAGAAGGGACCATGAAGAGCCACTGTCAGGAGGGGAAGCAGCACTCTAGAAATTACAAAGATAAGGTACTCACCCATCTATGGCGATATGCTTCCTCTGCTTCAATGGCCGGAAGGCATCACTGCTGCAGCTCGGAGACCCTTTCCTCTTGCGGAGCGCATCGAAGTCCAGACGGAGCTGACCGAAGCGTGAGAGGCGGCAACAAGCATGGGACGCAGCTGGTGAGGCACCCGAGGAGACAACCTCGGGAGTGCTGGGCTGAGGGGAGCCCTCGGGCTCCGCCTAAAGATGACCTGCTGACACCTCGGAGGCTTCGGCCTTAGGAGCAACAGATTGCGTCGCCCACTCAGCTGTCACCCCAGGGCAAGAGTCACGGGCTCCCAGGGATGGCACCTCGGGAGCCTCGAGCGGTGTCGACGCCTCAGCACCCGCGCCTCTGGTCTCAAGCGGTGCTCGCCCCCCTGCATCCACTCTTGGGGCAAGTTCGGCGCTGGCGACGCGGAGGGGGACCACGAAGACAGGGTTCTCGCAGGGCCCTTCAAGACCGGCTGGACGCAGCCCCCACTCATCGAAAGGGGGCATATGCCCCGCGAACTCCACCTTGATCGAGAAGCCGTATAAGAGACAGCCCTTCTCTGGCATGTCGACTGGCGACGGGTCGCCCATCAGGACCTCGAGCACCGTTCGTCGCGCTTCAAGGGGAAGCCCGGACTCGTGAAGTCTCATGCGGTCCTTGCTGCTGCAAGGCCCACATCGGTCGAGAATGGCGCCGAAGCGGAGCGACATGGCGCCGGAGGAACTCCTTCACCACCATGGGCGCAGTCATGCCAAGATCCTTCAGCCTCTTCAACCGGAGCCAGACGAATGCAAGGCGCGGGTCAACGAGCCTCTCGTGGCCCCAACCGGAGCTGGGAACGGCGGGCGTCGATGGAGGTGAGAGCAGGGGGCTGAGCACTCCGACGTCAACATACACCCACCATGTATGAAACCCGCTCACGAACGATGGTAGTTGAAAGTCAATGCCCGAGCCGTACGTCGCCGCCACAGCCTGGAAGCTCATGCACCCCGAGCACTACCGGGGGTTGGTCAGGTGCAGCGAGAAGAAATGGCGCAGGAGGGCCACGGAGGGGGCAATGCCCACCATGGACTCACAAACAAAGGCAAAGACGACAAGAAGGGCGACGGATTGGGGATCTAGCTGCAGCATATGGATCTGATAGTGGGAGAGCACGGCGTCAAAGAAGGCGGAGAAGGGAGGAAACAGGTTGGCCCACAGGGCGTCGATGAAGAATTGGACCTCGGCGGTTGTCCTGTCGACAAAAGCTCGGGACGCAGGCCAGACCACCGTTCCTCCACATTCGTTGAAGCCGGTAGCGAGCGCCGGGCGGACCTTGACCATGGCCTCCTGGTTGAGCACCAGTGATCGACCGATGGCAGGCTCAATGGCCGGAGGTGGTCCGGCCGAGGACAGGGACTTCTTTCCTTTCTCCATTCGATTCGGCACCATGGCGACGGGAAGGACTGAGCTCGTGTCGGATTGGGAGAAGAGGTTGAGTTTCGAGGAGGCGGAAGAGTTGGAGGAGTGCGTCGCCAGCAATGAGAGAATAACTGTGTAGATCACGGTGGCCGCCTAGCCTGGTGGATATCCAGGCTGCATGGGGAAGCGGAGACGCCCACGTCCCGTCAGTCGCCACGCGTCGATCAAGGCTGCAGGCTCTCGGGGCCCGCGGCGCTCCACACTTGCCCCTTGGCTTTGCCTTGAAGCCAAGTCTGAGCGCGCCTTGGGCCCGAGGGCTACAATCGGCGTTCTGGAATGGGGGTCCCTAGACTTGCCTGCCTGTGGCTCCACCAGTGGCCCAGTACGGCCCATCTTCACCAGCAACACTCAAGACCCTCGCGAGCGGCCAAGCCTCGTGAGGCGGACGAAGCAAGACCTCCTCGGGGGCGGCCTCACCAGGTTGGCTCGCGAGGGGCGGAGAGATCAAGGCAAGGGGCACCTCGCGAGGTTCCTATGATGCAAGCCATGACGAACGGGGCCAGACGGGCGCCAGCGCGCACAGTGTCCTCGTTTCCTCTTTGGTGCTAAGGAGGCAAGCGCAGGCGAGGAGTCCCGAGTTATCAGGCAAAGGTTTCCATATCGGCGCAACGAGACCAAGGCCAGCAGGACAGAAGGACAGAGGTCACTGTGGAGCCCAAGACGGCGTCACCACTAGAGCCTTTGGTAGGCGAAGACTACTTTTGTCAAGATAGCTTGTACTAGTTGTCCCCCTTCAAACTCGGCTACTGTGGGATCCCTTACCGCTCAATATTTGGGAAGAGGACCAGGGCCTCTATAAATAGGACTAGCCACCACCGTAGAAGGGGAGACATCTGGGATATGATCCATTCCAGCCTCACATCCACAAGTTCACCGGGCACAAGAACACCTCTCCTCAGGAGGCTGTTCTTCCCCTTGTACATGTTCATCCTCAGCCCTCAAGAGGCAATCCTCCACCAAACACTGGAGTAGGGTATCACACCACAATGGTGGCCCGAACTAGTATAAACCCTCGTGTCCCATGTTCTTCGAGTTCGTCGAATTAGGCTGTGGATTGTTGAGCGAGCGAGCTAGTGAGGGAGAGAGAGATATTCGTGTGCACGCCAGTGTTCCAACCTCAAGGGTTTTGCCGGAACCCGAAATCCGACAGTGTCTCTGCCTCGGATCATCTCCATCATCGGGCTTCTTCCTCTCCACATGCCAGCGCATGAGCTTTCCTTCCTTAGGATCTACGAAATACCGCTGCAGACGGGGAGTGATCGGAAATTACCATACAACTTTCTGAGGAGCTTTCTTTCCTGCCTTCTTGTATCGAGAAGCATTGCACACTGGACAACTAGTTTTTCCCGCGTGCTCCCCCGATAAATGATGCAATCGTTGATGCATGCGTGGTACCTACTGTGTGGCAAATCAAAAGGGCAAACGATTTTCTTGGCCTCCTCGACACTTGTAGGACATAGGTTCCCCGCGGGAAGAACTTTATTATGTAGAAACTTCAAATGCTCGTCGAGCCTTTTGTCTGTCCATTTGTTTTTGGCCTTCGTCTTTAGAAGTTCGAGCGTTAAACTCAAGTAGGTCACCTCAGGATTGCAACCATCATACAATGGAGTCCTCGAGTCTACTTCAAGTTGCGCCAGCTTGGCCTCCTCTCTAGAAGCAGCTCTCTCGCTAGTCGTACTCTTGCAAAGGAGGTCTCAAACATGAGGATCCTGCACGACTGCACTTAGTAGCGTCGAAGACTGCGGGGTGACCGCCGCCTCTTCTCCGCCATGTCCGAACTCTTCTTCGTCGTGGCCGGAATCTTGTCTGCTGCCCTCGTCATTTCGGGACTCTTCCCAGCCAACATGTCCGGCGCCATCGTCTTCTTGTCGATCGGTCATCTCTTCGTCTAGCCCCATGTCGTTATCCCCTGCCATGTGGATATCCTCATCATCATCATCTTCTTCACTTATCCACTGAGTATAGCCATCCATGAAACCATTCATCAGCAGGTGCGCCTTCAAAGTGCCACGATCAAAAGGATCCAAAAGGACTCATTCCTTGCATCTTGCACACGGACATCTAATCATAGTCCGATTGTTTGCATACATGTCCATCGCCGCGGATTGCATGTACCGCTCCCCGTCCATCCACTCACCTTCATGACCGACTGAACGGTATAACAAGCAAAAGGGTTATGAAACAAATAATGCATGCTTCAGAGTCATATATATAAAATTTTGGCATGACCTTGCCTAAAAATAGGACATATGAGTTTGCTCGAAATTCACCGAAACGGAAATAAATCGACATTTTGGCAAAACATAAGCAACTCGATGGCATGTCACTAGCACAAATATCTCCATATATATATATATATATTTATATTTATATATCCCAAACAGACATGTTCTCATTCACACATATATATCCCGAGCGAGACCGAGAGCACGCGGTTAATTAGATGATGTGAGAGAACGATTGACAGAGCACATGTGGTTGGATAAATAGCTAGCTAGATCTAGTTGTTGGGGAGGAGAGGTGAATCTTGCTAGCTAAGTAATGGAGAGGGGTTATGGTGGATGGGGGCATTAATGGGGGAGAGAAGAGAGGTGTAGGAGAAAGAGAGGGGCCATTTATGGAGGAGGGTGCCATTAATAAGGAGAGAAGAGAGGTAGGAGGAAGAGAGAAGAAGAGAAACAATGGTGGAGCTAGAGTGGAGAGGGGAGAGGGGGCAAAGTGGGGGAGAGGAGGGGAAGTGGTGGAAAAGGTGGCACTAGCCGCAACTAGCAGTAGTGCTGCTTTGCAAAAAGCGCTACTGCTATTGGACTTAGTAGTAGTGCTTTCCGAGAAAAGCGCTACTACTAAGTAGGGCCCAATAGCAGTAGCGGCGCATAAAAACGGAGCGTTGCTACTAAACTTTTAGTGGTACCACTTTTTTCTGTTCACCGCTACAACTACGAAAACAGTCGGTGGCCTTGTCTGGTCCCACATAGTAAGCGCGTTTCTGCTTCACAACGCTACTACTATGGAGTTACTAGTAGCGCTTTCAGGGGAAAGCGCTACTGCTAAATAGCAGCAGCGTTTACTTCTTTCCAGCGCTACTACTATGCTACTGTGTATAAGTGTTTTCCTATTAGTGCAACATTAGTCATAAAGAACTCACATACTTATTGCCAAAATCTATTAGTTATCAAAACGAAGTACTACGCGCATGATCCTATGGGGATAGATTGGTAGGAAAAGTGTCGCGACCGGTTTTTCAATAAAAATATTTATTGAACAACCGACCTATGAAATCCAATATGAGGAAAATCCTCCATATTGGTGGACAAAACTTTGATACAAGAAGCCAGTAGCATTACAATATTACAGGGGTCGGACTGAAGATGCCCAACCAATTATTACAACACGCCTATAATTATACATGATGGCGGATATGACACAAGGTGTGGGGTGGAAATACTCTTGACTTGAGATATGAGTGGTTGGTGGAATAACACAAAGGGGTGGTTAATAAGTCTCATCAAGATTTGGCGGCTCATCGGCGCCTAGGTGAGGCTCGATGAATTTATTTAGGTAGCGGAAGCGGATATATCACAATGACTAATCCAGGGTCGCACGAGACCGACCGATTCCTCTAGGCGTCCGACTCGCCATCGAACTCTTCATCCATGAGATCGCCTTCGTCAGCATCTAGCCAAATCAACAAGCCAGGTGAGTACTATGGAAGTACTCGCCAGACAGTTCGGACAAAAGATATAACAAATGAATGCATGAATGCATCATGATTAATTTTAACAATGCTCAATTAAATCAGTATAGCAAAATAAATAAGGAGGGAATCAGCGGTAGTCCGCCCGAAAACCCAAAGAAGATAAACTCAAAACCGATCGGGTGTCTGAAGCGACGCCTTGAAGGGTGAACAAATAATCAAAACATGCCACTGTCGGGCGTCTGAGCGACACCTCCTAAAGGGCTTATATTGAAATAAAAAAAATACATGCGTGCCACAGTCGGACGTCGGAGCGACATCACAGAAAGGGCTTATAATGAAAGTAATAACAATGCCACAGTCGGACGTCTGAGCGACATCACTGAAAGGGCTTATAATAAAAATAAATAATAGCAATGCCGCAGTCGGACGTCTGAGCGACATCACAGAAAGGGCTTATAATGAAAATAAATGACAACAATGCCGCAGTCGGACGTCTGAGCGACATCGCAGAAAGGGCTTATAGTAAAAATAAGTGACAACAATGCCGCAGTCGGACGTCTGAGCGACATCGCAGAAAGGTCTTATAATACATTATTCATAACTGACAAGATATAGTGCTCACGGAAAATATTCATCACAAGACAATAAGCTGTTTAGTCCATTCACAGGAAAATAAACATTTGATACTCAAATGGTTCTCAGGAGTTTCTGTCACCGAGACTGACACTTGACAAGATGAGATGAACACGGTACTTGGATATGAATAAGATGAATTCAAGAATTTTGACTCTGCAGAGTTTGTACCAAAAAAATTCCACAGCCAACGGATTTCCATAGTCACGAAGGACTAGTTCCGTTTACGGTATTTCGGAAGAAACACAACTAGCTAGTACACACCCATCATACCTCACGTTGCCAGGAATCACCCTAGTCAGCGTTTAAGGAAAACTTTGAGACAGGGAGATCACAATCTCGATTAGCATGGGATCAAATTTATTTACACGCGCTCTAAGGGGTGCCCCCCTCTCGGTCCCAACCGGAAACACCCATGCCCCACGACCAGATGAAAGGCTTTATTCCAGGGCCATGGAACCTTCATCCCGGCCTCTCGAATTGGTGTGTACCAGGAAGTGGTTTGCAACTTACTAGGCAGTATCCCTTGCGAGAAACAGGTGGTAGTACGAAAGGGAGGACGGATGGGAATCTGACTGATTTATGTTGACACCGGGTCAACGATATGGCATAAGCCTGGCATGCTACAACACTGCCATCTTACCCATACTCATGCCAACTCATGGTCATCCAACAAGTTTCCAAGAACTCATGGATTTACCGAGCTCATTTGCCTTAATGCTCACGAGATAAACTATCATCGAAATGCTCATGAACGTGCCATGATACAAAATTATGCAAACATGTCCAGACACTCATCATATAAAAAGATCAAACTTTGCTTGCCTGGTTCCGAGTAGTCGGGGTCTAGCTCGGCGAAGTCCGCGGTTCCGTCACCTCCTTCGGTATCTACGGTACACAAAAATACACGCGCTAACGTAAATACTGTGGGGTACAGAAAGTTGATCCAAATATTTTTCAAATAAATATGAAAAAAAACTAGACAAAAATTTGAAGAGGACAGAAAAAGAATCACTCAAAAATTCCTTTCTGTTAAAAAGTTATAAGGGTTTTAACCAAAGGACCCATCTGTAATGAAACAGAAAACTTCCAGGGGGTTTGCAGAAAAATCCAAAAGACGGTTCAGAGTGGAAGCGTATTTGCCAAAGTACGCTTTCAGAAAACGATTCAAAAAAACAAAAGAGAGGCTGACGGGCGGGTCCCACCCGTCAGGTTTGAAATTTCATACGAGGTAGTCGGGGCTCGTCGGCGCCCGAGAGCCGTGGTGGTCGCCGGCGGCGATCCACGGCGATGCAGGGAGATCGGAGAGTACCTCCGTGTTCAGGGTGCCATTCCGCGTCTGTGGGAGGTGGTGGTGGTCGCCGGCGAGTACCACGTCGGCGGCAATGCTTGCTCCGGCGGACGGCGATTCGGGTGGTCGTGGACCTCGTCGGAGAGAGCTGCGGAGGTGGAATTGAGGAGGGGGTTAGACTCGTGATAGCATGAGAGGGTATCTGACGAGGTTAGGGCGCCGGAGATGACCTCACCGGAGTGAATCACGGTGGAGGCCGAGGCGGAACGAAGTGGCCGGAGTCGGGGAAGGAGAGCTCCTCGTGGCCCTTCCAGGGACTTGGCGAGGTCTGGAGAGGTAGTGGAGGTGTGCGGGGGCGAGAGCAAGCTCGGGGGTGCTATATATAGCCGCCCCGAGGCGGTTGCCGAGAACGGGGTTCTCCGGCGAGGTGATTATGGCGGCGCTGTGGTTGCACGGCCGGCTTAGGAGCTTGAGCACCGACTAGAGGACGACCTGGTGCCATCCCCGTGTCCAACTCAGCAAGGAGGGCGAGGTTACGGCTTGTCCTCGACGGAACGGCCGCACGGCCCGTCGGCGGTAGAGAACGCGCTTTGCGCGTGCTAGGACACGGCGACGGTGCTGCATGCGTCTTGTTGGCGAGAAATGGCCACGCGGAGCCACCAGGGGGTTTGGGCGGCGCCGAACGGCGTTATGCCGCTATTCTGCTCCCTGTCGGCCGCTACGGTGGTTCGGCCACCGCAAGACACGCCGACGCACGCGGGCCGGGGTGCCACCGACGCCAGGAACGCGCCAAGCACGCGTGTGAGGCTCCGGACAAGCAAGCTAGGCCGTGATCAACGTGCCAAGTGCACTGTGAGCATGTGACTGAATTTCTGACGAAGATCGACACTGAAACTCTAAACTTAATCAAGATGAATGTAAACAAGTGCATGCAAGGTGTTCGACAAAATGATCTAGGCATGTAGGGATTTTTCCATGAGCTGGTTTTTGGTGGAGGGGCCTCTCATTGCATCTAGAAGCTGCCTGAATATTTGTGGAATTTTTGGAGAAGTGTAGATATGAATTTCACCAAATTTGGCAAATCTGGTCCAAACTTGCAGAGACTATAATTTGAAATCTTTGAATGTAAGAGGAGTGGTTCTTGATTGTTCTAGGTTGTGGGTACCAAGGACTACCCAAGGGAGTTGGTTTGAGGTCAAAACTCAAATGCATTAAGGTACTTGCTTTGCAAATTACCTAGGCTCAAAATAATAGACATAAAAGATTTGGGAGAGAATTAAATGAACTAAAAATTCAGAAGAGGGTTGAACTAGTTGAGACAGAATGTTTGGATTGCCCAAAGTGGAAGGAGATATATTTGGGAAGATTTTTACCATATTGTGCATGGCCAAATCATGAATGATTTCAAATATGGGAGAGGATGAAAAACTCCTAGAGTTTCTTTTTGAAAGAAAATAAACTCCAAAGATTTTTCTTGAATTCTTAAGAAGAGGGCAATCAGAAGAAAAATTTAAAAACCAAACACCAGAGTTGAAGGAGATGCAAAAGTAAAATACTTGCCAAAGGGAAAAGCTTTTGAGAGAGATTTTTGGAAGGGTTTTGGAGACCTCCTTCAAATCCAACAAAATTTTGAAGAAAACCAATGGAAAAATTTTGGAGTGTCACAACACCTACCCCCTTAGGAAAAATCTCGTCCCCGAGATTCCAGTTGATCCTCAAATAATTGTGGGTGCCCTGCCCGAAGGAAATCCTCTCTTTCCCAAGTGGCTTCACTCTCGGTGTGGTTGCTCCACTGAACTTTGAAGAACTTGATAGTTTTCTGCCGGGTTCTCCCTTCTGACTCTTCCAAGATTTTTATCGGATGCTCCCGATACGTAAGGTCTGGTTGCACGTCAATGTTTTTATGGGTTACTTGTTTCTCTGGGTTGCTTACACACTTCCTCAATTGGGAGACGTGGAATACGTCGTGGATGTCGGATAATTCTTCGGGTAAGTCTAGCTGGTAGGCCACCGTGCCTCTTCGTGCTACTATGCAGAAAGGTCCGATGAATCTTGGTGCTAGCTTCCCTTTAATATTGAATCGGTGCAGGCCTCTCATAGGGGATACCAGAGGTACACAAATTCACCGGGTTCAAAATGGACTCCACGATGCTTCGATCGTAATAACTCTTTTGTCGACTTTGGGCTGTCTTGAGTCGGTCCTTAATTACCTTGACTTTATCTTGACCTCTTTGAGCAGGTCTGGGCGAAGATATGACTGTCTCCGGTTTCCGACCAATTTAGCGGGTACGACATCTTTGTCCGTACAGAGCTTCAAATGGTGCCATTTGCAGGCTGGACTGATAGATGTTGTTATATGCGAATTCTGCGTATGGTAAGCTCTCCTCCCAACTGGTCCCATAGGTGAGGACACATGCTCTCAGCATATCTTCTAGAATCTGGTTTACTCGCTCGCTTTCCCATCTATCCGGGGATGGTATGCGATCTTGAATGCCAGCTGAGTTCCCAGAGCTTGTTGTAAGTGATCCCAAAATCGGGAGACGAATTGAGTGCCTCTGTCCGAGATTATTTTCTTTGGGACTCCATGTAGGCAAACGATACGGGAAAGGTAGAGCCTAGCAAGCTTCTGAGTGGTGTGTTTTCTCTTCACGGGGATGAAGTGTGCTACTTTAGTCAGTCTATCAGTGATGACCCATATGGCATCGTGTCCGTGTCGTGACCGAGGTAGTCCAACAATAAAATCCATTCCAATCTCGTCCCATTTCCACTCGGGTATCTTATTTGGTTGCAATAGCCCGGCCGGTTTCTGGTGCTCGGCCTTGATGCATTGACAAGAGTCACAACATGCAATAAACGTGGCTATGTCTCTTTTTATACCATGCCACCAAAATGTTTCCTGAAGATCTTTGTACATTTTTGTTCCTCCATGATGGATTGAATATGGAGCGGTGTGGCCTTCAGCCAGGATTTGCTGTTTAAGGTCATGGATATTTGGTACGCAAAGCCTATCCTCGTACCACAATATTCCTTGCTCATCAATAACGAATTCTGAGGCCTTGCCCAACTTCATCTTCCGTCTTATGCCTTCAATGTTGGGGTGTCCACGTTGAGCCTCTTTAACCTTCTCTATCAGGGTGGGCTGTAATTCTAAGTTCGACACACTGCCTTGGTGACCACCATCGATTGAGCTTTAAATTCCTGCTGGAATTCAGGTCTTAAGTCGGCATCTTGTCATTATGCGGACTGGGGTTACGACTCGAGCATCTGCTACAACATTTGCTTTGCTCGGGTGGTAGTGGATCCCAACATCATAATCCTTTACAAATTCCAACCAGCGTCGCTGCCAGAATTTAGTTCTGGTTGTGTGAAAATATACTTGAGGCTTTTGTGGTCCGTGTATATTTCACAACGATTTCCAAGTAAAAAGTGTCTCCATTCCTTGAGTGCATGAATAACTGCTGCTAATTCCAGGTCATGTATAGGATAATTTTAATCATGTTTGCGAAGTTGTCCGGAAACATATGCGACACCCTTGCCTTCTTGCATCAATATGCACCCGAGGCCTTTTCGAGATGCGTCAAAAAATACCTCAAAATTTTTGTGTATATCAGGCACAATTAGTACTGGTGCTGTCGTCAGTTTCCTCTTCAGTTCTTGGAAACTTTTCTCGCAAGCTTCCGACCATTCAAACTTCCTGTCTTTCTTGAGTAGTTGCGTCATTGTCTTTGCTATGGTGGAGAATCTTTCAATAAATCTCCGGTAGTATCCTGCCATACCCAAGAAACTTCGTACATCCGTCACTGGCCGGGCGGCTTCCAGCCTGGCACGGCCTTGACTTTTTCCGGTCTACGGCGATACCTTCTTGGGTCAAGACGTGGCCGAGAAAACCTAGTTGCTTTAGCCAAAATTCACACTTGCTGAATTTAGCGCATAACCGATGTTTCCTGAGTTCTCCTAGTACAATCCGGAGATGTTCGGCGTGTTCTTCTGGTGTTTTGGAGTATACCAGAATATCATCGATAAATACCACAACAAACTTATCCATAAACTTCATGAATACTTTGTTCATGAGGTGAACAAAATATGCGGGGGCGTTTGTTAGTCCGAATGGCATTACGGTGAACTCGCATAATCCGTGTCCGGAGGTGAAAGCGGTCTTGGGAATATCCTCGGTTCGCACTTTCAGTTGGTGGTATCCCGACCTCAAATCAATCTTTGAGAACACCTTGGCCTGAGCGAGTTGATCGAATAAATCATTTATTCATGGCATCGGATATTTGTTCTTGACTGTGACCATGTTTAGAGCTCGATAGTCTATGCACAACCTTAGCGTTCCATCCTTCTTTTTGGCAAACAAAATTGGTGAACCCCAAGGTGAGGAACTGGCTCGTATGTACCATTTTTCCAACAATTCCTTTATTTGCTTCTTCAGTTCTACCAATTCAGACGGTGCCATTCTGTATGGTTTCTTGTATATGGGAGCGGTTCCGGGTGCTAGCTCAATGCTGAATTCTATCTCTCGATCTGGTGGCATGCCTGGTAGTTCTTCGGGGAATACATCTGGAAATTCACACACTACTGGAACCTTGCTCAATTCAGAAATATCCACCTTGTTCAATCTCGGTTGCCGGGATATTTTTCTTTCGTTGGCTGAAACCTTTATGGTCTTCCCGTGGTGATGGATGAGAATTACGGTCCTGTTGAAGCAGTCAATAAAACCTTTGTTGGTGGTTAACCAATCCATCCCTAAGATGACATCCAGTCCTTTATTTTTCAGCACGATAAGATTTGCGTGAAACTTCAACCCTTCAAACTCGATAACAACACCCTGGCAATAATTCTGGGTAACTTGCTTAATTCCAGGGGACTTGACAATCATAGATTTTCCCAAGGGAAGCATCGAAAAATTATTTTGCAAAGCAAAACTTTTCGAAACGAACGAGTGAGAAGCTCGAATCAAACAAAACCATGGCAGGTATTGTGTTGACAGGAAACGCATGCGAAATGCGATATGTGGGGCATTTTGTGCTTCCTCTTTGGTCACGTGGTTCAGATGACCCTTCCTGTGGTTGTTATTTGGGTTGAAATTGTTGCGCTTTGGTGCCGAATTATTGCTTCCGTTGTTCGGCTTTGCGGTCGAGTTCCTTGGCTTGGGGCCTTTGCTTGGCATAGTGCCCTTCTTCTCCACAAGCGTAACAGGTAACGCCTGGGCGGTATGTGAACTCCTTGTCCCTTGCGTGGAAATTCTTGATTGGGCGTGAGACGCTTGTCGTGGGTTTGGGTGTCCAGTTTTTCTGAACATCTGTCTTGCTGCGATGGTTGCGGACGTGTTTAGTCTGGTCCCTCTTCCGCTTGCGGAAATCTTCTAAGCTGCGTCTCTCATTTTCCAAGTTAATGGCCTTATCCACCAGCGTCTTAAAATCTGGAAATGTGTGTATGACCAATTGGCATTTTAGCGCCGGGTGTCGAATCGCTCAGGAATTTCTCCATCTTTTGTTTTCTCGACATACGTTCCTCGTTGATGAAGCGAGACAAAGAGGGTAAACTGACTGTTGTATTCGACACTTGTCATTGTCCTTTGCTTGAGGTCATAAAATTCTCTCTTTTGATCTTCATAAGACTCTTAGGAATATGTGCCCCACGAAAACCTTCTTTAAATTCCTCCCATGATATATTATTTTCGTTGGGGTGCATGTGTAGGAAATTTTCCCACCACGATGCGGCTGCTCCAGTGAGATAGTGCAGAGCATAAAGCATTTTCTCAAGGTCTGAACACTGGGCGATAATTAATTTTCTCTCCACGTCTCGAAGCCAGTCCTCGGCTTAAAGAGGTTTGTCAGTGTGAGAAAATGTTTAGGGACGCGTCTTCTGTAGCTCAGATAACTTGGATTGCTGCTGGTACTGTCCACGGTGATTTCCCATATTGATGACTTGGTTCAGTATTTCCTGGTGTTGCTGCTGACTTTGTTCATAAAGACGGCACATTTGGGAAAGTGTCGTTTCACTGTCCTGTTGACTTGTCTGCCCATGTGTGAAATTGTTGCCTGGGGGTGTGCCATAATTTTCCTCTGTCGGAATTGGCATGGAGCGCGTCCAAGGACAAGACATAGTTCACTCTGGGGATATATTTTGAAACACTCATAAGAAAAGAAATTGAAGCGCAAAAAAAATCAATAAATTCAAGAAGGTGCAAAAATTGCAAATGCTCCAAGATTTTTCAAGAGAAAAAATACGTTTGCGCATGGAGAAGGACCGTTCATTACATATCTTACACGCAAGCAGTAATTATACAATACATCACTCAGGATATGCGTACATAAATCCTGACATGTTATTTAGTCTAGTGCACTTCTCCAGATCCTACATGTTGCGCAAACAAGCTACTTCTCACAGCCTATTTACATATAAACATATCATACAAATCGGTACATCGCATGGCGTGCTAAGCGCATTAGTCGGAGATGGTAAGGATTTCCCTTGGCCTGCCAAGGGTGAGGCGAGAGAGGTCGGGGACTCAACCTCCTCTTCGGAGATAGGCTCCAGACGAGAGGTGCTGCGCGGAGTTGGTGGAGCAGGTGTCCTGTGCGGAACAACTCGAATCTAAGCGGGCACGAGGGGTGGTGCAGAACAAACCGGAGTAGGCGCAATGACATGGTTGAACTCCTCCGTGGTAGGCAGGCGACGAGTAGCGGCGTGAGCAGTAGGAGCGAACGATGCTGATGAAGAGACGAAAGTCAGTGGCGGTGTGGCGCGCAGGAGCTCCCTCCTGTTGGCGGCACAGCCATGGACTGAGTCCATGCGGGCAGCTATAAAGTCGTCCACCAGGTTGTCGAAGGCTGCCTCCAAAGCCCGGAGATACTCGATGAGCATCTCAAAAGCTTCATCACGTTCTCCTCTGGGGCAAGAGAACGCGTAGTGGCAGGTGTATGGCATGTGACATGGCAGGTAGCGGTAGCGACGAGTCTTCGTCGAAGGAAGGATATCCCTGAGACGAGCTATCGCCTCACGGGCTGCCATCTGCAGTGCATGCTTCTCTGTGGGCATGGCTCTCCCCACGAACCGGTAACGCTCAACTCGTCCCCTCTTGAATTCCACCGCGGCTTGGTGCATGGTTAGACGGTCATTGACCTTGTGCTGAGAGAGAGAGAGAAGACTGGGCGCACATCTGGCCCCATCGCGACTTGGACGATGAAGGAGAGAAGCTTGACGAACCCATCGGGCATGCTGGCGAACATCTGCGACTCGCAGTCGTTGCCAGCCATCTACAAAAGTAGGCAGAAATCCTGAGTAGTCAAATCATAAATTTATGCTGACTGTCAGAGATTGACTACATTTGTGAAAATAATGAACAGCTCTATTATGCTAATAACCGATTAGCGATCGCACCTAGTGGCTTCCTACAGTCAGCCTGGCTCTGGTACCAAGCTTGTCGCGACTGGTTTTTCAATAAAAATATTTATTGAACAACCGACCTATGAAATCCAATATGAGGAAAATCCTCCATATCGGTAGACAAAACTTTGATACAAGAAGCCAGTAGCATTACAATATTACTGTGGGTCGGACTGAAGATGCCCAACCAATTATTACAACACGCCAATAATTATACATGATGGCGGATATGACACAAGGTGTGGGGTGGAAATACTACTGACTTGAGATATGAGTGGTTGGTGGAATAACACAGTGGGGTGGTTAATAAGTCTACTGCACTGGCGGCTCATCGAGCGTCTAGGTGAGGCTCGATGAATTTATTTAGGTAGCGGAAGCGGATATATCACAATGACTAATCCAGGGGTCGCACGAGACTGACTGGGATTCCTCTAGGCGTCGGACTCGCTATCGAACTCTTCATCCGTGAGATCACCTTCGTCAGCATCTGGCCAAATCAACAAGCCAGGTGAGTACTATGGAAGTACTCGCAAGACAGTTCGGACAAAAGATATAACAAATGAATGCATGAATGCGTCATGATTAATTTTTACAATGCTCAATTAAATCAGTATAGCAAAATAAATAAGGAGGGAATCGGCGGTAGTCCGCCCGAAAACCCAAAGAAGATAAACTCAAAAACGATCGGGTGTCTGAAGCGACACCTCGAAGGGTGAACAAATAAGCAAAACATGCCATAGTCGGGCGTCTGAGCGACACCTCATAAAGGGCTTATATTGAAATAAAAAAATACATGCGTGCCACAGTCGGACGTCGGAGCGACATCACAGAAAGGGCTTATAATGAAAATAATAACAATGCCGCAGTCGGACGTCTGAGCGACATCACAGAAAGGCTTATAATAAAAATAAATAACAGCAATGCCCCAGTCGGACGTCTGAGCGACATCGCAGAAAGGGCTTATAATGAAAATAAATGACAACAATGCCGCAGTCGGACGTCTGAGCGACATCGCAGAAAGGGCTTATAATAAAAATAAGTGACAACAATGCCGCAGTCGGACGTCTGAGCGACATCGCAGAAAGGGCTTATAATACATTATTCATAACTGACAAGATATAGTGCTCACGGAAAATATTCATCACAAGACAATAAGCGGGTTAGTCCATTCACAGGAAAATAAACATTTGATACTCAAATGGTTCTCAGGAGTTTCTGTCACCGAGACTGACACTTGACAAGATGAGATGAACACGGTACTTGGATATGAATAAGATGAATTCAAGAATTTTGACTCTGCAGAGTTTGTACCAAAAATTTTCCACAGCCAACGGTTTTCCGTAGTCACGAAGGACTAGTTCCGTTTACGGTATTTTGAAAGAAACACAACTAGCTAGTACACACCCATCATACCTCACGTTGCCAGGAATCACCCTAGACAGCGTTTAAGAAAAACTTTGAGACGGAGAGATCACAATCTCGATTAGCATGGGATCAAATTTATTTACGCGCGCTCTAAGGGGTGCCCCCCTCTTGGTCCCAACCGGAAACACCCATGCCCGCTGACCGGATGAAAGGCTTTAATCCAGGGCCATGGAACCTTCATCCCGGCCTCTCGAATTGGTGTGTACCAGGAAGTGGTTTGCAACTTACTAGGCCGTATCCCTTGCGGAAAACAGGTGGTAGTACGAAAGGGAGGACGGACGGGAATCTGACTGATTTATGTTGACACCGGGTCAACGATATGGCATAAGCCTGGCATGCTACAACACTGCCATCTTACCCATACTCATGCCAACTCATGGTCATGCAACAAGTTTCCAACAACTCATGGATTTACCGAGCTCATTTGCCTCAATGCTCACGAGATAAACCATCATCGAAATGCTCATGAACGTGCCATGATACAAAATAATGCAAACATGTCCAGACACTCATCATATGAAAAGTTCAAACTTTGCTTGCCTGGTTCGGAGTAGTCGGGGTCTAGCTCGGCGAAGTTCGCGGTTTCGTCACCTCCTTCGGTATCTACGGTACACAAAAATACACGCGCTAACGTAAATACCGTGGGGTACAGAAAGTTGATCCAAATATTTTTCAAATAAATATGTCAAAAAACTAGACAAAAATTTGAAGAGGACAGAAAAATAATCACTCAGAAATGCCTTTCTGTTAAAAAGTTATAAGGGTTTTAACCCAAGGACCCATCTGTAATGAAACAGAAAACTTCCAGGGGGCTTTGCAGAAAAATCCAGAAAAACGGTTCAGAGTGGAAGCGTATTTGCCAAAGTACGCTTTCAGAAAACGACTCAAAAAAACAAAAGATAGGCTGACGGGCGGGTCCCACCCGTCAGGTTTGAAATTTCAAACGAGGGAGTCGGGCTCGCTGTCGAGTGGCAGGCCGTGATGTGGTCATGGCGATCCACGGCGAGGTGGGAGATCGGAGAGTACCTCCGTGTTCAGGCGCCATTCCGCGTCTGTGGGAGGTGGTGGTGGTCGCCGGCCAGTACCACGTCGGGCGGGCGACGCTTGCTCCGGCGGACGGCGATTCAGGTGGTCGTGGACCTCGTCGGAGAGAGCTGCGGAGGTGGAATTGAGGAGGGGGTTAGACTCGTGATAGCATGAGAGGGTATCTGACGAGGTTAGGGCGCCGTAGATGACCTCACCGGAGTGAATCACGGTGGAGGCCGAGGCGGAACGAAGCGGCCGGAGTCGGGGAAGGAGAGCTCCTCGTGGCCCTTCCAGGGACTTGGCGAGGTCTGGAGAGGTAGTGGACGTGTGCGGGGGCGAGAGCAAGCTCGGGGTGCTATATATTGTCGCCCCGAGGCGGTTGCCGAGAACGGGGTTCTTCGGCGAGGTGATTACGGCGGCGCTGTGGTTGCACGGTCGACTTAGGAGCTTGAGCACCGACTAGACGACGAACTGGTGCCATCCCCGTGTCCAACTCAGCAAGGAGGGCGAGGTTACGGCTTGTCCTCGACGGAACGGCCGCACGACCCGTCGGTGGCAAAGAACGCGCTCTGCGCGTGCCAGGACACGGCGACAGTGCTCCATGCGTGCGCTGGCGAGGAAATGGCCACGCGGAGCCACCAGGGGGTTTGGTCGGCGCCGAACGGCGTTATGCCACCGTTCTGCTCCCTGTCGGCCGCTACGGTGGTTTGGCCACCGCAAGACACGCCAGCGCAGGCGGGCCAGGGTGCCACCGACGCCAGGAACGCGCCAAGCACGCGTGTGAGGCTCCGGACAAGCAAGCTAGGCCATGAGCAACGTGTCAAGTGCAATGTGAGCATGTGACTAGATTTCTGACGAAGATCGACACTGAAACTCTGAACTTAACTGAAGATCAACAGAAACAGTGCATGCAAGGTGTTCGACAGAATGATCTAGGCATGTAGGGATTTTTCCTTGAGCTGGTTTTTGGTGGAGGGGCCTCTCATTGCATCTAGAGGCTGCCTGAATATTTGTGGAATTTTTGGAGAAGTGTAGATATGAATTTCACCAAATTTGGCAAATCTGGTCCAAACTTGCAGAGACTATAATTTGAAACCTTTGAATGTAAGAGGAGCGGTTCTTGATTGTTCTAGGTTGTGGGTACCAAGGACTACCCAAGGGAGTTGGTTTGAGGTCAAAACTCAAATGCATTAAGGTACTTGCTTTGCAAATTACCTAGGCTCAAAATAATAGACAGAAAAGATTTGGGAGAGAATTAAATGAACTAAAAATTCAGAAGAGGGTTGAACTAGTTGAGACAGAATGTTTGGATTGCCCAAAGTGGAAGGAGATATATTTGGGAAGATTTTTACCATATGGTGCATGGCCAAATCATGAATGATTTGAAATATGGGAGAGGATGAAAAACTCCTAGAGTTTCTTTTTGAAAGAAAATAAACTCCAAAGATTTTTCTTGAATTCTTGAGAAGAGGGCAATCAGAAGAAAAATTTAAAAACCAAACACCAGAGTTGAAGGAGATGCAAAAGTAAAATATTTGGCAAAGGGAAATAGCTTTTGAGAGAGATTTTTGGAAGGGTTTTGGAGACCTCCTTCAAATCCAACAAAATTTTGAAGAAAACCAAAGGAAAATTTTTGGAGTGTCACAAAAAGACCATCGCTCGTCCCCGACTACCACTCATAAGGAAGACAATCAATAAATAAATCATGCTCCGACTTCGTCACATAGCGGTTCACCATACGTGCATGCTACGGTAATCACAAACTTTAACACAAGTATTTTTCAAATTCACAATCACTTACTAGGATGACTCTAATATCACCATCTTCATATCTCAAAACAATCATAAGGAATCAAACTTCTCATAGTATTGAATGCACTTGATATGAAAGTTTTTATTATATCCCTCTTGGATGCCTATCATATTAGGACTAAATTATAACCAAAGCAAATTACCATGCTGTTTAGGGACTCTCAAAATAATATAAGTGAATCACGAGAGTTCAACAATTTCTATAAAATAAAACCATCGCTGTGCTCTAAAAAGATATATGAAGCACTAGAGAAATATTGCCTAGCTCAAAAGATATAAGTGAAGCACATAGAGTATTCTCATAGATCATTATTCATGCGTGTCTCTCTCAAAAGGTGTGTACAGCAAGGATGACTGTAGTAGACTAAAAAGCAAAGAATCAAATCATACAAGACACTCCAAGAAAAACACATATCATGTGGTGAATAAAAATATAGCCTCAAGTAAAGTTACCGATAAACGAAGACGAAAGAGGGGATGCCTTCCGGGGCATCCACAAGCTTAGCCTCTTGGTTGTCCTTCAATTTTACCTTGGGGTGCCTTGGGCATCCCCGAGCTTAGGCTCTTGCCACTCCTTATTCTATAGTCCATCAAATCCTTACCCAAAACTTGAAAACTTCACCACACAAAACTCAATAGAAAATCTCATAAGCCCCGTTAGTACAAGAAAATAAATCACCACTTTTTGTACTTTATTTATATTGGTGTAATATCTACTGTATTCCAACTTTTCCATGGCTCATACCCCCCATGCTAGCCATAGATTCATCAAAACAAGCAAACAACACATAGAAAACAGAATCTGTCAAAAACAGAATAGTCTGGAGCAATCTGTAACTCTCGAATACATCTGAAACTCCAAAAATTATGAAAAATTAGGACATCCTGGGAAATTTGCGTACCCAGCTATTGCAAAAAGAATGAGATCAAAAGCACACTTCTGTGAGTTATAAAAATTATTTTCCTGGGCGCAAAAATTTATGTTTCTCAGTAAGATCAAATGCACTATCACCATAAGCTATCCTAAAGGTCTCACTTGGCACAAACACTAATTAAAACACAAAACCACATCTAACCAGAGGCTAGATGAATTATTTATTGCAAAGCAAAACCTAAAAAGCAAAAATAAAAATAAAATTGGGTTGCCTCCCAACAAGCGCTTTTCATTAAATCCTTTTAGCTAGGCATTGATAATTTTAATGATGCTCACATGAAATACAAGATTTGAAGCACAAAGAGAGCATCATAAAACATGTGACAAACACATCTAAGAGTAACATACTTCCTATGCATAGGCATTTTATAATAAAAAATTATCAAGGTAAGCAAAAAACTAGCATATGCAAGGAAGAAGAAAGAGACGATAGCAATCTCAACATGAAGAGAGGTAATTTAGTAACATGAAAATTTCTACAACCATATTTTCCTCTCTCATAATAATTACTCATAGGATCATAAGAAAATTCAACAAAATAGCTATCACATAACATATTCTCAACACGATCCACATGCATGCGAAGTTGACTGTCACATCCCTAGTTCTGGTATAACCTAGGCTAGCCTTCATGTGAGCATCATGTTTAAATTTCATTTAAATTGGAAATGTGGATTTGTGAAACCCTCATAAATCATTTCTGGAAATGACCCAATTTTTTAATTATCCTTTTGCCCTCAGTGGTGTCTCTGTGCTCAGTTTTGCCCTCAGATGCAAATTGTGCTCAGTTTTGCCCCTAGTCCATGCACAGCTACTATGACGAGGCCAAACAACCATATTTGAGTCCATTCCGTACGCCAGCGTTAGTGGTTGTGGGTTCGGAGCTTACACGTGGGACCGCGTGGACGTGGGTCTGGAGCTGACATGTAGGCCCGTGCAACTAAATCCCCAAATCATTCGTAGCTCACTCTGCCCATCCGCTTCCCCGCCGGCCGGCTGACCTGCACCGCCGCCGGCACTTGCGCCGCGGCCAGCACCTGCCCCGCCACCAGCTGCACGGCTACTCCACCGCTACCTTTCTGCGCCTACACTCCATGGCTACCTGCGACGCCCGCCACCTTCCTGCAACACCACGGGTGGGGCGCCCGCCACCTGCTCGACCCACGGCGCAGCCTCCTTCCGTGCGCCCGGCCGGAGCGCTCAAAGGTGGGGCGCTGCTGGAGCTATTTGAACTAGGAGGAAGAACTCTAGGGAGGAATGGAGAGCAGCGGCGACCCCGGAGTATTTGGCGAGGCAGGCATCAGGCCGGAGATCCGCCGCGTCCACGACTGGGTTCCCGAGGGGTAAGTCTCGCCTCCTGTTTAGATTGAGCTTACTTGTGCATTTGAACACTCGATTCGAGTAGGTTTGCCCAATTAGTGTGCTGATTGTGTCTCTGTTTTTCGCCGGTTGGGATGGAGTTGCGGTTTGCTTTCTTGATGCACATTAGAAGGGACCGGTACACGTTCGATGCAAAGGATTAGAAGAAATACCAAGGAGGTTTTGATTATCGGTTGCCAATGGCTAGTAATTGGAGTTTCAGACAATTTGGGGAGGTAATTTGTAGCCAATATCCTTGGGGTTTGCTTGATGAAGTAGTATACAAATACTATGATGGGGAAAAGAAATGGTTGACAGTTAGTAATGATGAAGAGCTAGCTACCATGTTTGTTAGGCATAAAGAAAAAGATAATTTTCATGTGAGGCTGCAAGTTGATGTGCTTGAGCAGGCATTTGGACCTAGGATGACGAGTGCAACATCTCGGGGAGAACCAAGTCGTCGTAATGGCATCTCTAGCCAGAACAGTTCAGTTGGTGCACGGCGACGTGGTGTCTCGACAAGTGTGGGCAACAGCAGTAGGGTCCCCCTTGAAGTGGAGCCTGATGACTACAATTCTGGGGTTGATGAAGAGAATCTATATTCTGATGTTATTCGGAATTTACGACGGGCATCTCGGGCTGATAACCAAGATGAGGCTCACAATGCAGTCCGTGTGGATGATGACGCGGTGGGTGAGGACGAAGACCTTGCAGCTGTTGAATAGGACCCTTTGAACCCTCATTTGGAAGAAGGTACAGTTTTTGCATCCATGAATGAGTGTAGAAATGCACTTGTGACATACTGCATCAAGGTAGAACGTAGTTTCAAAGTTGACAAGAGCGATCAAGTACGTTACAGAGTGCACTGTCTGACTAAGGGTTGTCCATGGAGGCTACTCGCATCTAAAATGCGAAATAGCACTAATGTTCATGTCAAAGTGAACCCTTTTAAGCCCACATGCCAGGAATCAACCCTTAGGAAGGATACAATCAGTAGAGCCAAGTCAAGATGGGTGGCAGAAGAAGTAAAGAAGTGGGTGAAAGAAAACCAGCAAGTGGGTCCAAAGGAATTGCAGAGAACATCAAAGATAAATTCAAGATAGATTTACCATACATGAGGTTGTTCAATGGTAAAAAACATGCTATGGATTCTATTTATGGTAACTGGCAGGAAAGTTTTCAATTGTTGTATTCATTCAAAGGTGAAGTGGAGTGGACAAGCCCAGGTAGTATTGTAGATATTGATCACCACACCGTGGAGTACACATTCAGGGGAGTGACAAAGACCAAGGAATGCTTTAGGAGGGTTTTTGTCTGCTTTAAGGCTTGTCGCCGGGGTTTTTTTGGCAGGTTGCAGGCCTTATTTGGCTATTGATGCCACTTTTCTCACAGGGAGGTTTAAAGGACAGCTAGTAGCAGCTTGTGCAGTTGATGCACACAGTTTTGTATTTCCAGTTGCCTACGGTGTGCTGCAGAAAGAGTCTGAGGAGAGCTGGACTTGGTTTTTGCATAATCTGCGCCGGGCTATTGCACATCCCAATGGGTTGGTCATTCATACAGATGCCTGCAAAGGTTGAGAACTGGTCGTGGACAATGTGTTCCCTGGAGTAGAGCATAGGGAATGCATGCGTCACCTTGCTGCAAATTTCATGAAGAAATTCAAAGGAAAGGTGTATACCGACAAATTTATGGCCAGCATCTTTGACTTGCAGTGTGAAGAAGCACAACTACCACTTGAGGCAGTTATACATGAATCCCAAAGTGAAAGAATACTTGGAAACACACCACTCCAAGTTATGGGCCAGAAGCCAATTCAGTGAACTGAGCAAAGTTGACTATGTGCACAATAATCTAGCAGAGTCTTTCAACTCAACGATCTGGAAACTAAAGGGTCATTATGTGGTGGATTTGCTGGACAGGATAAGAATAGAATACATGCAGAAATTTCATTATCGTGCAGGAATAGCCGAGGCAAAATTCATGGGCCACATTATTATCCCTGCCGTGATGAATGAACTGATGCAGAAAACAACAGGCTTGGAAATGAACATGACTCTTTGCTCGTGTACCACAGCAGAGATATCATATTTGGATAAAGAGAAGAGGGAATGGAGATATCCAGTGGATTTAGAAGCTAGAACTTGCAGGTGTAGGCAATGGCAGATAACTAGGTTGCCATGCATTCATGCCTTGTTTTTCATCACTTCTCTCCTGTGTCCAAAGGGAACATTCAAAGATATGCGCATGATTACTACTCTGTTGCAAGGTTCAAAGCCACATATGCTTATGCCTTGCCTGCTATGGAGGGAAAACAACAATGGGACATGGTGGACCACGGATTCAAGCTTTGCGCTCCGATTACGAAGAGAGCAGCAGGTAGACCAAGGAAGAGTCGAATCGGACCTGCAGCAAAGGAGCTGGACTTGGAGCGAGGAAGCGTAAGTGCACAAGATGTGGTGGGTCTGGTCATTTCGGTAAGTATTGTGATAACATAGTAGATCCAGCGTTCGGAGAGAGTTTCGATGAAGGCTTCGATGAAAATGTTGGTCAGCAGTCGGTTGCCTCAACAGATGATGAAAATGATGGACAACAGCCGGTTGCATCAGATGAGGATTTTGACGAGGTTCGAAATGATGATGGTCAACAGCCGCATGATTTTGATGATGATCCAAGTGAGGCTCCAAATAGTGATCGTGGTGATCCAAGTGAGGCTCCAAATAGTGATCATGGTGATCCAAGTGAGGCTCCAAATGATGATAATGGTGATCCAAGTGAGGCTCCAAATGATGATCATGGTGATCCAAGTGAGGCTCCAAATGATGATCCAAGTGAGGCTCCAAATGGTGACCAACCTTCTGTTGTTGTGAGTTCTGCTAGGTGTGTAAATCTTTCAAGGGTCAAATACTACTGTACATTTATGGGTCACTTGACATGATCTCATTACCCTTTATGTTTTGCGCAGTTCTATGATAGGTTTGAAGAAGATGCACAAGGTACCAACAACCAAGAGGAGAAGAGAAGAAGCAATGAGCACAAGGTGCACGAGGAGCAAAGTGATGGCAAGCAGCTCAAGGAATGCATGTAAGTCTTAACGCTATATGTGAATAATTATGAAACATTACGAATAATGTTGTATTTCTGTTGGATGATGTTGGACCTATGTTAGAACTATGATTGACATGATGTTTAAATTTGTTGGATGATGTTTGAATGAGCACATGGTTTTTCCTTTTTTTTTATTTTTTTGAATTTTGTTTTGCTCATTTGAATTCTGGTCCAACCTAACTTTGACCAAGATTTAAACAAGTCTAAAACATCAAAATGAAGAACTAAGCCTGGATCCTTCTTGGTCAATCCAAAATGAAGCTGTGGTGAGGTTTTTGAAAATTTTCATGAAAAATGTGCTAAAATGAGGGGTCCAAAGGTAGGTTAAACGACCTCTTTTCTAAGCAAGGTTTTTTTCGACCTTGTCTAAATCAGCCAAATAACTTTCCTAAACATATATTCTATATATTCTATATATACGGACTATGTGCGCTGGTTTTTCCATTTTTTGATTTTTTTTAATTTGTTTTGCTCATTTGAATTCCGATCAAACTTAACTTTGACCAAGATTTAAACAAGTGTAAAACATCAAAATGAAAAACTAAGCCTAGATCCTTCTTAGTCACTCTAAAATGAAGCTGTGGTGAGTTTTTTTTTTGAAATATTCATGTTTATTTCCCCAAAACACTTCTCTTCGCTTCATACAAAAGAGTTTGAGATACTCGAGATATCATACAATACACATGAACTTATCGTTTAAATGTATGTAAACCTTGTTTATCAACTTAAATCGTTAGTATATGACATAAGAAGACTATGTGCGCAGGTTTTTTATTTTTCTGATTTTTATTTCATTTATTATGCTCATTTGAAATCTGGTCAAACATAGCTTTGACTGCTCGAAACCCCTCCCAAACCCCGCTAACCCTAGCGCTGAACCAGGACCGTTCATCTAACCCTAGCGCTTAACAAGGGCCGTCGATCTAACCCTTCTAGAAGGAATCTGCGGGGAGGAGGGGGCCGATCCGCGAGATGCAATCTGATTGGCTGTGAGATTCTTTTTTTTAACAAATATCGGGCGCGCTGGATGGACCGTTGGGCCGTCTTGTTGTCTGGGCCTGAGACCACAGTAAATAGCCCGTCTCAGCCTTTCCAGGCCTTGCATGCATGCATGGGAGGCGGCGACGTGCATAGGCTGCGACGTGGGTTTGCATGCGCGGGAGGCTGCGACGCATATAGGCTGCGACGTGCATGCATGCGAGCGAGGCGAGAGGCGTGCTAGGCGCGCTAGGCTAGCGAGGCCAGCTAGGTGGTTCAACGAGTCAGATGCACCGTCCGGTCAAAGAGCTATGAAGTGATTCAAATGCACACACGCGCCCCATGCATGCATCGTTTTTGTGCAAAAATTTAAGAGTGCAAAGCGTAACGGATACACACATGCGTTCGGATTCACACACGCACCGTTCTCATCCTTTCTCTCTTCCTCTCCCACCCACAGGCCTATAAATGGGGTGCCTATCTTCCTCTCCCACCCATAAGCCATATCCGATCCATTCTCTCCAACTTCAAACACCCAATCGACTGAGCCCTCCCCAAGCGAGACAATGCAGTTCAACGGGCCGACCTTCAGCCGTCCGCCTGTCGTGCCGGAGCTGCGCTACCCACCGGGCGTGCTCGTGGAGAGGGACGTGTGTGGGCTTTCTCAAGGTGGAGGGTTCCGTCGAACTCACCCACGCCTTCCTCAGAGCCGGCTATGCCCACCTCCCACGGGGCTTAGCGAGGTTCGTGACCGCGGCGACATCCTCCTACTGCTCACGGTCACCTTCACCAACCCGTTTGATGCGCGCGAGCTCCTCGGCCAAGTCTTTTGGTGCGGCTGCGAGGCCATCTTCTTCACCGTCTACAACATCTACACCAACTACGAGAACATCTTCCCCACTCCAGCCGGGATGCACTCCCTTCCCTACGAAGACGAGGAGGAGGTGTGAAGATGAAGACGGTGTTGAAGGGGCGCGCGCGGCCAAAGTGGAAGGAGGAGATCAAGATGAAGAGTGTTTCGTTTTTTATTTGTTGCTTTTCTATGTCGTGTCGTGTCGTGTCATGTTTCGTCATGTGTCCGTGAACTGTCCGTGAACTTTGGCCGCTTATCTAAGTTATTGTAATGGAACTTTGAACCCTTATTTTAATGGTACTTGTGTTGCATCTTATCTAAGTTATTTATTAGGGTTTATTATGTGTGTTAAAAAATGTTCGTGCCCAAGCATGAAGCTTGATAACTTGTGGTTTTCATTAATGAAAATCGGAGGGGGTGAGAAGCCCTCCGTTTTATTCAAAAAAATAAGTCATGAACTAACATGCAAATTTATTCCGTCTAAATCCTAAACCAAGTGCCACTCTAACCAAAACCACAGGGCAGTGCAAACATACGTTTTCAACCTTCCAACCCTCCAAAATTTCAGTGCAAAACAAAGGAAAACCACTCTCACGCGTGTGCAAACATTCACGGTCTCACTTTTTTTTGACAAATTTCATAGTCTCACTATGTATACATTCCTTCCCTACCCATGTCAAATCTTGCCATCTGTCCTAGCGGTTACCAGTGCAACCCTAAACACCACAAACCCACGCGATCTTGGGTTCGAGTCCCCAGCCGCACAAATTTTTTGTGCATTTTCCACCCTTCATTTTTTAGACAAATTAGTTTTTACTCAATGTAATGCCCTTAAAAAATGTTCATTTATTCTGGCACTAGGTGTAAACATCTACCGTGAGCTGAGGCACATTTTCCATGACATTTTGGTCTTTGATTTAAATCACGGTGTATTTGAATTTGAATTGGATTACTTAAATTGCTATTAAATATTTAACAGCTCCAAAAAATTTCTAACCTTAATTGTTTGGCTCTGGAATAATTCATTAGCTGCATTTCATTGATCAAAATTTTCTGAATTCCTCATTTCTTCTCCTTTTTTCAACATATTTAAATGTTGATCACTTCTTCTCTTTTTTTGAACATTTAAACAACTTTGACCAACATTTAAACTAGGTGAATTTCTCATACAATTTCAAGATTACAAATTCCTCCATAATTCATGCCTTTCCATACATTTTCAACATTACAACCAGTGCGATTACCATATCTACAAATGCCCAAAAGTATTTGCAAATAGGTATTGGTAGTGCTTGATCTTCAAGCTTCCTAACCTTCTTCTTGAACATCCTAAGCTCAACAGCTAACTCTCTGTCAGTGCATGCTTCGCCTCCATCTCTTCTTAGGAGCTCGTCATGCGGCCATCGCTGATTTGGTGAAGCATGCGCAACCATTCTTCATGCTCTTCTTGCAGTTCATTTATCAGAGTCTTGGCCAGAGCATTGACCCAAAGAAAGAAGCATGTCACCTGCATGAACACGGAACAGATCAACCGATTGGTCAAAGATCCCAACCTCGAAAATGGTGCAATTGCCCCGATGCTTACCCCATTCTCGCTGCACACGTAGAACGGACGATTGTGGTTCCTTGGTGTGTGAGAAACCCTCTGATCAAAGCTCGCCTGGCACAGCGGACAGACGAGGACGGGCATCTCCACATGCACCCGGCTCTGCATCCGCGAGGTGGCGCGGGAGCTTGCGGAAGACATGGAGCTCGGAGCCGAACGGGATCTCAACGCCGCCGCGCCCTCCACAACTAGCTTACCACCGCTGCACCCTCCATAGCTAGCTTCCCACCGCCGTCGTTCTCTCGCTCTCTCGCCGTGGTCAGCACCGTGCTCTCTGTCGCCGTGGTCACCGCCGCTGTCGCCCGCTTATATAGCACACCCGCAACGGCTCTATGCTCAACGGCTCTCTGCTGGGTCCCGCAAGCCACGCGTGCAACTGTCTGAATAAAATTGGCCGCCTCTGCCGCCTGGTCCCACCTGTAAGGGCTGAGTCAAAATGTTGACCTGACGGAGATGCCAAAGTTCACAGAACGAGTCGGTGGGCACCGACTAGGGGCAAAACTGAGCACAATTTGCATCGGAGGGCAAAACTGAGCAGATGGACACCACTAAGGGCAAAAGGATAATTAACCCAAAAGAAATTGCTCCAAAAAGGTCCAAGAAAATGTTCATGTCTCTCCCTGAAAATATTGGTCACAGGTAAAATCCAAACCAATATTTTTAGGACCTCATAAATATTTATTTTGGCCATTTGGAATTAATGCAGTAATTATTTGCTTTGGATATATATTGTTATATATATAATATTGTCCCAATTTTATGCTAGTTAGTAAGGGGCTTTTAAATAATCCCTTAGGTCCATACAAAAATTGGTATTAGAAAATAAAATGATTTAGTATTATTACTAAATCAGAACAAATGTCAGAAAATAGAAAAGAAACAAAAAGGGAAAAACCCTTACTTGGACTTACCTAGGCCACTTGTTGGCCTGGCCTGCTGCCGCTCTGGCCCAGCACAACTGGCCACGGCACCGTCCCCCACCTCGTGCCAGTAGGCGAGGCGCGTGCCCGGCGCGCGTGCCCGCTCCGCGCGCCATGGCACCTGCCTGCGTGTCCTCCCCCTTGTCGCCTGGATGCCTCGCGCGACGCCACGCGCTGCCCCACACATCTCTCTCTCTCCCGTGGCCTCCCCTCATCTCCCTCGCTCTCTCTCACCGCGCCCGAGCGCTGCCGTCGCCGCCGCACACCATTAACGCGCCCACCGCCACGGCCTCGCCTCTCCGACGTGTCCAGGAGCTTCGACGCGACTCCCTCGTCCTCTCCGTCGAGCCAAGCATGTCCGGACGGCCTACTTCGCCGCCACCACCGTCGTCTTCTCCTCCGGCCGCCCGAGATCGCCGACGTCGTTCCGGCCGCACCAGAGCCTCCCCCGAGCCGCTGAGCACGCCCACCGAACTGCCGTGAGCTCTCCTCCGTTTCCCCTCCGTCCCTGCACTCGATTTCCTCGCCGTAGCTCTATTCCCCGCCATGGCCGTATCTCCTCGCCGCCGTCCATGTCGCCGTCATCGCGTTAGCCGCTGCAGCTCGCCCCCGAGCACCCAGCCGTGCTCCTGGTGCCATGAGGGTGCCGTAGAGCCCCTCGGGTGGCCTCCCCCTAGCCTGCAGCCCACTCCCGCCCGTAGCCGTGCTCCGGCCGCCACCCCAAGCTCCGCTCCGGCGAGCTCCAACCACCCCGCGTCCTCCCGTCGCCTCCCCGGGATGCGCGAGAGCCCGGGCTGCGCCCCGGTGCCCTTAGCCGCCGCCCCCGTGGCTTGAATCGCAGACACTGCCGCGTCCGGAGGTCGCCGGCGATGACTTTGCCGGCCTGACGTGCGGGCCCGACCTGCCATGTGATTAGCTTAATGCTAATCACCATTTAACTAAACCCTGACACTGACAGATGGCCCAACACCATTAATTTTAATTAGATTAGTAAAAACCCAACCGTTTAACACTGTGACACTGACGTGTGGACCCCACATCTCAGGTTTGACCTGGTCAGCCGGGGTTGACTCGCGGACGTCATGCCACTGTCATGCTGACGCAATTATTCATTTTCTGGTATTAAAATAAAACAGGAAATTCCAGAAAATAGCCAAAACTTCAAAAATTCATATAAATTCAACCGTAGCTCAGATTGAAATAATTTATATATGAAAAATTATCAAAAAAATTCAATCTATCCATCTGTACAATTTCCATGCATGATAAACCAACCTATACGTGTTGTAATGAAAACACACTTATGGCATTTAAAGGGACTTAAATTAGAGTTGCATTTGAACCTTTGGTTCAAATGGACCTCTTCCAAGTTAAATGCTTAATGCATTAGCTCAAAACACATCACATATTCATGCATCATATTGTTGCATATGCTTGTGTTGGATTGTTGACACTGTTCCTTCTCGATAGGTTTTGCTCCGGAGAGTGTTCTAGAGTACCTGTCTTTGAAGCAGTGCCTCCCTGTTGATCTACCAGGCAAGCAAACCCCCATTGTTCATTCCGATACAATCCCACTCTCTCGCTCCTGCTTTCTTTTATTGCATTAGGACAACAACGATTCAACTGCTACTCTATGCTGAGGTAGTTGAACCCATTCCTCTACATGACCTGTCATTGCCAAAGTAAATAGTTGAAACCCACTAGCATGTGTAGGAGTTGATTGAGCCATGTTGTGTTCCTACCATGACATGCCTGCTATTTCTTAGAGTTGTGTCAGGTCTGATTCATTGGGAATGAATTGGAGTGCAGTGCTATGTTCTGATGTTGAGAGTTAAGTGTGTGAATACGATTTGCTAAAGGTAACGGTGAGAGGCCATGTAGGAGTACATGATGGGTTGTCTCACTGGAACCGTCGCTAAGAACTGAGTTATGTGTATGTTGTCCAATGACTAGCTACTACCACACATTGGGCTCTGGGCGCTCCAAGCTCTCTCAACTTATTAATCACCTCCATCTCTGTCCAGGAATTGCAACTAGTTTCTGGTGTTTGTAGGTAGTGCTATTTTTCTATCGAGTGGCACCCGACAGGGTGGGCTTGGGACAGACTAGGCACACGTGGCCCGGTGTACCGAGTGGCACCCAGATGGTGGGCTCGGGAACCCTGCACACATCGTTTGGGGCCATGAGTGAAACCCCGGCCGGATCTCCTTGCGGATGGAACCCGAATAGGCGATAAACCTGGACTAGATTCTTGTGTGGTTAGTTAGGTCGTGGCCGACACCCTCGCCAGGCTTCCGCTTGAAGGTTGCCGAGATACATGACGTGTACATGGTGATATGTGGTGAGAGCGTGTGTGAAGAAGTACACCCCTGCAGGGTTATCATGATCTATTCAAATAGCCGTGTCCTCGGTTATGGACTTCTTGGATGCTTACGTGGTACATAGACAACTTGAAGTGGATACTCTAAAATGCTCAAGACAAGCGTGAGTGCTATGGATGGCCTTCTCGTAGTGAGACGGAAATGAATCCATAGTGGTGTATTCATGTGGTGATTAGTGGACTCGTGTGCGCTTTCTTACCTCAAAGAAGTTACTTGTAGTCGTAGAATAGGTTAGCCACTGAGTCAAAGCTGGCTTGCTGCAACTGAACCCCACATTGCCTCCTTGATACTAATGCATGTATGATAGGATCTGATGTAAGTCTTGCTGAGTACCTTTGTACTCACGTTTGCTTTATTTATGTTTTGCATATGAGATATCTGTCTTACTAGTAGTTCCGCTTGGACTTCGACGAGTAGCTTGTTACCTCAGCTACAATCTTGTACCCTTGGGAGGGTCTTGTAGATAGTCAGGCTTCTCAGCCTTTTTATTTTGTAGTTGTCTGTACTCAGACATGTAATGCTTCCGTTGCTTGTATGCTCTGAATGATGGGTCATGTGACCCCTGTTTGTATTTACTGCCATGTGGCTCTTCTAGGCCATTATCTATATGAGTTTGTGTTATGTTGTGATGCCATGTTCTACAACACATACTTGCATGTTATGCGTACGTGTAACGTGTATTGCTATGTGTGGGATCCAACAACCGAGTTGTCTATCCTTGGTAGCCTCTTTTATGGGGAAATGTAGTCTAGTGCTTCCACCGAGTCATGGTAGTCCGCTACAGCCCGGTTTACCGGAGTCCTGCTAGCCCAGCACTACTACTCCGGAGCACTTAGACTGGCCGGCATGTGATTCACTTCGTTCCTGTGTCTATCCCTTCGGGGAAATGTCACACGGTGACATCTGGAGTCCTGCCTAGCCTGCTACAGCCCGGGTTCCTGGAGTCCTGTTAGCCCAGTTGCTACCGGATTCACACGTCACGAATCGAAATGCTCGATGTTGTTTCATGTATGCCTTTCCCGTAAGTTAGTGCCACTTTGGGTTCACGACTAGTCATGTCGCCCCGGGTTCTCTGTCATATGGATGTTAGCGACACTATCATATACGTGAGCCAAAAGGCGCAAACGGTCCCGGGCCATGGTAAGGCGAGACCCGTGGGAATACCGTGCGTGAGGCTGCAAAGTGATATGAGGTGTTACATGCTAGATCGGTGTGACTTAGAATCAGGGACCCGACATTGACACTCTTCCAAAATAGTGGGATTAACATTAACTAAAGTCATGACCTCTCCAAACCCACTTTTATCAGCAATTTCATACGACTGAATATTCTCCAAATATCTGGGATCTAAAGTTGACACTCTTCCAAACCCACTTTCAATATTACCGCAAACATTATCAATCTTATATTCATCACGGGGCTTAAATAAAATTTCAAGATCATAAGAAGAATCACCCCAATCGTGATCATTGCAACAAGTAATGGACATAGCAAAATTAGCATCCCCAAGCTTAGGGTTTTGCATATTATTAACACAATTGACTGTAATAGAGTTTATAATAACATCTTTGCAATCATGCTTTTGATTCTAGGAGCTATCGTGAATCACTTTATAGTATTCTTCTTTCAGCACTTCATCACAATTTTCAGATTCATGAATTTCAAGCAAAACCTCATAAAGATAATCTTGTGCACTCAACTCACTAGCAATCGATTCATCATAATTGGATCTTTTAAAAAGATTAGCAAGTGGACGAGGATCCATAACAATAAATTTTTAGCAAGCAAAGATGCAAGCATATAGAAGGCACATGGCAACATAAGCAAACAAAAAGCAAACCAATAGACGAATGGAAGAAGGGCAAAAAAAGGGAAATATTTTCGAAAATCATTTTAGAAGTGGGGGAGAGGAAAACAGGAGGCGAATGGAGAATAATGTAATGCAAGAGATGATTGTTTATGATGGGTACTTGGTATGTCTTGACTTGTCGTAGATCTCCCCGGCAATGGCGCCAGAAATTCTTCCTGCTACTTCTTGAGCTTGCCTTGGTTTTTCGTTGAAGAGGAAAGGGTGATGCAGCAAAGTAGAGTAAGTATTTCCCTCTGTTTGAGAACCAAGGTATCAATCCAGTAGGAGACAACGAACAAGTCATCGAATACCTGCACAAAAAATCGAACAAACTTGCACCTAATGCGATAAAGAGGTTGTCAATCCCTTCACGGTTACTTGCAAAAGTGAGATCTAATAGAGATAGATAAACGGTAAAGTAATTTTTTTTGCTATTTTTGGTTTATATATCGGAAAGTAAAATATTGCAAAGGAAGTAAATAGGAAACTAATATTGTAGATGGAAAACTTATATGATGGAAAATAGACCCGGGGTCCAAAGGTTTCACTAGAGGCTTCTCTCAAGATAGAAAATATGAAGGTGGGTGAAAAAATTACTGCCAAGCAATTGATAGAAAAGCGAAAGTTATGACAATATCTAAGGCAATGATCAGGAATATAGGCATCACGTCTGTGTCAAGTAGAATGCAATGATTCTGCATCTACTACAATTACTCCACACATCGACCGACTCATGTCTGCATCTAGAGTATTAAGTTCATGAAGAACAGAGTAACGCATTAAGTAAAATGGCATGATGTAGATGAATTAACTCAAGCAATATGATGAAAACCCATCTTTTTATCCTCGATGGCAACAATACAATACGTGCCTTGCTGCCCCTGCAGTCACTGGGAAAGCACACCACAAGATTGAACCCAAAGCTGAGCACTTCTCCCTTTGCAAGAAAAACCAATCTAGTTGGCGAAATCGAATCGATAGTTCGAAGAGACTTGCAAAGATATCAAATCTTGCATATAAGAATTCATACAAGATTCAAATAATATTCATAGATAAGCTGATCATAAATCCACAATTCATTGGATCTCGGCAAACACACCGCAAAAGAAGTATTACATCGAATAGATCTCCAAGAACATCGAGGAGAACATGGTATTGAGAATCAAAGAGAGAGAAGAAGCCATCTAGATACTAGCTATGGACCCGTAGGTCTATGGTAAACTACTCACGCTTCATCGGAAGGGCAATGGTGTTGATGTAGAAGCCCTCTGTGATCGAATCCCCCTCTGGCAGGATGCTGGAAAAGGCCCTTAGATGGGATCTCACAGGTACAGAAGGTTGCAGCGGTGGAAAAGTGTTTTCGTGGATCTCTTTGTTGGTTTTGGGATATATGAGAATATATAGGCGAAGAAACTAGGTCGGTGGAGTCATGAGGGGCCCACAAGGGCAGCGGCGCGTCCTACCCCCCATGGGCGCACCCTCCGTCCTTGTGGCCGCCTCGTGGCTTCTCTGACTTGCACTCCAAGTCCTCTAGATGTCTTCTGGTCCAAGAAAAATCATCATGAAAGTTTAGTTCCGTTTGTACTCCATTTGGTATTCCTTTTCTGCGAAACTCTAAAACAAGGACAAATAGAAACTGGCATTGGTTCTAGGTTAATAGGTTAGTCCCAAAAATAATATAAAATAGCATATTAATGCATATAAAACATACAAAACAGTTAATATAATAGCATGGAACAATCAAAAATTATAGATATGTTGGAGACGTATCAAACATCTCCATGTTGATCATATCTACTATAGGACTCATGCTCGACCTTTCGGTCTCTTGTGTTCCGAGGCCATGTCTGTACATGCTAGGCTCTTCAAGTTTAACCCAAGTGTTCCACATGTGCAACGCTGGCTTGCACCCGTTGTATGCGAACATAGAGTCTATCACACCCGATCATCACATGGTGCTTCGAAACGACGAACTTTCGCAATGGTGCACACTTGGGGAGAACACAATTTTATCTGGAAATTTTAGTGAGGGATCACATTATAATGCTACCGTCGTCCTAAGCAAAATAAGATGCATAAAAGGATTAACATCACATGCAAATCATAAGTGACATGATATGGCCATCAACTTGTGCTTTTGATCTCCATCTCCAAAGCACCGGCATGATCTCCATCGTCACCGGCATGACACCATGATCTCCATCATCATGATCTCCATCATCGTGTCACCATCGGGGTTGTCACGCCAACCATGCTTCTACTACTATTGCTACCGCTTAGCGATAAAGTAAAGCATTATATAGCGCTTAATGATTGACACGCGGGTCATACAATAATTAAAGACAACCCTATGGCTCCTTCCGGTTGTTGTATGCATCGACATGCAAGTCGATATAAACTATTACAAACATGATCATCTCATAGATCAAATATATTTCATCATGTCTTTGGCCATATCATATCACAACATACCCTGCAAAAACAAGTTAGATGTCCTCTACTTTGTTGTTGCAAGTTTTACGTGGCTCCTATGGGTATCTAGCAAGAACATTCTTACCTACGCAAAGCCACAATGGTGATATGCAAGTGGCTATTTAACCTTCTACAAGGACTTCCTTTGTCGAATCCGATTCAACTAAGGTGGGAGAGACAGACACCCGCCAACCATCTTTATGCAGCAAAGTTACATGTCTGTCGATGGAACTAGACTAATGTACGTGGACATGTATGGTTGGTCTGGGCCGCTTCATCCCACAATACCGCCGAATCAAGAAAAGACCAAGGAAGGAAGCAATCTGAATATCAATGCCCACAAATTCCCTTGTGTTCTACTCGTGATGTCATCTACGCATGGACCTAGCTCTCATGCCACTTTTGGGGAACGTTGCATGGGAAATAAAAAATTTCCTACGCTCACCAAGATCAAATATAGGAGATGACCATATACGAGAGGAGAGATTGGATCAACATACCATTGTACATTGCTAAGTGGAAGCGTTAAGAAACGCGGTTGATGTAGTCGAACGTCTTCGGGATCCAATCACGATCCATACAACGAACTCCCGATCCAAGTGTCAAACGGACGGCACCTCCGTGTTCAACACACGTACAGCTTGATGATGCCTTCACCTCCTCGATCCAGCGAGCGATGGTGAAGTAGTAGCTCCAGTCCTCCAACAGCACAACAGCATGGTGGCGGTGGTGGTGATCGAATCTCAGCAGAGCTTCGCTAAGCACTACGGAGAAGAAGATGACTATGAGGGAGAGGAGGAGCAGGATCGTGCCACGAATAGATCCGTATGGGTGCGGATTCCCTCTCTCTACCTCTATATAGAAGAAGGGAGGAGGGGGTGGCACCCCTAGGGTTTCCCCTAGGGGGCGGCGGCCAGGGCAGATGGGATCTACCCTAGGGAAACCCTAGGGTGACTTGCCCCCCAAGCTAGTTGGAGGATTCCCTCCCAAGCTAGGGGGAGGCTTGCGTCGCGAGCCAGGAGGCACCCCACCTCCCCCGGTCACGTGGGATGGGGTAAGACGGGCGCTCAGATCCTTAGTGGGCTGGTTAGCCCCCTCCCCTTGGCCCATGAGGCCCCCAACACTTGTCGGGACCCCGCGAAACGCCTTTCGGTCATGCTGGTCATCACCCGGCACCCCCGGAACAATTCTGGACTCCAATACCCTTCGTCCAATATATCAATCTTCACCTCCGGACCATTCCAAAGTTCCACGTCATGTCCGGGATCTCATCGAGGACTCCGAACAACATTCGGTAACCACCATAATGACTCAACTATACTTATATCGTCACCAAACGTTAACTGTGTAGACCCTGCGGGTTCGAGAACTATGCAGACATGACCGAGATACCTCTACGGTCTATAACCAATAATGGTACCTGGATTCCCATATTGGTTCCCACATATTCTATGAAGATCTTCGGTCGAACCTTGATGTCAAGGATTCAACTAATCCCGTATGTAGTTCCCTTTGTCTATCGGTATGTTACTTGCCCGAGATTCGATCATCGGTATCTCCATACCTAGTTCAATCTTGTTATGGGCAAGTCTCTTTACTCGTTCTGTAATACAAGATCCCGTGGCTAACCCAGTAGTCAGATTGCTTGCAAGCTTCTTGTAATGTTGTATTATCGAGTGGGACCTGAGATACCTCTCTGTCATATGGAGTGACAAATCTTAGTCTTGATCCATGCCAACTCAACAGACACCCTCAAAGATACTTGTAAAGCACCTTTATAGTCACCCATTTACGTTGCGACGTTTGGTACACACAAGGTACTCCTCCGGTGTCAGTGAGTTGCATGATCTCATTGTCGTAGGAACATATACTTGACATTCAGAAAACAATAGCAATAAACTTGACACGATCATATGCTACGTTCATTGTTTGGATCTTGTCCATCACATCATTCTCCTAATGATGTGATCTCGTTACCAAATGACTACTCTTGTCCATGGCTAGGAAACCATTGGCATCTTTGGTCAACGAGCTAGTGCGGTAGAGGCTCACTAGGGACACGTTATTCTCTATGTATCCACACATGTATTTGAGTTTCCGGTCAATACAATTTTAGCATGGATAATAGACGATTATCATGAACAAGTAAATATGATTGAGGGAGTCCCGGACTAGGGGGTGTCCGGATAGCCGGACTATCGTCACGGCCGGACTCCAAAACTATGAAGATACAAGATTGAAGACTTCGTCCCGTGTCTGGATGGGACTTTCCTTGGCGTGGAAGGCAAGCTTGGCGATACGGATATGTCGATCTCCTACCTTTTTAACCGACTTTGTGTAACCCTAGCCCTCTCCGGTGCCTACATAAACCGGACGGCTGTAGTCCATAAGACGAACAACAATCAGACCATAGGCTAGCTTCTAGGGTTTAGCCTCTTTGATCTCGTGGTAGATCCACTCTTGTAACACACATCATCAATATAAATCAAGCAGGACGTAGGGTTTTACCTCCATCAAGAGGGCCCGAACCTGGGTAAAACATCGTGTCCCTTGTCTCCTGTTACCATCCGCCTAGACGCACAGTTCGGGACCCCCTACCCGAGATCCGCCGGTCTTGACACCAACAATGATAATAACCAATTTATTATTTCCTCTAGGGCCTATTTTCATCAGTGAGATGTAGTACAAAATATCCTGGAGCACCGTGTGGCACCCCGGCTCAGAGAAAACCAGAACGCCCCGTATTCCAGCCCAGAGATCGAGGTGAAGTCTTCTGGAATACGGCACAGCTTAGTATAGAACAAACCAGCTCTCTATTACAACACGATTATGAACACAAGGGTTCCGATATTACAACGAATAACATCAGAACGGCGACACTACGCCAACCACGATTGCTCTATACAAGCAGCATAACAAATCGAAGCAGCGGAACAACTATTGGCAGCGGAACAACGAACGGCGATGATGCACTCCAATCCGCAGGGACTCTGGCTGGAACGTTTATCCTAGCTCGCGAACACAGGAACAACAACAAACAAGCAAGAAATCCATGCACGACCTGCAAACTGGCATGACACGCCTGGTCAGTACATTGAATGTACTTGCAAGGTCACAATAACCAGAAGCATTCAAGACAAACGTCAGCATGGCATTTACAGGTTAAGCAGGAATTAACAAGAGATCCTCAGGATAACATAACATGAACAACATGAACATAATACTGCTAGAACAATATGATCATGGCAAGAACATATAAATCTGATGATACTAGCATGCAACATGATGACACTACATGCATCATTTATTCTGCTCGGGTTACCTCGTAACCATCACATGCATTACTTATCATCCTCGGACATCACACGATCATCTTAGGATCAAATCAAGCTTGGTATAAACAATACCGCAGTGATCATTAAATGTCCACAAGGAGCTTGATCTTTACCCATGATTCTCGCACAACATCACGAATATCCAACAACTCGGTATCCTCGATACCACGGTGATCTTTCCGGTGATCACAACCATGACCAACACTTGGTCTCCAATGGTGATCTTTCCGGCGATCACAACCACCTTATCTCCTCAACGAACCAGGGTTGTTATTAAGCACATTATTATTAATATTGTTGGCTCATAGTGTGACCGACACGAACTGGGCCCTTATCTGCGGGCGCTGCTATCGATAGATTTAATATACACTCTACAGAGGTTAGTACACTGTACCCACACTACGGAACCCATGGCCTCGCACTCCCATTCGGGTGGACCAACAGCGTTCCGACAAAACCGATCTATTGCCATGACAATCTCCCGGCCACTCCGACCCACTCCCAACTGGGCTAGTCCTATGTGGACCCGTGTCTGCCAAAGACACAACGACCACCGTCGTGGCCAAAACATCCCTCATGGGGACCGGATCCATAACAACAACAACGGGCACACAAGGTTATATGCGCTTCATCGGGCCAGAATGCATACGCCCATAACCTTCCCTCGTGGGAGGCACCGGCGACAGGCACGGCAATAGACCTAGTTAGGACCTTCCCATAAAGGTAAGCATGGTTGCACTGGTCAGTTCAATATGGTGGCGCCATGACTCAGCCAACAGTTGTTCGAGTTCAATTTAATCCAGTCAAACTTGAATGCAATATGCTCAGCCATGATAAAATGACATGATGCAATTACAATGCATGCACATGATATCAACATAAGCATGAGAGAACCACATAACTATCCACCATATCAACAATGAATCATATCCAACTAAGAATGGCATATTGACTAGCATGAACATCACAACTACATACTTCTCAAAAACATAGCATGACCACTAGCATCAGCAATAAATATCATGCAAGAACATATCAACAATGCCATCATGCAAGCATTTAACCAACTGGATGCAATGGAATATGCATAACAACGGTACTCGAGACAGATGGCAGTCATGCACCGAAGGCCATTACCAACATCAACATGTACTACTAGCAAGCATAATCATATGAAAGGAATACTAGCAACTAGCAGGGCATGACAACCAGGTGCATAACAACATAGCAAGAAAGGAAGCACTAATCCAGAAACATTACCGAAACAATGATAAGTATATTTTAAAGAAGCAAACATTTAACAAATATTCAAGTTGAAAACCATAGCTACTGCATGACTATCGTGCAAGTGGGTATTGTGGCTTGCCTGGGGTGACGGATACTGCAGGAAGAAGTGCGGTGAAGCCGCGGAACGAAACGTCGCACAGTTCTTTCTCGGAGGGGACTGATTAGAGACAAAGGCATAATGGTCATTTTCACTGTAAAACCACCTAGTGAAAATATTACCAAAAGATAGAGCTCGACGACACAAAGAAGTGAGCGTTGGTTTCACCTCAATCGGAGTTACGGTTGCAGAGTTATGAGGCGTGGAAGAAGAAGGACCAATCTGTGAGAATTTTATCACCAATGGGTCCCTGAGTGGATAAGGCAGAGGCGCATATTAGGAAACACGCTTTCAGAACGGATAAAACGCCCTCTGGGCTGCAGTAGAGGGAAATACGTTTTCCGGAAGGGAAAACGCATTTTGAGCAAATGAAGACAAAAATATGCTTTCAGAACAAGGAAATGTATTCCTTTGATAATACGTTGTCACTAAAGTGACGTGGGAGAGGCTGGGCCGGCTTCAGGGTGGCTGACAAGGGGGTCCCGCGCGCAGGGGAGGGGCCATCCACGCTTATCTTCTTCCTCCCGCTGCTCCCTCGTGCAGGACAGAAGATGCAGCGGAGGGGCCGCGCTGTCGGCGACGTGGCGGCCGGCTCAGGCCACCTCAGGCCGAGCGGCGACCACCGGCGAGATCGTGGGACCGCGCCGCACCCATCCCCAGGCAGAGGGGCCGCCGGGGAGGAGCGGAACAACCGAGGCGATGGAGGAACGGGAGCGTGCTCCGGCGACCTTTTTCTTGGAGGGGGAGCACTCCGGCGACGAGGAGGCTAGGGAGAGTTGGCGGGGCGACTCGCGGGGACGATGGGGAGGCTCTGATGGCGATGGGAGGAAGAGAGGAGCACCGGACGGCCGGACGGGCGGGTGACCGAATGGTGGAAGCGGCGGCCTTGCGCGGGGAGGCGCGGCCCGAGGGACTCCGGGGTCGAACGAGTGGGGTGGGGAGGCTCTCTGGGAGGGGGGGAACACAGTGGAGGGGTGAGGAGGTGGAGAGGAGGACTAGGCTCTCCGGAAGCGAGAAGACCGGCGATGGCCGAGGCGAACTCCGGTGAAAAGAGGAGGGGGCCGAGGACTCCGGTGGGCGAGGGAGGAAAGTGAGAAGCGGATGAGATGCGGGAGGGCTCGGGTCGCGCTTATATAGCCGAGGGGAGGCTCTAGAGCTCACAAGCGAGCTCCCGACCGTGCTTTAATGGCGGGCAGAGGCCCGGCATGGCACGGGCATGGTGTTTGCAACGCATTTAAGGCGAACCACGACGAGGCACCGATTCAGGGCGACGCAGTCGAGCACGGGCGAGCTCCTGGACAAGGTTTGAAGTCAAGATAAGGAGGGAGGAGACGAGCATAGTGGCCGGAACAAGCGAGAGCACGCGTGGAGCCATGACGCAAGCGTGATCACCACGCGCTCTGGCGCAAGAGGCGCTCTTCGGCGTGGCCAACCATGTCTAGTGGATGAACCTTGGTGCCCTTAGTCCAACTAAAGAAATAAATCGGTCCAGGGGTAAAGAAGAGATTTGCACTTAGCTCCAAAAGTAAATCAGTAAGAAGGTGTTTGTAACTTGTTGTGGTTAAAGTAGCTTGGTAACGTGGTAACTAGTTTGTCTTACAATGATCACATGCCAAGGTGATGCTGATCACCAAAACTCTGACTAACAGGAGGAGCTTAGATGAGGGTTGCTGTAGAATGTGCAAAACTGGCCAGAATTAGGGATTTGGATGATACACTCACATACTTGATCTCTGTGAGCTGAAGTCTGGCAGAGAGGAGTTATATTATGGTATGAAGCTGTTGTAAAGATTTCATTCCATTTGGAAATACCAAAGTGGCACTTGCTTCACAAAGCTTCATTCTTAACAGAAACTTGGAAACATTCTAGAGGAATAATGGATTGATGAACCATGCTCAAAATGGGTGGAGGTAGGTTATATGGGTAATAGAAGGCCTAGAATAATTGGCAGCCAAAATGGAGAAAGATAAAATACACTTGCTTCACAAACTGAAATTTTGGACAGAATCAAAGAATTGAAGATGAGCTCACATGGGGGCATGACATGAGTTCTACTTTGGTGTAGGGCTATGCTATATGATGATATGAGGGATCATGCAAAAATGGAAACTCATTTGGAGATGCCTAGCTTGCACCTCCTTCACAAAGCTTCTTTCTGGATAGAAACTTTGGAAAATCATAATTAAATAATTACTAGGAAAATGAGGTTGCATTTTGGCATGTGGCAATGATATGGACAGGAAAAGGTTTCCAAGGAGTTTGACTTCAATTGGGAAAAGGAAAATAGCACATGCTTCACAATGTGCGATTTACGACAGAATAGGAAATGAAGTATTTGAGCATGATGATAAACATGAAAAATGAAATATTTTGCCATATTTGAGAAAGATATGACCCAAACAATTTATGAGAATTATTTGTGAAATTTAGGAGTGACAGAAATATAGGTTGCTTCACAACCTAGGGTTTAAAGGGTTATTCCTTTATCAGAAAAGGAATATTCCAAACAAAAGAATTTTGGTTAGGTCAGACATGATCTTGGGATGATGATGAGGGTGACAAGCCACTATAAAACCTAGGAAGACATGATCTTCCCAAGTTTCAGAACCACATAGCCACGGAAAAGCAAAACAAAACAAGAAATCCAAGAAAATCAAAGGAAAAAGAAAAGGGCAAAAATCCAGGCTGTCACACACCGTCGGTGTATAGTACGCTTATGGCTTACGCGAGAAGGTGCGTCGGCTACAGTCCACAGCCGACGTGTCAAGCACACTAGCTCGCTCCCCAAATATCATTTCCCTGTTCAATCATCGCCTGTGAAAGATGGGGACGTCGACCCGAGTCGTGTGGGCAACTTCAGCGGCTCACTCCTGCGAGAGCGCAGCCGCAGCCGCCGTGCGCGTGCTAACAAGGTGCATGAGCATGGCCGCAATCTACGACCGGGCGACCAAGGCAGCCCAAACGGCCGCTGTTGCTTCTTAGGTGGCGGCAGTGATAACCCACAAGTATAGGGGATCACAACCGTTTTCGAGGGTAGAGTATTCAACCCAAATTTATTGATTCGACACAAGGGGAGCCAAAGAATATTATCAAGTATTAGTAGCTGAGTTGTCAATTCAACCACACCTGAAAGACTTAATATCTGCATCAAAGTATTTAGTAGCAAAGTAGTATGGAAGTAACCGTAGGAGTGGCAAAAGTAATAGTAGTTGTTTTGTAGCAATTGTAACAGTGGCAACGGAAAAGTAACTAAGCAAAGATCAATGTGTGAAAAGCTCGTAGGCAATGGATCAATGACGGATAATTATGCCGGATGGCATTCATAATGCAATAGTTATAACCTAGGGTGACACAGAATGTCACAGCCCTAGAATTTGGTTGCAGGTAGAGGCATTGCATCCATGCATCATGTTTAAATTTTAAATTCATTTTTAAATGGGGATGTTCAAACCCTAACATCACTTGAATCAAACTAGGTTCAAGTAAAAATTGCATTCAACGAGCCCAAAATGCTCTTTATTGATGTTTGGTATTTTGGCAAGGGTTTTTGATCCAAACCAAAAATAATGAACATTTTTGAGGAATATTTTGGGCATTGAATTTAATTAATTATTGTATTTGAATTTGGATGTATATTCATAATACATAGAATATATTTTCAAGTAACCCTGAATTATTTTATGTGCATTTGGCTAGGTCCACATGCGCAACATAAAATATTCCAGAAGTTTTGGCATTGTTTGAATTCTTTGGATTTGAAAACAGTGGCAAAAGAAATAAATAAAAACAAATAAAACAAAAAGAAAACAGGGAACGAAAACCTTACCTGCAGCCCATCTGGCGGCCCAGTAGGCCGACCCAGCCCACTAGGGGCAGAAGCGTCTTCCACCTCGCGCCCGGCCAGCGGACGCGTGCCCGGCAGACGCAGCGCCGTAGCTCGCCACCTCCTGCTTGCCGCCGACAGCCTGGAGCTGGCTAAGCGTGCCAGACAACCCCTCTGGCCCTCTCTCACTCTCCCCGTGCTACTCCTCCCCTCTGTCTCTCTCCCACGCGCACGGCCGAACGCCACCGTCGCCGCCGCTCTCCGTAGCCGCAGCCACCGTCCACCCCTCGTCTTGTCGATGCATCCAGAAGAACCGTCGTCCACTCCTGCATCGTCTACGCCAACCTGTTCAACCGCGGGAGCTCTACAACGTCGTCTTCGAGCACATCTTCACCGCGCCCGCTGGAGATCGCTCTCGCCACCCCGCTCGCTCCGACGCCTCCCCCTAGCTGCTGACCTGCTCCTCAACCCCGCTGTGAGATTTTGCTTCGAACCCCTCTTCTTCCCCACGCGTTTGCACCCTCTAGGCCATAGTTCCACCATGGCCGAAGCTCGCCTCTGCTCGAGCTTGTCGCCGGCTGCTACATCTTGAGCACTGCGTTGGTTTTCCCCTGAAGACGAAAGGGTGATGTAGCAAAGTAGCGTAAGTATTTCCCTCAGTTTTTGAGAACCAAGGTATCAATCCAGTATGAGGCTACGCGCGAGTCCCTCGCACCTACACAAAACAAATAAATCCTCGCAACCAACGCGATGGCGGGTTGTCAATCCCTACACGGTCACTTACGAGAGTGAGATCTGATAGATATGATAGGATAATTTTTTTGGTATTTTTGTGATAAAGATGCAAAGTAAAATAAAAGCAAAATAAAAAGCAAAGGAAATAACTAAGTATTGGAAGATTAATATGATGAAGATAGACCCGGGGGCCATAGGTTTCACTAGTGGCTTCTCTCGAGAGCATAAGTATTTTACGATGGGTGAACAAATTAATGTTGAGCAATTGACAGAATTGAGCATAGTTATGAGAATATCTAGGTATGATCATGTATATAGGCATCACGTCCGAGACAAGTAGACCGACTCCTTCCTGCATCTACTACTATTACTCCACTCATCGACCGCTATCCAGCATGCATCTAGAGTATTAAGTTCATAAAAACAGAGTAATGCCTTAAGCAAGATGACATGATGTAGAGGGATAAATTCATGCAATATGATAAAAACCCCATCTTGTTATCCTCGATGGTCACAATACAATACGTGTGTTGCTGCCCCTACTGTCACTGGGAAAGGACACTGCAAGAGTGAACCCAAAGCTAAGCACTTCTCCCATTGCAAGAAAGATCAATCTAGTAGGCCAAACCAAACTGATAATTCAAAGAGACTTGCAAAGATAACCAATCATACATAAAAGAATCCAGAGAAGATTCAAATATTGTTCATAGATAAACTTGATCATAAACCCACACTTCATCGGTCTCAACAAGCACATTGCAAAAGAAGATTACATCAAATAGATCTCCATGAGAGAGGGGGAGAACATTGTATTGAGATCCAAAAAGAGAGAAGAAGCCATCTAGCTACTAACTATGGACCCAAAGGTCTGAGGTAAATTACTCACACTTCATCGGAGGGGCTATGGTGAAGATATAGAAGCCCTCCGTGATCGATGCCCCCTCCAGCGGAGCTCCGGAACAGGCCCCAAGATGGGATCTCTGGGTACAGAAGGTTGCGGCGGTGGAATTAGGTTTTTGGCTCCGTATCTGATCGTTTGGGGTACGTAGGTATATATAGGAGGAAGGAGTACGTCGGTGGAGCAACAGGGGGCCCACAAGGGTGGAGGGCGCGCCCTGGGGCGGTAGGCGCGCCCCCCTACCTCGTGGCCTCTCCTTCATTTCTTGAGGTAGGGTCCAAGTCTCCTGGATCTTGTTAATTCTGAAAATCACGTTCTCGAAGGTTTCATTCCGTTTGGACTCCGTTTGATATTCCTTTTCTGCGAAACTCTGAAATAGGCAAAAAAACAACAATTCTGGGTTGGGCCTCCAGTTAATAGGTTAGTCCCAAAAATAATATAAAAGTGAATAATAAAGCCCAATAATGTCCAAAACAGTAGATAATATAGTATGGAGCAATCAAAAATTATAGATACGTTGGAGACGTATCAAGCATCCCCAAGCTTAATTCCTGCTCGTCCTCGAGTAGGTAAATGATAAAAATAGAATTTTTGATGCGGAGTGCTACTTGGCATAATTTCAATGTAATTCTTCTTAATTATGGTATGAATATTCAGATCCGAAAGATTCAAGACAAAAGTTTAATATTGACATAAAAAATAATAATACTTCAAGCATACTAACAAAGCAATTATGTCTTCTCAAAATTACATGGCCAATGAAACTTATCCCTACAAAATCATATAGTCTGGCTATGCTCTACCTTCACCACACAAAGTATTTAAATCATGCACAACCCCGATGACAAGCCAAGCAATTCTTTCATACTTTTGACATTCTCAAAAAATTTCAATCTTCACGCAATACATGAGCGTGAGCCATGGACATTGCACTATATGTGGAATAGAATGGTGGTTGTGGAGAAGACAAAAAGGGAGAAGATAGTCTCACATCAACTAGGCGTATCAACTGGCTATGGAGATGCCCATCAATATATATCAATGTGAGTAAGTAGGGATTGTCATGGAATGGATGCACTAGAGCTATAAGTATATGAAAGCTCAACAAAAGAAACTAAGTGGGTGTGCATCCAACTCGCTTGCTCACGAAGACGTAGGGCATTTTGAGGAAGCCCATCATAGGAATATACAAGCCAAGTTCTATAATGAAAAATTCCCACTAGTATATGAACATGACAAAATGAGAGACTCTCTATCATGAAGATCATGGTGCTACTTTGAAGCACAAGTGTGGTAAAAGGATAGTAACATTGTCCCTTCTCTCTTTTTCTCTCATTTTTTTATTTGGGCATTTTCATCTCTTTTTTTATGGCCTCTTTTTTTCCGTCCGGAGTCTCATCCCGACTTACGGGGGAGTCCTAGTCTCCATCATCCTTTTCCTCACTTGGGACAATGCTCTAAAAATGAAGATCATCGCACTTTTATTTTCTTACAACTCAACAATTACAACTCGATACTTAGAACAAAATATGACTCTATATGAATGCCTCCCGTGATGTATCGGGATATGCAATGAATCAAGAGTGACATGTATGAAAGAATTATGAGCGATGGCTTTGCCACAAATATGATGTCAACTACATGATCATGCAAAGCAATATGACAATGATGGAGCGTGTCATAATAAGCGGAACGGTGGAAAGTTGCATGGCAATATATCTCGGAATGGCTATGGAAATGCCATGATAGGTAGGTATGGTGGCTGTTTTGAGGAAGGTTTATGGTGGGTGTATGATACCGGCGAAAATTGCACGGTATTAGAGAGGCTAGCAATGGTGGAAGGAACAAGAGTGCGTATAATCCATGGACTCAACATTAGTCATAAAGAACTCATATACTTATTGCAAAAATCTACAAGTTATCAAAGCAAAGTATTACGCGCATGCTCCTAGGGGAATATATTGGTAGGAAAAGACCATCGCTCGTCCCCGACCGCCACTCATAAGGAAGACAATAAATAAATAAATTATGCTCCGACTTCATCACATAACGGTTCACCATACGTGCATGCTACGGGAATCACAAACTTTAACACAAGTATCTCTCAAATTCACAACTACTCAACTAGCATGACTCTAATATCACCATCTTTATATCTCAAAACAATTATCAAGCATCAAACTTATCATAGTAATCAACACACTCATAAGAATTTTTACTATTATTGAATACCTAGCATATTAGGATTATTTAAGCAAATTACCATGCTATTTAAGACTCTCAAAATAATCTAAGTGAAGCATGAGAGATCAATAGTTTGTTTAAAACAAATCCACCACTGTGCTCTAAAAGATATAAGTGAAGTACTAGAGCAAAACTATATAACTCAAAAGATATAAGCGAAGCACATAGAGTATTCTAACAAATTCCAAATCATGTATGGCTCTCTCGAAAGGTGTGTACAGCAAGGAGAATTGTGGTAAACTAAAAAGCAAAGACTCAAGTCATACAAGATGCTCCAAGAAAAACACATATCATGTGGTTAATAAAAATATAGCTCCAAGTAAAGTTACCGATGGAAGTAGACGAAAGAGGGGATGCCTTCTGGGGCATCCCCATGCTTTGGCTTTTTTGTGTCCTTATATTAGGGTGCCATGGGCATCCCCAAGCTTAGGCTCTTGCCACTGCTTGTGCCATAATCCATCTAATCTTTCACCCAAAACATGAAAACTTCACAACACAAAACACAACAGAAAATCTCGTGAGCTCCGTTAGCGAAAGAAAACAAAAGACCACTTCAAGGTACTATAATGAACTCATTCTTTATTTATATTGGTGTTAAACCTAATGTATTACAACTTCTATATGGTTTATAAACTATTTTACTAGCCATAGATTCATCAAAATAAGCAAACAACATACGAAAAACAGAATCTGTCAAAAACAGAATAGTCTGTAGTAATCTGTAACTAAGGCAAACTTCTGGAACTCCAAAAAATCAATCAAAACTGGAAGACCTAGACAGTTTGTTTATTGATCAGCAGCAATTGGAATCAGTATTTTATCACGTTCTGGTGATTTTTAACAATTGTCTTCGTGAACAGGAGGTTTCTGGAAATTACAGCAAGATCAAATAACTATCATCCAAAAAGATCCTATAGGTTTAACTTGGCACAAACACTAATTAAAACATAAAAACACATCTAATGAGAGGATAGAACAAATATTTATTCCTAAAATGAAGCAAAAAGCAAAAACTAAAAATAAAATTGGGTTGCCTCCCAACAAGTGCTATCGTTTAACGCCCCTAGCTAGGCATAAAAGCAAGGATAGATCTAGGTATTGCCATCTTTGGTAGGCAATCCATAAGTGGCTCTCATGATATATTCATATGGTAATTTTATTTTATTCCTAGGGAAGTGTTCCATGCCTTTCTCTAATGCAAATTGGAATCTAATATTCCCTTCCTTCATATCAATAATTGCACCAATCGTTCTAAGGAAAGGTCTACCAAGAATAATAGGACAAGAAGGATTGCAATCTATATCGAGAACAATAAAATCTACAGGCACATAGTTCCTATTTGCAACAATAAGAACATCATTAATTCTTCCCATAGGTTTCTTAATAGTGGAATCCGCAAGGTGCAATTTAGAGAGCAATCATCAAAATCACGGAAATCTAGCAAATCGCACAAAGTTTTGGGAATAGTGGAAACACTAGCACCTAAATCACATAGAGCCTAGAACTCATGATCCTTAATATTAATTTTAATAGTAGGTTCCCGCTCATCATAAAGTTTTATAGGAATAGAAACTTCCAACTCAAGTTTTTCTTCATAAGATTGCATCAAGGCATCAACGATATGTTTGGTAAAAGCTTTATTTTGACTATAAGCATAAGGAGAATTTAGCACGGATTGCAACAAGGAAATACAATCTATCAAAGAGCAATTATCATAATTAAATTCCTTGAAATCCAAAATAGTGGGTTTATTAACATCTAGGGTTTTGATTTCTTCAATCCCACTTTTATCAAATTTAGCATCAAGATCTAAAAAATCCGAATTTTTGGAACGCCTTCTAGGTAAAGGTGGATCATATTCAGTCTCATCATTATCAAGATTCATATTGCAAAACAACGATTTAATAGGAGACACAAGAATAAATTTTAGATCTTCATCTTTATTTTCATCGAAATCCGGTTTAGCGGCCATCTTATTAACTAACGTAGCCTGCTTATTCGATATTTCAGCAGTCAACTTCTCAAGGAGAGCAATTTGGGATCTTAAACCATCAAATTCTTTAGACATATCATCGAGCTCTTTATTCATATAACTCATAAAACTTTTTTGTTTCTTAAGCTCGTTTCTGAAGAAATTATTATGCTCAAATTGCAAAACCATAAAACTCCTGACGTTACTTTCGATCTCTTCTAACCTTTTAAGGTGAAGATCACCAAATATAGGTAGAGCCATCGCGACAAACAAGCAATCCAGCACACGAGCAAGCAAAAAGCAAGCGAAAAGAGGCAAACAGAAAAGAGAGGGCGAATAAAACGGCAAGGGTGAAGTGGGGGAGAGGAAAACGAGAGGCAAATGGCAAATAATGTAATGCGGGAGATAAGGGTTTGTGATGGGTACTTGGTATGTTGACTTTTGTGTAGACTCCCCGGCAATGGCGCCAGAAATCCTTCTTGCTACCTCTTGAGCACTACGTTGGTTTTCCCTTGAAGAGGAAAGGGTGATGCAGCAAAGTAGCGTAAGTATTTCCCTCAGTTTTTGAGAACCAAGGTATCAATCCAAGAGGAGGCTACGCATGAGTCCCTCGCACCTACACAAAACAAATAAATCCTCGCAACCAACGCGATAAGGGGTTGTCAATCCCTACACGGTCACTTGCGAGAGTGAGATCTGATAGATATGATAGGATAATATTTTTGGTATTTTTTAGATAAAGATGCAAATTAAAATAAAAGCAAAATAAAAAGCAAAGGAAATAACTAAGTATTGGAAGATTAATATGATGAAGGTAGACCCGGGGGCCATAGGTTTCACTAGTGGCTTATCTCGAGAGCATAAGTATTTTACAATGGGTGAACAAATTACTGTTGAGCAATAGACAGAATTGAGCATAGTTATGAGAATATCTAGGTATGATCATGTATATAGGCATCACGTCCGAGACAAGTAGACCGACTCCTGCCTGCATCTATTACTATTACTCCACTCATCGACCGCTATCCAGCATGCATCTAGATTATTAAGTTCATAAAAACAGAGTAACGCCTTAAGAAAGATGACATGATGTAGAGGGATAAATTCATGCAATATGATAAAAACCCCATCTTGTTATCCTCGATGGCAACAATACAATACGTGCCTTGCTGCCCTAGCTACTATCACTGGGAAAGGACACCGCAAGATTGAACCCAAAGCTAAGCACTTCTCCCATTGAGAGAAATATAAATCTATTAGGACAAACCAAACTGATAATTTGAACAGACTTGCAAAGATAACCAACCATACATAAAAGAATACAGAGAAGATTCAAATATTGTTCGTAGATAAACTTGATCCTAAACCCACAATTCATCGGTCTCAACAAACACACCGCAAAAGAAGATTACATCGAATAGATCTCCACGAGAGAGGGGGAGAACATTGTATTGAGATCCAAAAATAGAGAAGAAGCCATCTAGCTACTAACTATGGACCCGAAGGTCTCAGGTAAACTACTCACACTTCATCGGAGGGGCTATGGTGATGATGTAGAGCCCTCAATGATCGATGCCCCCTCCGGCGGAGCTCTGGAACATGCCCCAAGATGGGATCTCGTGGGTACAGAAGGTTGCGGCGGTGGAATTAGGTTTTCGGCTCCGTATCTAATCGTTTGGGGGTACGTAGGTATATATAGGAGGAAGGAGTACGTCGGTGGAGCAACAGGGGGCCCACAAGGGTTGAGGGTGCACCCTGGGGGGGGGGGGGGTAGGCGCGCTCCCTACCTCGTGGCCTCCTCCTTTATTTCTTGACGTAGGGTCCAAGTCTCCTGGATCTTGTTCGTTCTGAAAATCACGTTCCCGAAGGTTTCATTCTGTTTGGACTCCGTTTGATATTCCTTTTCTGCGAAACTCTGAAATAGGCAAAAAACAGCAATTCTGGGCTGGGCCTCCGGTTAATAGGTTAGTCCCAAAAATAATATAGAAGTGAATAATAAAGCCCAATAATGTCCAAAACAGTAGATAATATAGCATGGAGCAATCAAAAATTATAGATATGTTGGAGACGTATCACCGGCGTCGCTCCGGCGACCATTTGGTCATCCCGTGCTACCCAACATGCTTACCGCACCGTGTAGTGCCTTGTTAGCGCCTCAGTTCGTGTGTTTGCACGTCGCAGCCCCAACCCCGTACATGTCCGAACTCCGGCGGCCGGAAAAGAGCTCGCCGCCATTAGCTCCGGCCACCTCAGCTACAGCCGATGCCACCGTTGGATGCGTCCCTCCGCCAGCTAGCCGTAGGATCAAATCACGGCCAAAATCATGGCCTATAGCTCGATCCCGAGCATCGCCGCTGCGAGTCGAGGTCGCAGCCGGCCGAACTCTGGCGAGTGCCGACGTGGCACAGTCATTAGGTGCTAACCCCACTGCTTAAACCGCCCACAGCCATTGACAGCGGGCCCCAGGCCTGGTCAAACCACAACAGTCAGCGCTGGGTTTGACCGGGATTAGCCCTGTGTCGCTGATGTGTGGCCCCCGCACGTCAGGTTTGACCTAGGTCAACCCAGTTGACTGCTGATGTCACACCGTCGTCATGCTGATGCAGTAATGCCTTTTCTGGTTTATTCTTATTCAGGAAATTCTAGAAAACAGTGCTAACTTCTAAAAATCATAGAAATTAAACCGTAACTCCAAATGAGATAAGTTATATATGAAAAATGATTAGAAAATCCAATATATCCATATGTACTGGTTTCATGCATGTTTAGACAATTTAACCTTGCTGTTTATATGAAACAAGATAATGCACTTACATGATTTCATACTTTGGGTTTGCATTTGAATATTTGATTCAAATGAACTCAAACCACCCTGCTCAAGCTGCATTAGCCAAAACACACTCATATTGCCATGTCATGATCATGCATCATATTGTGTATTGCATTGCTCGTGTTTCTTCTCTGTTTGCCGGTGTTGTTCCCCCTCGGTAGACGTGGTTCCGACGTTGTGACCGATGACACTGATGAAGACTCAATCTTATCTTCAGAAGTGCCAGGCAAGCAAAAACCCCTTGTTCATTCCGATACAATCCCACTCTCTCGCTCCTGCTCTCTTTTACTGCATTAGGACAACAACGATTCAACTGTTACATGCTGCGTTAGTTGAACCCCTTTCCTCTGCATGACCTGTCATTGCCACAGTAAATAGATGAAACCCACTAGCATGAGTAGGAGTTGTTTGAGCCCTGATGTGCCTACTCATTAATGCTTGCTATCATGCCTGCTACTGCTTAGAGTTGAGTTAGGTCTGATTCATCGGGGATGAATTGGAATGTGGTGAACCTATCCTACTGTTGAGAGCTAGGTGTGTGAACACGATTTGGTAAAGGTAGCGGTCAGAGGCCATGTAGGAGTACATGGTGGGTTGTCTCATTGCAGCTGTCCTCAGGAACCGAGTTCTGTGTTTGTAATCCATGAACTGCTACTACCACACATTGGAATGCTTAAGTGCCCCTCTCAGCTTCTTGACCACTGAGGGAGTCCTGGACTAGGGGGTGTCCGGATAGCCGAACTATCATCTTTGACCGGACTCCTAGACTATGAAGATACAAGATTGAAGACTTCGTTCCTTGTCCGGATAGGACTTTCCTTGGCATGGAAGGCTAGCTCGGCGGTACGGATATGTAGATTTCCTACCATTGTAACCGACTCTGTGTAACCCTAACCCTATTCGGTGTCTATATAAACCGAAGGGTTTTAGTCCGTAGGACGAACAACAATCATACCATAGGCTAGCTTCTAGGGTTTAGCACATGCTGATCTCGTGGTAGATCTACTCTTGTACTACCCATATCATCAATATTAATCAAGCAGGAGTAGGGTATTACCTCCATCGAGAGGGCCCGAACCTAGGTAAAAAAATCGTGTCCCTTGTCTCCTGTTACCATCCGCCTAGACGCACAGTTTGGGACCCCCTACCCGAGATCCGCCGGTTTTGACACCGACAACCACCCTCGTCATCTCTCTAGGAGTTGCAAGTAGTTTCCGGTGTGTGTAGTATGCTGGAGGCCGTGCGCAGCGCTGACCCGAGGGGTGGGCTGTGATGCGGTTGGCACGTGGCCGGGTATGCCGGGCGCCCGTTTGGTGTCTCGGAACCCTGTACACATCGTTCGGGGCCATATGTGGAAACCTCGGCCGGACTCCCTGCGGATGGAACCTGAATATGCGATGAACCTTGACTAGAGACTTGAGTGTTTAGGTAGGCCGTGGCCAACACCCTCGTCAGGCTTCCGCTTGAAGGTTGCCGAGTACATGTCGTGTAAACGGCGGTAAGTGGTGAGAGTGTGTGTGAAGAAGTACATCCCTGTAGGGTTAACATCATCTATTCGAATAGCCGCGTCCGCGTAAAGGACCTCTGGGTTGCCTATATAGTTCATAGACAAGTGAAAGTGGATACTCTAAAATGTGCAAGATAAGCATGAGTGCAATAGATGGCGTTCTCGTAGGAAGACGGGAGGGGATCCATAGTGGTGTATTGTTATGGTGAATATGTGGACTCGTGTGCGCCACCTCAAAAGAGTTACTTGCAGTCGTAGTTCAGGATAGCCTCCGAGTCAAAGACGGCTTGCTGCAGTTAAACCCCACCACCCCTTTATTGATACTGATGCATATGTAGTTAGTTCTGATGTAAGTATTGCTGGGTACATTTGTACTCACGTTTTCTTAATTAATGTTTTTGCAGGGAGACTTCAGTCTCGCTAGTAGTTCCGCATGGACTTGACATTTAGCTTGTTACCTCAGCTACGATCTTGTACCCTTGTGAGGGTCTTGTAGATGGTCAGGCTTTTCAGCCTTTTTCTTTTGTAGTTGTTTGTACTCGGACATGTTTATGCTTCCGCACGATGCTTGTATGCTCTATATGTTGGGTCATGAGACCATGATTGTAATACCTGGCTCCTCGGAACCTAATGAATAAATACTTGAGTCGTAGAGTTATGTTGTGATGCCATGTTGTATTTACACATATCGAGCATATTGTGTGTATGATTGAAATGCTTGGTATGTGTGGGATCTGACAACCTAGTTGTTTATCGTTGGTAGCCTCTCTTATGGGGAAATGTAGTCTTGTGCTTACATGAGACATAGTAGTCCGCTTCTGGCCAGTTCATCGCAGTCCTGCTAGCCCAAAGACTACCTCTTGCTCGGAACACTTGACTGGCCAGCATGTCATTCACATCGTTCTTGTGTTTGTCCCTTCGGGGAAATGTCACGCGGTGACATCCGGAGTCCTGTCTAACCTGCTACAGCCCGGGTTTCGAGAGTATCATAGCCAGTTGCTACAACCCGGATTCACACGCCGATGATCGACAGAGTTCGATCTTTGGTTCATGTATGCCTGTCCCCGTAAGTTAGCGCCACTTTGGGTTCATGACTAGTCATGTCGGCCCGGGTGCTTTGTCATATGGACGCTAGCGACACTTTCATATACGTGAGCCAAAAGGCGCAAACGATCCCGGGCCAGGTAAGGTGGCACCCGTGGAAATACCGTGCGTGAGGCCGCAAAGTGATATGATGTGTTACATGCTAGATCGATGTGGCTTAGGATCGGGGTCCTGACAGTTTTGGTATCAGAGCCTGACTGCCTGTAGGATTACCAAGCCAAACCGGTCGAAGTCGAGTATAAATGCTTTAGTTATATAAGCGAATTGATTGTGGAAGGGAACGTAAGGCTCTTTTTACTCCTTTACCTTATGCTCTTTGATCTGAGTCACCCTCTTCTCTTCTACGAGGATTAAGAACTAGGCTTTCTCATCTTCTATCTGGATCATGTGTTACTAATCTGTAGACCTATATGATTGTTGGTTTCAAGCCTCATTTCGGTTCCTACTACTTCCGTGTGTTGGCAGTTGATCTCGGAACCTTGATATTGCGATATTAAGTTGTTATGCCACCATTTTGCATGATGTCTCAAATATTTTGGAGCATTTATAGCCGTTGTGCTATCCAAGTCATCCCAGGTTTCTAAACAATCTGATGCATTTGCAAAATCCTTTCCCTCTGGTTTCAATATTCCTTTAGGCCAGGTTAATCACACTAATTGCTGAGTTGAGGTACTCTATTGCCTCGACATATATGTTGGAGCTATTATTATGACCCTAGGTGTCTTAGATGATCACCTAGTAGTCTAGCCACGTTTTGTGTTCCTAGTGTGATGATTCTGGCCATCATTCTCGAAAGCATCCCATGATGTTATTAGTTAGTAGGTTTTCCATTCCTGGGTTCTTGAACCCAAGATTCACTCCACTTACCTCCTATTGATAGTGTTTGCTAGTTCCTTTAGGATATTAGTAACCTTTGTGATAGTCCTCGAGGTCCGTGGTAAATCCTTCTTCCAATACCATGAACCAATATGGCAGAAGTTCTTTGAACCAAAAGATCACAACAAGAGTGCTCTCGATGAGTTCTCCATTCATAATTGTGACTCTGCCAATTCCACCTTTCTGCATAGGTTATCTAGAGGAAATATGTTGAACTCGTTCGACATACTAATCGATGCATCCACAACTCGGAAAGATATATGTCCCTATGAGTTGTCCCCCTTTAGTTGTTTCTGACCTTCTTCTACCAACCGATAGTCAGGAGTAGTCGTGCATTCGTGTTCATCGATGCCTGTCGGGGCAGGCTGATCTGGCCCACGAACACCTATGGGGCCGGCGGACCGAGCCCCTTTCGGTTCGGCGGGGGGCGGAGGTCGCACGAAGAGCAGATCGAGGCGAAGCACACGAGCGGTTTACCCAGCTTCGGAGCTCTCCGGAGAGATAACACTCCTACTGCTGTATGTCTGAGTGTATTGGGTTCTTGCTCAGGAGCGCTGAGTGCTACAGTACACACAAGCTGCCAACGAGACCGAGCGTGAGGTCGAGCCCCTCTCTTTTCTGGGCCTCCTTCCCTACGTTGCGCATGGGCCTCCTTTTATATGCTAAAGGGGTCTCCGACAGGTGGCAACGTAGACAAGGGTAAAAATGGAAAAGGAGTGGTTGGTACAGCTACTTGTACAGTGTACCATACCTAACCCTGACGGCAGGGGACAAAGGGATTAAATGCCTGTCTACGTCGCCCTAACAGTGCAGAAAGGGACCGTCAGGGGCGCCACCGCTTGCCACCGTGCTCCGCTGGCCGCACGGCCTCTTGCCACGCGCGCCTGGAAAGGTCCCAGGGCGACACGTTAGTGGATGTGCTGGAGCGCAGGTACAGAGTGGTGGTCTGCCGCGGCAAGCGCCTTGCCGCGGTTGTTGTCTTGTCGCTCACCGGGCCTTCCCGGCAAGCTCCTCTTGCCGGGGCCTTGTCTCCTAGGTGCCTTGGGTGGCCTTCCCGGCAAGCTCCTCTTGCCGGGGCCTTGTCTCCTTGGCTTGAATACTTTGTTCTTGAATGGCTCCAAAGGAACCACGGAAGACCTTGGCGGTCACCCGGTAAGCATTGTTGCGGAGGGCTGCAACTGCCCGTGCACAAGTTCGGGATACTAGGGTACCCCTACTCTAGTACACCGACAGTTGCCCCCGGGCCTGGGACACACACGGTGCCGAGCGCTGTTGGGCCAGGCCCAAAACAGGGCACGTGCATTTGTAGTCCTCCGGCTTGTTGCTTTGTCTTGTGTCTGATTTGCTTCACTCTGAACCCATTCCTTTTCAGGACGCTGGCCCAGAGAGCGTCGAAGAGAGCCAAGGCCCCGGTGATTGTCATCGAGGACGAACCCACATGACAGCAGGATGCGCGTCCGGGACCACCTTGCCGGATGTGGCAACTCTTCCTCAAAGCAGCCCAGTAGCAGCCCCAGTATAAGTATATGGTTTACTTCTTGCTGTTCAGCGTGCATGGGTGCTCTTTCTTTGCCGATATCCGATTGCTGATTTGTGTAGGAGTAGAGCAGCCTTACCAGAGTGCCTCAAGCCGCCTCCCCGACATGCCTTCTGCTTCGACTACACCGCCAAGGGAGGATTCCCCGGCAAGGGAGCGTTCTCTTGTGTTCTTCTTCTTCTGATTTTCTTTTTGAATATTTACTTGACTTTTCTTCATTTTCCGGTCGTCAGATCCATCCGCCACAGAGCCAATGGAGACCGAGGCCGCCGGCGAGGAGGGCAGCGTGCTTAATGGACGACGCCGCTGCCATCGGAGAAGAAGCTGGCGCCGACGAGCCCGCCGGCGAAGAGGCCGCCAAAGCTGCCGCCACAGAAGCTGGCGAGGTGTCCGGCGATCGCACTGACGGCCCTGAGGCCGCAGGAGCGCCAGGCGCTACGCCGACCGCCAATCCCTCGACAACTGCGGCAGCATCCTTTGCTTCCTTGAGAGCCCCCGGCGGTCGACGTAGATTAGGCCGCTCGCCTTCTCTTTTTCTTGCCGCTGCTGCTCATGTTATGAGAACAATCTATTAGAGCTGCGACAAGCTATCTTGTAATACAACTCTATTTCGGATAGCAATTGCTATGTTATTTCCTTTACTTGGTTCCTTCCTTTGTATGTTTTTGCCCTACACTTTTAGGGAACTTGTCGGTATGAGCACACAGGCATGGCCATGAGTCTTGGGACGTCGGCCTGCTAGCGGTGCTGCTATCGACAAGAAACCTTGTCGCAACTAGTCGCAGCTCACTTAGGTTGTTGTGCGGACTCGAAACAAAGTAAGGGCGCAATCGCAGCTCACTTAAGTTGTTGAGCGGACTCGAAACAAAGTAAGGGCACAATCGCAGCTCACTTAAGTTGTTGAGCGGACTCGAAACAAAGTAAGGGCGCAACTAGCTACGAGTTGGTTCCTCTGCACAAGACAGGTTTTCCATACAAAGTATGGTCGCTCGAGGAAGATAACTTAAAATTTTAAAACTGATTGCTCAAACTTTGGCAACTTAGCTTTTCTGTCGCTTGCTTCCGGTAAGGCTAGACTTCCTTGAGCGACGCTTGGTCCACACCATTATCTTCTCCTTTCCCCCGGCAAACTTGTGGGCGAGGGAACCTTCCTTTCTTTGAGAAAGAGAAAGAAGAGAAAATAAAGATATGGAGCCTTATGGCTCATTATTGCTTACCGGGGGTAGGTGCTGCACAAAGTGTCAGATAACGCATGCAAATAGAAGTAGAAAGCATGAAATTGACAAGATATGCGAAGCACATGAGCTTCACTTATGCACGGGTCTGCGCATACCGCTTTGTACGAAGGATTACATGCAACATCGGCAAGACTTGTACAAAAGGTGGTTGCCGGAACGGGTTCCGGCAACCGCGCCCTACGGGTAAAACTTACGAAGATGCTCAACGTTCTAGGAGTTGCTCACCGGAATGCCATCTTTGGTCTCAACGCGGACAACGCCAGGCCTAGTGACTCGTTTCACCCGGTAAGGGCCTTCCCACGTTGGCGTCAACTTGTTGGAATTCTTGGCGGACTGAACACGCCGAAGAACAAGGTCGCCTTCCTCGAGACTTCTGGCATTAACTTTGCGGCTATGGGCATCAGAGCTCTTGCCAGACTTGGAGCGTCTGCTTCAACGGAACAAACCCTAGGGCTTGCCGGAGCAGACTGCTCCTCAGCACTTGCCGGTGGAGCTCGATGGTGCATCCTCGACGGTAGCGCAGCACTCCGAAGAGGTGCGCTTGCCGGAGTGGGCATCAGAGCTCTTCCGGACTTGGAGCGTCTGCTTCAAAGGAACAAACCCTAGGGCTTGCCGGAGCAGACTGCTCCTCAGCACTTGCCGGTGGAGCTCGATGGTGCGTCCTCGACGGTAGCGCAGCACTCCGAAGAGGTGCGCTTGCCGGAGTGGGCATCAGAGCTCTTGCCGGACTTGGTCTTCTTCACCGCCGGCTTCAGTATTCTCTCCGGGGAGTCTCCTCCCTTCCTCAGCATGTGCACACTTGTCGGCCAGGGCATATAGCTCACTGACGTCTCTGATCTTGCACATCGCCATCTCCTCCCGCATCCTGCGGTTTCGCACGTTCTGATGGAACGCGCTGATTACTGCACGGTGGACATCTCGGGATGTTGTGCTGTCTGCGGCTGAATCTCTGAATGTACTTGCGAGGGCTCTCCTTCCATCCGGGCGGCGGATGAAGGTCGCTTTCTTGGCCATGGGCCTTGTGGCCGCTGTAAAGGCGCCGACAAACCGATGGCATAGATCTGCCCAAGAGGATATGGAGTTGTCCGGCAAGTGCATGAGCCAGGATCGACATTGGGCTTGAGCACCCGGTGAAGTAGTTGGCGGGATCTTGTCGTCTCGCCCCGGCAGCTTGCACCGCGATGGTGTAGATGCCGAGGAACTCCGACGGATGCGTCTTGCCGTCGCATTTCTCTCGTACGTCGGCTTGAAACTCTTCTTGCTGGGCCATCGACTTGCCGCAGCTCACGAGTGAACGCAGGGCAACCTACAGCGACGGCAAGTCGCTGGTTCTTCAGGCGCATGCATGTCGATAGAGGGCCCAGCGCGCTGGTCGGATTGACGCCGCGCTTCTCTTCGGCGCTCGATGCGAGTTCGAGCGTCTTCTTGTTGTCGCTCGTGAAGAACTTGGCGCTGATCGCGACGAGCTCGTGGATCTGATGATGCGGTGGAGTCGCTGTCGAGGTGGATCTGGCGAGTCGGCGATCTTGGCCTTCGGGGTGGAGAGTGCATGGTGGTTGCACCCCATCGGTTCTGCCGCCACCGGCTCGTGTTTGGTAGTCCTGCCGCGGCAGCGATGCGCTCGGCTGCCGTGGAGCGTCGCCGTTGGCAAAGCCGATGAGACTCTGAATGGTGGCCCTCCATTCATCGCCCTTGTCGTCTGTTGGAGGGTAATCCAGAGCGATTGAGCTCTCGCCAAAGCTTCGCTGGAGTGGTGGGTGGTAGTGGCGAACGGCGCGAGGAGCGGATATGCTCGGACTCCTAACTATGTTAGAAGGAGCGATATCCCGTCCAGCGACCGATGCCGCTTCAGCGCAAGCATGTTGGCGTGCATGCTGGTCTTGAGCATCCCTAGATCCACCAGCTCGATCTTGGTCCAACGAGCGTATGTCGTTGTGAATACCATGACGCTGTCGGTCCCGCGCCTCCTGAGACGGGCGCGGTACATGTACGGACGCCGAGGTCTGCACAACCTTGTCCTTGGACTTGGCAGCACCGTGGGCTCCAGTGGTGGTGGGTTCGACACGGACGGAACATCTGCCGCCGCAGCCTTCTTCTTCGGTGGCATTTCGATGAAGATGATGAAGATCTAGCTCGTGTGGACACCGGATCAGGTTCACACAATCTCGACGCTCCCCCTACCTGGCGCGCCAAAGATGTCGGGCAGGCTGATCGCCCACGAACACCTATGGGGCGGCGGACCGAGCCCCTTCGGTTCGGCGGGGCGGAGGTCGCACGAAGAGCAGATCGAGGCGAAGCACACGGCGTTTACCCAGCTTCGGAGCTCTCCGGAGAGATAACACTCATACTGCTGCATGTCTGAGTGTATTGGGTTCTTGCTCAGGAGCGCTGAGTGCTACAGTACACACAAGCTATTAACGAGACCGAGCGTGAGGTCGAGCCCCTCTCTTTTCTGGGCCTCCTTCCCTACGTTGCGCATGGGCCTCCTTTTATATGCTAAAGGGGTCTCCGACAGGTGTCAACGTAGACAAGGGTAAAATGGAAAAGGAGTGGTTGGTACAACTACTTGTACGGTGTACCATACCTAACCACGACGGCAGGGGACAAAGGCATTAAATGCCCGCTCACGCCGCCTAACAAAGGCAGAAAGGGACCGCCAGGGGCGCCACCGCTTGCCACGATGGAAATCTTGTCAGGCGCCGCTTGCCACCGCGCTCCACTGGCCGCAAGACGTCTTGCCACGCATACCGAAAGGTCCTGTGGCGACACGTTAGTGGACGTCTTTGGCCGGAGCGCAGTACAGTGGTGGTCTGCCAGCAAGCGCCTTGCCGTGGTTGTTGTCTTGTCGCGTTCGGAAGCTTGTCGCTCACGGGCCTTCGGCAAGCTCCTCTTGCCGGGGCCTTGTCTCCTAGGTGCCTTGGGTGGCCTTCCCGGCAAGCTCCTCTTGCCGGGGCCTTGTCTCCTTGGCTTGAATACTTTGTTCTTGAATGATTCCAAAGGAACCACGGAGGACCTTGGCGGTCACCCGGTAAGCCTTGCCGCGGAGGGCTGCAACTGCCCGTGCACAAGTTCGGGATACTAGGGTACCCCTACTCTAGTACACCGACAATGCCTTTACACTTGTGTTCCGTCAAGCCATTCTATCTCGGAATGACTAGGAGAAACAAACTCCAGTACCTCATCCATATCCAGGATTGGGTCAAAGTAGTTGTATTCCGTGGATCAAATTGCAACACCCAGCTTTTGATTCTGTTCTACCCTGAAGTATTACCGCTTTATGTTAGGATTGTCATAGGAATTGCACCATCTCTTATGAATTCTTAACACAGTGATACTTCTTTCCATCATTGTTCATTCCTCAGTCTTCGTGTTGTTATAACCAGAATGCCGACAAGTGAACCATGACGTGTGAAATCAATACTCCGAGCAACTCGTTGCTTGGTAGTTAATGGACAATGCCCTCATTCTTAGCGTGCTGGTTATTGAACCATCATCCTAACATTGATTGTGCTACCTTGTCCTTATTTCTGGTGCACTCTTCGATCAAGAGTTAGGATTGTATAATTCCCTTTCTTATTTGGTCATATCATCTTGCCCTCGGAAGCAAGATATTCTCGAGCTTTGTGGCATATCGGTGGTTCATGATTTTGCGATTATCTTCTCAGAAGTGTTACCAGGTTGTCACCTAACCGCTATGTTTAATTCGTGATCAAGTTGGTTTCTTGTAAACCACAGCTTCTCCAAGAATCTATGTTGGATACCCCCTGAGCTAGTTGGATAAGCTAAACAACAACTTGGAGAGTCGGAAGATGGAAGCTTTTCCGACCTAGCTCGTCACCAAGGGATATCTTTTTGTGTGTGTGTGTTGAAGAAAGATGATATCCTCATTGATTGGTCCTCATGATCTATTGTTGAATCTATTGTCTTGTCCAAATCTTGATTTGAGTGTGGGCTATCGTCAAATCAAATCAGAACCAAAGATGCTCGTAATGTTTTCTTACTCTTGGTTGACCCCTCGAGCATTCACCATTATATCTTTGAGTCTGACCAATGATATCACCTTATTCACATGATTGTGGAATTCCATCGTATGGAAACCTGGATGTATTGTTGTTGAGCCCATCGACAACATTCATGTCCTCTCCATGATTTTTTTGAAAATTACGCTAGTGTTGGAAACTTTTGAAAGCATTTCTTCATGCTAGTTCATCAAGCATATGTTTGGATGAAAGAAGTGACTTACTCTAATTCATGTGCATTGATGCAAGTTGCCGCCGTGAATTCGAGAAAGTTTGCTTTGCTTCCTCTGGAACCATCCCAGGTCAGTCAAGCATAGGTGCGAAGTATTCTGTGGATGCAACCTTCAGCCCATATGTTATCCCTAGCACCCCAAGCCACTGATTGATTTGTTCAAGGAAAAGGAGTTGATGTGCGAATACTAGTTCATGCACAAGACTTCGATATCCTCGTTGATGGTTCCCCACCTGAACCCAGTAGTGTTTTATTATAAGACTACTAAGTGGTCATGCTTGTCTGGGACAGAGTGTTCACATGTATGTAGAAGAACCAACTCATGTTTTGGAGCTTGCTATCGTAGTTCATTCCCCGAGAATATCGCAACTCCGTCTTGCCAGTTTGTGTTGCAAACTTCCTTTTCCAGACATGCTGTCTGAAATATCTTGTTTCCAACCAAATTTGAATCTCAGGAGATATGATGGTTGGAACATTCCCAACATTTGCATTTTGTTCCCAGCTTGCACCCCATTGTGCCAATTTCCCATGGGTTGTCCTTCTCAGCAGTTGTTATCAAGGATCATCCTCAAAAGTGGACTTACCATGGGTCCCATCCATTTCTGGTGATAGCCAAAAGTCATCCATTGTGTTGTCTTCAACAATGTAGTCCAGATCATCCATCCTAGTCCGAGTATGCCATTTCTTTGAGCTCTTTCAAACGATCAATTGTAAATTGCCTTAAGCTGGTATGAAGAGTTTGAATGATCTATGGATCAAGTGTAATTCTTTTTGCCACTTAAGGGAACAATCCAACGAGTCACCTCTTCTAAGTTGCCCCGTTATGGAATCACGACAATTATCTCCTTGCTACTTTTAAAACATGCACCATCTTACTCCAGCGTGGAATTGTTGCCTACCCGATTGAACCTTTGTCATTTAACTCTTTCCATTGCTCTTGATGTGTGTTCTATGTCTCAACTCAAGAGATGTTCTTACGTCTCACTCCATGAGTTGATCTTGAGTGCTCGATCTTCGAGGAGATCGATTCCTGTAGAGTTTTCCTTTCTTTCTGTCGTCATCATGTTAGATGGAGTTCTCAGAGCAAGACATGGAGACAAAGATGATAATTGAAACAACATTCTTATGAAGTGCAACCTGGATCGTGAAGTTTGTGTTAGCTTTGTGTCCCCTCTATCTTCTTACCTCACATATTGAATCTCGGGACAAGATTCTTGTTTAGTGGGGGTGAGTTGTCACAGCCCTAGAATTGGGTTGCAGGTAGTGGCATTGCATCCATGCATCATGTTTAAACTTTAATTAATTTTGAAATGGGGATGTTCAAACCCTAACATCACTTGAATCAAACTAGGTTCAACTAAAAATTGCATTCAATGAACCCAAAATGCTCTTTATTGATCTTCGGTACTTTGGCAAGGGTTTTTTATCCAAACCAAAAATAATGAACATTTTTGAGGAATATTTTGGGCATTGAATTTAATTAATTATTGTATTTGAATTTGGAGGTATATTCATGATACATAGAATATATTTTCAAATAACCCTAAATTATTTTATGTGCATTTGACTAGGTCCACATGTGCAACAATAATATTCAAGAAGTTTTGGCATTGTTTGAATTCTTTGGATTTGAAAACAGTGCCAAAAGAAATAAATAAAAACAAATAAAACAAAAAGAAAGAAGGGAACAAAAACCTTACCTGCAGCCCACCTGGCGGCCCAGTAGGCCGGCCCAGCCCACCAGGGGCAGAGGCGTCTTCCACCTCGCGCCAGTCGGACGCGGAGCACGTGCCCGACGCGCGCGCCCGTAGCTCGCCAACTCCTGCTTGCCCCCGACCGCCTGGAGCTCGCTAAGGGCGCCACACAACCCCTCTGGACCTGTCTCACTCTCCCCGTGCTCCTCCTCCCCTCTGTCTCTCTCCCACGCGCAGGGCCGAACACCACCGTCGCCTTCGCTCGCCGTAGCCACAGCCACCGTCCACCCCTCGTCTTGTCGATGCGTCCAGAAGAACCGTCATCCACTCATGCATCGTCTACGCCAACCCGTTCAACCACGGGAGCTCTGCAACGTCGTCTTCGAGCTCATCTTCACCGCGGCTGCCGGAGATCGCTCTCGCCGCCCCGCTCACTCCGACGCCTCCCCCGAGCTGCTGACCTGCTCCCCGACCCTGCTGTGAGATTCTGCTTCGAACCCCTCTTCTTCCCCATGCGTTTGCACCCTCTAGGCCATAGTTCCACCATGGCCGAAGCTCGCCTCCGCTCGAGCTTGTCGCCGGTGTCGCTCCGGCGACCATTTGTCATCCCATGCTACCCAACATGCTTACTGATAATCCCCAAGTGTCGGGAATCATCGTAGCAATTTACAAAGGTGGAATTGATAAGTATGGAGTGTCGAACCCACAAGGGGCTAAAGGTAAGATCAATATTCTCTCAAGCCCTATCTGCCACTGATACAACTCTACGTACACCGAACGTTGGCTTCCAACTAGCAAGGAGAAATAAAACTACGTTGTGGGTATGAAGAGGGTAACTTTGTATGATATTGGAGAGCTAAAATATAAAAGTAGGTGCTGTTATCATAAATTTATAATATATTACTAAGTATTATAAATAGCGAGTGTGGAATAATGATGGATCGGTGTGCGGAATTGTCCTAGGAAATTGTTAACAAGACCGATAGTCTTCATTGCAATTTCATATGAGGGAGAGGCATAATCTAACATACTTTCTCTACATGGATCATATGCACTTATGATTGGAACTCTAGCAAGCATCTGCAACTACTAAAGATCATTAAGGTAAAACCCAACCATAGCATTAAAGCATCAAGTCCTCTTTATTCCCATACGCAACAACCCCCTTACTCGGGTTTGTGTTTCAGTCACTCACCAACCCACTATAAGCGAATCATGAATGTATTGCAACACCCTACAGCGGGAATCCCTCATGCTTGCCCGACACGGAGGGAACAATAGGACAACACCAAAATAAAACATACAACTCGTACCAATCTAGATCATCAATCAACCCAAAGACAAAGGATATCTACTCAAAACATCATAAGATGGCAACACATCATTGGATCATAATATGTGGCATAAAGCACCATGTTCAAGTAGGGATTACAACGGGGTGCGGGAGAGTGGACCGCGTAAAAGAGATGAGGATGGTGATGATGATGGTGATGTTGATGAATATGATCACCGTGGCGATCATTCCCCTCCCGATGGCACTCCGGCACCACTGAGAGAGAGGAGGAGAGGTTCTCCCCCTTATGCTTCCTCCTCCATGGCCTCCCCCCTGGATGGGGAGAGGTTTTCCCTCTGATCCTTGGCCTTCATGGCGATGATGGCCTCTCCGGGATTCTCCTCCATGGCCACGGTGATGATGGCCCCCTCTGTCAGGGTGCCGGAGAGGGCCTAGGTTGATTTCTCGTGGCTACAGAGGCTTCTGGTGGCGGAACTCCCGATCTAGGTTCTTTCTGGAAGTTTGGGTATATATAGAAGAGTTTGGCGTTGATTTCACGTCAGGTGGCTCACCGAGGTGTCCACGAGGTAGGGGGCGCGCCCTACCCCCTGGACGCGCCCCCGACCCTCGTGGGTGCCTCGGGACTCCCCTGGTCCACCTCCGGTGCAACGTGGGCTTCTTCTGGTCCAAAAATAGGCTCCATGAAATTGCAGGTCAATTGGACTCCGTTTGGTTTTCCTTTTCTGCAATACTAATAAACAAGGAAAAACAGAAACTGGCACTGGGCTCTGGGTTGATAGGTTAGTCCCAAAAATCATATAAAACAACATATAAAAGCCCATTAAACATCCATGATAGATAATATAACAACATGAATACTTCATAAATTATAGATACGTTGGAGACGTATCATCATCCCCAAGCTCAATTCCTGCTCGTCCTCGAGTAGGTAAATGATAAAAGAAATAATTTATGAAGTGTGAATGCTAGCAAGTGCATAAGTTTGAGCAATGATAATTCCAATCACTTTTTCTAGCATCATTATATGTCATAACAGTAGCTCATCCCATAAGACTTTGCATGATAAAGTAACAAGCTATTCACATGTTAAAGTATAGATCATAAACTTTCTTGAAAACTAACAAACCGTGTTATTAGTCATCAAACAATTACAATTCATCTTATTTTCAGGAAGAGTCTATGTCAGAGCTTTGATTTAGCAAACTCCACATACTCAACTATCATTTAGTCTTTCACAATTGGTAACACTCACGCGATATTTATGGGTTCAAAGTTTTAATCAGACACAGAGAAACATAGGGGCTTATAGATTCGCCTCCCAACCTTTTACCTCAAGGGTATTGTCAACAATAATAGTTCATGACGCCTTACATCCAATTGGATATATATATCAGAATCTTTCCAACACAATGTGCTTGCTAAAGGATAAAATGGAAAAAGAAAAGGTGAAAATCACCATGACTCTTGCATAAGGATAAGAGATGAAAGTAAAAGATAGGCCCTTCGCAGAGGGAAGCAGAGGTTGCCATGCACTTTCAGGGTTGGATGCACAAAATCTTAATGCGAAAGAACATCACTTTATATTGCCACCTGTGATATGGACCTTTATTATGCAGTCCGTCGCTTTTATTTCTTCCACATCACAAGATCGTATAAAGCTTATTTCCTCCACACTAATCAATCATACATATTTAGAGAGAAATTTTTTTATTTCTTGCACCGATGACAACTTACTTGAAGGATCTTACTCAATCCATAGGTAGGTATGGTGGACTCTCATGGCAAAACCGGGTTTAAGGGTATACGGAAGTACAAGTAGTATCTCTACTTAGTGCAAAGAATTTGGCTAGCATGAGGGGGAAAGGCAAGCTCAATATGTTGGGCGATCCATGACAATATACTTTATTTCAGATATAGGAAAACATAACCAATTACTTTTTATTCCTTGTCCAACATCAACCTTTTAGCATGTCATATTTTAATGAGTGCTCACAATTACAAAAGATGTCCAAGATAGTATATTTATATGTGAAATCCCTCTTCCTTCAATATATTCTTTCATAAATTGTTCAAGTGACCAATTCTACGTTTGCTAACTTTCAATAAGTTTACTACCTATACTTGTTATGTGTGAAGTCATTAATCCCCATGTTATAAGCATATGACACGTATATAAATTCAGATTTATGACATTCAATTCATTCAACCATTTACTCATAGGATATACGTGAAGCAAATGAGTGAATGACAAACTACTCCAAAAGATATGAGTGAAAAACACTGAGTAGTCAAATAATTAACTAGCCATGGGAGGATTATTTTTCATTCAATATTTCAGATCCAATCTTTTTATTCAAACAGCAAGTAAAATTGAAAATACGCTCCAAGCAAAACACATATCATGTGATGAATAAAAATATAGCTCCGAGTAAGGTATTCATACCGATAGTTTTGAAGAGAAAGAGGGGATGCCTTCCGGGGCATCCCCAAGCTTAGGTACTTGAGTGTTCCTTGAATATTACCTTGGGGTGCCTTGAGAATCCCCAAGCTTAGGGTCTTTCCACTCCTTATTCTCCTCATATCAATATCTAACCCAAAGCTTGACAACTTCAATCACACAAAACTTAACAAAACTTCGTGAGATAGGTTAGTATGATAAAGAGTAAACCATCCACTTTGGTACTGTCTAAGACAAGGTTCATAATTGTTCCCACACAATGTCTACTGTACCATATCATTTATACAATTTATATTGAGAAATATAAGTCATAGAAATTAGAAAACAAGCAAACTATGCAATGAAAACAGAATCCGTCAGAAACAGAACAGTTTGTAACGATCTGAACATAAACCATACTTCTACTGCTCCAAAAATTATGAAATAAATTGGTGGACATGAGGAATTTGTCTATTAATCTTCTGCAAAAAATAATCAACTCAAAAGCACTCTTCTATAAAAAATGACAGCTAATCTCGTGAGCGCAAAGTTTCTGTTTTTTACAACAAGATCACATTAACTTTCACCCAAGTCTTCCCAAAGGTCTTACTTCGCACTTTATTGAAACAAAAGCTATTAAACATGATTAATACATTATATTAATCATGTAAACACACAAAAACAGTACGAGTAAATATTGGGTTGTCTCCCAACAAGCGCTTTTCTTTAATGCCTTTTACCTAGGCATGATGATTTCAATGATGCTCACATAATAGAGAAGAATTGAAACACAAAGAGAGCATCTTGAAGAATATGACTATCACATTTAAATCTAACCCACTTCCTATGCCTAGGGATTTTGTGAGCACACAACTTATGGGAACAAGAATCAACTAGCATAGGAAGGCAAAACAAGTATAACTTCAAAACTTTAAGCACATAGAGAGGAAACTTGATATTATCGCAACTCCTACAAGCATGTATTCCTCCCTCGTAATAATTTTCAGTAACATCATGGATAGCAACTTTGTTCTCATACTCAATTGGAACCTCTTCCAAAATAGTGGAATCGTTACTAGCTAAAGTTTACACTCTTCCAAATCCTCTTTCATAAATATCACATTAAGATTCAACACCCTCCAAAATAGTGGGATCACTAATTCTTAAAGTTGACACTCTTCCAAACCCACTTTAAATGATAGTATTATTCATACTCCAAAAGATATAAGTGAAGTTCATGGAGCATTCTACAATTAATATAGACTAACCAATATCCAAGCTCAAAATATGTAAGTGAAGCACACGAAGCATTCTATAAAACCATACTCAAAAGATTTAAGTGAAGCACAAAGAGCAATTCTATAAGATCATAATTAAAAGAAATAAGTGAAGCACATAAACTATTCTATAAATCAATGAAGGGCTATCTCATGCTAGAATGGTTCTTAAAGGAAAAACAAAAACACAAAGGACACAAATCATGTGAAGAAAACAAAAACTGAGGTATACCGATAATTGTTGAAGAAGAAAGATGGGATGCCAACCGGGGCATCCCCAAGCTTAAATGCTTGAGTATCCTTTGAAATATTTACTTGGGGTGCCTTGGGCATCCCCAAGCTTGAACTCTTTCCTATCTTTATTCTTCTCATATTGATAGCTCCTCGACCTTCGGACACTTCATCCACACAAAACTTTAACAAAAACTTTTGAGATCCGTTAGTGTAATAAAGAAAATCACTACCTTTTGGTACTGTAATGAACTCATTCTTTATTTATATTGGTGTTAAACCTACTGTATTCCAACTTCCCTATGGTTCATACCCCCCGATACTAGCCATAGATTCATCGAAATAAGCAAACAACACATGCAAAACAAAATCTGTTAAAAACAGAACAGTCTGTAGTAATCTGGAAGTTTGGTAAACTTCTGTAACTCCTAAAATTATGAAATAAATTTGAAAATTTGAACAATTTGTACAGAAGTATTGCGAAAAAAGTTTTAGACCCATTTGGCTCCCTAGATCATCAATCAACCCAAAGACAAAGGATATCTACTCAAAACATCATAAGATGGCAACACATCATTGGATCATAATATGTGGCATAAAGCACCATGTTCAAGTAGGGATTACAGCGGGGTGCGGGAGAGTGGACCGCGTAAAAGAGATGAGGATGGTGATGTTGATGAAGACGATCACCGCGACGATGATTCCCCTCCCGATGGCTCTCCGGCGCCACCGAGAGAGAGGAGGAGATGTTCTCCCCCTTATGCTTCCTCCTCCATGGCCTCCCCCTGGATGGGGAGAGGTTTTCCCTCTGATCCTTGGCCTTCATGGCGATGATGGCCTCTCCGAGATTCTCCTCCATGGCCACCGGTGATGATGGCCTCTCCGGGATTCTCCTCCATGGCCACCGGTGATGACGGCCCCCTCTGGCAGGGTGCCGGAGAGGGCCTAGATTGATTTCTCGTGGCTACAGAGGCTTCTGGCGGCGGAACTCCCGATCTAGGTTTCTTTCTTGAAGTTTGGGTATATATAGAAGAGTTTGGCGTTGATTTCACGTCAGGTGGCTCACTGAGGTGTCCACGAGGCAGGGGGGCGCACCCTACCCCCCTGGACGTGCCCCCACCCTCGTGGGTGCCTAGGGACTCCCATGGTCCAACTCCGGTGCTCCGTGGGCTTCTTCTGGTCAAAAAATAGGCTCCGTGAAATTGCAGGTCAATTGGACTCCGTTTGGTTTTCCTTTTCTGCGATACTCAAAAACAAGGAAAAACAGAAACTGGCACTGGGCTCTGGGTTAATAGGTTAGTCCCAAAAATTATATAAAACAACATATAAAATCCCATTAAACATCCAAGATAGATAATATAACAACATGAATACTTCACAAATTATAGATACGTTGGAGACGTATCATTTACCGCATCGCGTAGTGCCTCGTTATCGCCTCAATTCGCGTGTTTGCACGCCGCAGCCCCAACCCCGTACATGGACGAACTCCGGCGGCCGCAAAAGAGCTCGCCGCCATCAGCTCCGGCCACCTCAGCTCCAGCCGATGCCACCGTTGGATGTGACCCTCCCCCAGCTAGCCGTAGGATCAAACCGCGGCCAAACTCATGGCCTATAGCTCTATCCCGAGCATCGCCGCCGCGAGTCGAGGTTGCCACCGGCCGAACTACGGCGAGTGCCGACGTGGCACAGTCATTAGGTGCTAACCCCACTGCTTAAACCGCCCACAGCCAGTGACAACGGGCCCCAGGCCTGGTCAAACCACAACAGTCAGCGCTGGGTTTGACCGGGATTAGCCCTGTGTCACTGACGTGTGGCCCTTGCACGTCAGGTTTGACCTAGGTCAACCCAGTTGACTGCTGACTTCACACCGATGTCATGCTGACGAGTAATGCCTTTTCATGATTTATTCTTATTCAGGAAATTCCAGAAAACAGTACTAACTTCTAAAATTCATAGAAATTAAACCGTAACTCCAAATGAGATAATTTATATATGAAAAATGATCAGAAAATCCAATCTATCCATATGTATTGGTTTCATGCATGTTTAGGAAACTTAACCTTGCTGTTTAGATGAAACAAGATAATCCACTTATATGAGTTCATATTTTGGGTTTGCATTTGAATCTTCGAGGTGGGGTTACCGTGGGTAGGCATCGAGAACCCCGTTGGTCTGCCCGTCAACAGGCACCTCGGCAGGCTCGCTGGATGGGGTCACCGTGAGGGTCGCCGCGAAATGCATGTCGACTTCGAGGGTCGACTCGCCGACTTTGAAAGAGAAAACCTTTGGTGGTAGAGCACAAAACATTTATTGAGAAGACGTACAATGACCGAGGCCAACAGAGGACTGACGCAGATATAATCAAAGAGCACAACTCATGTTTCACGCGTTGGTTCAAGCAGAAGCTTCGCCGCACTTTTTTACATGAGGATTCTTCCGCGGAAGAACAACTCATATTCGCCTGGTCACAGGGCGCCGAGCACAACCTGATGACCTATGAGGCGTACGATATCAACGGCTACACATTCTACACTGAGTACAAGGGCATAAAGAGCGATGGTTATCAGAACTCCGGGGTAACAATGGAATCCTACACCGGTAACGACGAGGACAGATACTACGGAATGATCAAGGAGATCTGGGAGCTGAGCTACGCTGGAGAGAAGGTCCCGATGTTCCGTGTCAGATGGGCCAAGCGCGTCCTAAAAGAAGACCGGTATTTCACCACCATGGTTATATCCGGTTAATCCAGGATCCGGGCGCAAACGTCACCGCTAAAAATGAGCCATCGGTACTGGCTTCCCAAGTGGACCAATGCTTCTTCATTACCGACCGGCCAAAGCAGTCGTGTTGTCGTGAGGAGAGGCAAAAGGAAGATCATCAGAATGGATGGAGTAGCCAATGAGCAAGACTTCGACAAGTACGGCGACCCGACAATCGAACATGACGACGACAATGAAGTAGCAACATACACCACAAGAAGAAGCAGGACCACCCTACCTAAAGGACGTCCGTTCCACAGAAGAACTCCATTTGCGAAAAAGAAGGGCAAGAATATTGTGAATAGATAGCTAGCTAAGATCGATTGTATTTAAATTGTAGCCTTCATTTCTCGATTGTATTTCGACATATTCATAAATGTTTTTTCATGGGCACTTTTTGAATTCATGAATATTTTTCAAATTTGATGATATTTTTTCATATTCATAAATGTTTTACCAATTCACAAATGAATGCAACTAAAATCCAAAAAAGACTAGTTGTGCTTGGTTATATGTTACTCCCAAAAGCATATAAAGTTTGTCAAATTTGGAGCTATGGATATTTAGTTATGATTTAAACAAGTTTGAACATATTTAAACGCAAATAAATATCAAACAACATTTTAAATGTTGTTAACATGGTAAAAAACTGCATATTATTTTTCTACATGAAATTCTGAGCATCTAGCATATGTGACATGTTATATTTGGATGCATGGATAAAAAGATATGTGCAAAGAAAAAAATGCATAAAAACAAAAATTGGGGAGCTGGAATCGAACCTAGGACCTCCTAGTGTGTGTGCTGCGTGCTGACCAGTCGGGCTAGTGTGTGTGTTCTGATGGAGATACGGTTAGGTGGAATATAACCTGAGTGCTCGAACTGTAATAAAAAAATTACTAATGGCGCACCAGGGGGAGGTGCGCCATCGTTGTCGTCGTACTTATGGCGCACTAGGGGGAGGTGCGCCATTGCTAACTCTCCCCCACTCCACCTATTCCCCTCTGGCCTCTCTCCCTCCCTCGCCAGATCCCCCACTCGACCTAACCGTACGCCGCCGCCCCGCCTTGCTCCGCCCCCTCCGTCCGCCGCGCCTGCACGCCGTCGGCGATGCCGCCGCCTCTCCTTCCCTGCCTTCTTCTCCCCTCTCCATCCTCGCGATGCGATCGCGACCAGCCATGAAGAAGCCGCCGTCAGGCCTCAGATCGAGCCCACCGCCGCCCCAGCGCCCAGCGCCGACGTCGACGCGTCGCCTCCGTGACGCACCGCCTCCTCCTCGATGCGCCGCCTCCTCGACGCGCCGCCGCCCGCCGCCTCCTCGACGCCGGCGTCCTCCTACGGCAGCCTGCCGTTATCCCACAGGTGATTCCTCACCTCTCCCCCCTTCCCCTCCTTCCCCCTACGGCAGCCTGCAAGCTTAGTGGTAGTTTGCTTGCTCGTTCATGATGCATTGTACCGGGTGCATTCTCCGGAGCACCGTCTCGATCAACACCGAGAAACTTAGGCATAAGGACCGAGGGAATTTGCGCAACCTCCTCTTCATGAAGCTGCACGAACGATACAAGTTCCCCGCTGAATTTGGAAACACACGCCTCTCTGGGAATAAAGTGAACAGTGCCGCCCTCACGAGGATGAGCACGGCCCTGTCTACTTGGAGAAGCACGGTGAAGAGAATGATTGTGAAAGGTGATAGTTATGAGAAGATCAAGGCGAAAAATCCTTCGATCAGCAAAGATGACTACAAGGAGTTCAAGATCAAGTGCGAGAGCAGCGCAACCTCGAATAAAGTCAGTGGGGGAAAGAAATGCGGGAGTTGAACTTAGGGGAACACAAACTCGGTCCCGGCGGTTACAGAGTGGCGGAGCCTATATGGGACAAGGAGGACGCGGAGCGTGCCGAGCAAGGCCTACCGCCCCGCTTCGAGAAATACAGTGACAAGCAGACTAGGAACTATGTCAGGGCCCGGTACAAGGAGGACCCGATAACAAAGGAGCTTACCACGGATCCGAAGACCACGGCGCTTGAGCTTGTTCTGGCGAAGGAGACTGAAAGCAGTAGCGCGGGATCGTCTTAGAGCACCCCTACTTGGGATAGCACTCAAAGTAGGGCGTTGAACGTAATGAAAAACAAGGATAAGCTCAGTAAGCCGTCGTCAGCTGGTCATGTGGCCGACAAAGGCTTGTCCACAAAATGGTCGTCATACTATACCGCTGGTGGGCGAAAGGAGAAAAAGACCAGCTCAGAAAGCCAGTCGCGCGAGGTTCAAGAACACAAGGCACAAGTGGCGCGGATTCCGGAGATTCTCCAAGAGCAAGTGCAACAACAACTGGGATTGACGCTCACCGGCATTATGCCTACCTTGATTCATGGGCTGACGACGTGGATTGCGGGTGGCCAACAGGGGCCGCCCCCGATTCCCAGCTTCACGGCCAGCAACTCGCACAACGCGCAGGCGGCGCCATTGGTGTCTCCGGCGGCGCCATTGGTGTCTCGGGCAGCGACGGTATTGGTGTCTCCGACGCCGGCACAGGCATTGGAGCTTAATGCACCCGGGTGTACGCCGGCCGTTGGCGGTGCCTTGACGTTAGCCGAGCTCGACGCCATCATCATGGTAACTAATTAAGCCTCTCGGCCGAGGACTTCATCTCCTTGCCTTTGACTGGGCATCCCTGACGCCGTACATGTTTTCGCAGGGCGCCGCCGACGTTCCGTGCACTCTTACGCGCTTCGTGAACGACGAGTTGGTCGATGTCGCCAAGGGCAAAATCGTTCAACCGGGCAACCCCGTGTTCCACGGTAAACCGATGCCACCCACCGTGTATAGGGTTCAACTGGTTCGGGTGCTGCTAGGCTGCGACGAGTTGTTACCTCCGATTCGACCCGCCCGGGTCGACGAAGATGATCTGATGACCCTTAGCGCCTGCCTAAGCTGGCCCCTGCTTTGGTCGAAGAGCTAGATTCGTTTGGGGGCGGGGGACACCACCCCAAAGACAACAGCGCCAGTCGTGCCGGCGCCAAGCCATGGCAAGAGCGCCGCAACACTACCGGACATGCCGGACATCCCTATGGCACAGGATCCGAACGTGCATATGGCACAGGATCTGGACGACGACGACAATAACGACTGCCGTACATTTAGCAACGTCGATAAGTACTTTGCTAAACATGGGTACGATGACGAATTCTTGGGGCCTCCTTCTCAAGAACCCAACCCTACAAAAGACGATTGTGAGCTAGCTGGTACCATGGAGAAACCCAATTGCAACAGGCGTCGTCTGGCGTTCAGTTCTCAGGAGACGCCTCCAGCTGCCGACTTCAAGGAGCCTCAGATAGCCGAGGTGCCAAATATTATCAGCCCCAACACACTCAAGAAGGCGGTCTGTGAGCAGAACTCGGTACCATTACAACAGAAGAAGAAGGGACGGAAAAGAAAGAGTAACAAGGGTGCGAGCCAGCGGGCACCGAGTATGATCCGTGCTCAGGACGGGCCACCTTCACCTAAGGATATCTCGAGGTGGGTGCATGTGGCGGGTAGGGCGATGCTACCGACAAATATGCTCAATGCTGCAACCGGTGCTATGCGGAGTCTCCATGACAGTGTTTTTTCTTTGGTGAAGCGGCGTCTCAGAGAGAATGATGTGGCATACCCAGTTTTCATGGCCAAGGTGCCAGAGGGCAAGGGCTTTATGGATGGCGCCATCGGGGGTACGATCGTCCTGCGGTTTGATGACATCTTTGCTATGTTCAACCTTCATCCGCTGCACTACACCTTCGTTCGGCTGTTTTCGCTGAGTATGGAGATGTGGATCATCAGAGACAAGACCCCCGGACATCGTGATAGTCGACCCCTTCTACATGCGTGCCAAGAACTTGTGCAGCGTTGGGGACCGGCATGTCGCGAGTTCTTACCTCGAAGGCGTCATTCTGGCAAACCCAGATAAGGATAACTTCCTCGTGCCTTAATTTCCCGTGTAAGTCAACCCCTAACCGCCCCGTAACATATGATTTCTTAGATTTCAATCATTCTTTTTTTTCTAACATTCCGTGTTCTGCGCAGTGACACACATTGCACACTCATCCTCTTAAGCCCGAAATATTCCATGGCCACGTATTTCGACCCGGACCGTGACTCCAAGATAGACTACACAAATGTCAAGAAAGTTCTTGAAGATGTTCCCCCCGGCTACGCCAAATCCGGAGGCACCTTCACCAAGCTAGTTCGTAGGTACGGCAGGCACGTGTTCGCCCACAATACAAAGTTCTCCTGCGTCAAGCAGCTGCCTGGCAGTAAGAAGGATGCCTACTACGCCCTCCATCACATGCGGGCGATCGTACGGGACCATCATCACCTTCTGCTACCAGATAAACTCAAAGATTGGGCCGCGAGCTTGTCGGCAATCCAAGACGCAGACATCAGACAAGAATTCTTTCGCATCCAGTCGGAGTCTGCGGAAATTATCCATCAAGATGTCCTTCGTACCTCGGGGCAGTTCTACCTCAGATATCAACCGTCCAACAGTGAGATAGACACAATGCTACAAATGCAGGCTAACAACGCCCGCGATTTCATGACCATCACGACAGACTGCGGCTTCATCCATGCTCCGGTCCCATGAGTCGTGTCGAAAGTAGTGATTCTATGTGTAGTTCTGAAACATTGATTGCCTCATGTTGTAATTAAACTTTAGTGAACTTGTATGTCTCTTTGGTTTGGACAGTCGTTCAACTTAGATGTAATCGATGCTATTTATAGTAGGACCATGAATCGTGCTATTAATGTCTTGCTTTTCTCTTCCGATCCTTTTGTTGCATACTTATATATTGATTATGTATTGTCTGTTGTTTGGCTTGTGCATAGAGATGCCGTCGTATGTCGTGTACAATGGTAAGGTTCTTGAGTCTACGACGACCGGGAGGAGTGTCGGAGACAGGTTCACCGTTTCGTGATATGATTACAAAGGGTACACCACTAGAGCGGAGGCGGAATCTAGATACGCCCGCTATCTAGCGGGATAGAGGAGGGAGCGTTGGAGGAACCGGATGAAGACCAGTTTCATCGCGATGATGCTCATCGTGATGACCGCAGCTCTCTTCTATGTGATGGTAGTTTAGATGATCGATATCGACTTGTAATGTGAAGACAAACTCGCTACTCGCGGTCTCGAGACTTGTAATGTTCTATCTTTGTTCTGTCTTTTGAATTCAGAGACTAATGTGATGAATTGTATTCGGAGACTAATCTTCTATTGTATACGATGAATCTGCTGTTGCTGTGTGGTGTTGTCTAAATTCTGTCCAATAATATATTTTGTAACCTGTGAAAATATCAGAAAAGAAAAAAAAAATTGTAACATCCCAAATTTTAAATTTGGGATGTTATACATTAAGTCATCATGCATATCATATTTTCTTGCATTTTCCGATCCTAGAAAATTTCACGCAACTCAAGGACCCTCGGAGAGAGTTGGAGATTTCATTATTTTCATATTTGGGTTTTTCTCAAATTTTGAAAATAGGATCATTTGGATTTATTTATTTTATCTTCAAATATTTTTCTGATAAAAAATAAGAGAGGGAATAATATGACTTTCCCAAAAATTTAGGAAAAATGAAGATTTAATAAATAAATCAAATTTTGGATTTTTCGGAGTTTATTTGCTTAGGAAAAAAATGCGTATTTAAAAAAAATTGCATTTAGCCTCGTATTAAAGTTCATTTTGTTCGACTCATTTTTAGGAGTCGGGGAAAATTTATTTTATTAAATTTGGAGTTCGTTTAGATTTATTTTAATTCGTTTCAGTTTAAAAAAAACGCGCCGCGCCGACTGGGCCAAGGCCCAGCCGACGGCCCACCCCGCCAACCGGCCCAACCAGCCCCCCCGCCGCTCCCCCGCCCGGGAGGAGTCCCCGCCGCCGCCGCCACCCCGAGTCCCCCTCGGCCACGCCTCGCCGCCTCCCCAAGGCAACCCCACCCCTCCCTCCTTATAAGCCGCCCCCACGACCCACCCCACCGCCCGTCCGCCGACCCCACCGCCGCCGACGCCCGAGCCGCCGCCCGCCATTGCCGCCTGACGCCAGCGATCCCGCCGCCACGCCGAAGCCTGAACCCTCGTCGCCCGCAGCCCACCTCGACCCCGCGGAGCCCGAGCCCATGGCGACCTCACGGAGGTAGCCACAGTCACCTCCCCGGTCCGGTTTTGTTTTAAAAACCGTCCGGTGTTCTTTCATGGGTTGGTTTTTTCTCTCGGTTTAGTTAATTAGTGAACGTTCACCGGTCCGTTCGTTTTAACGAACGCGTTCGCCGGTTAGTTTCTGTTAACGAACGTCCGTTCGTTTAACCGTTCGTCGTTTTCTTTTAAACCGGATTTAATCCGTTATTTTCTGATTCTGATTCCCGATCCAGTCTTCGAATCAGTTTATCTTCTCGCTCGCTTATCAGAATCAGGTGATTCAAGCGCCTGGAGTTTCGTTTCGAAACCGCCGTTCCGACTAATCCACTTAAACAAGGTTTTTCTACTGTAAAATTTGACCTAGTTTCAAATTGCTAGAATCGAGTTGTTTTCTTCCGACGTTTGACTTTCGTTGTTTTATTTGATTCGATTCTTTTTGCAACCAGGGTTCTTAAGTTGAACTTTCTGGTCAGATCCTCTATTCGAGATTTACCTGCATTAGATGAGTACTTATTGTATGCTTGTTGTTTGTCTCGCGATAGATCACCCGGAGTGCGCCGCTTGTTACTTGAGTCTCTAGGTTTCATGGATCGTCAGCAAGGCAAGTAACACTTGATCATACTTTTTCTACTACCCAGTTTTATGCATTAGATCTATTCCTCAAACACTTGCATGATTAGGATCTAATTAAATTGTGGGATGGGAAGTAGATTGAGGTAGTACCTATTACCTGTTTTACTTATGAAACCTTGGGAGTTACTTCTACGTTTGCTTATTATGCCATGCTATGCTAGTAGACGTGGATTGGGTGAGTGATATCCATGACAGATGTGAGATTGTTAATTAAAGGTTTATTTAAGGTGGCAACTTAAACACACATCCTGGTGGATTGAGGCACTGGGGAACCCAAAGTGTTGTCTGCATTTTTTGGAAATCCGGGTACCCGTGTGATCTTCCTATGGACCGCCACCCAGGCTCAAAGGGATCATAAGATTATTCAAACTAGAAACTTCCGTGTGCAGCCACAATCCATTATGGGCTCTGGCATAGTTGAGTAAGTCGTGCGAACTCTTATAGTGGTGGACTAGCAGATGTAGGGGATGTAGGTGTACCGGTCCACCCATCGTAAGGTGCTAGCGCTTCTGAAAGACTGTGTCTCAGTCATCCGTCTCTCAAACACCATGTAGTGCGAGAACCAAACGGAGGCGATCGAGTCTTGTGGTGAAAAGTGCGCAAACCTCTGCAGAGTGTATAAACTAATCATGATTAGCCGTGTCCCCGGTTATGGACATCTTGAGTATCTAGTACTTGAATATCATGTGAATCTCAACATGTTACTCTAATTAATGTTATTGGGTTTTTAATGAGTACTTTTAATTGGTATTGAGGATGCTATCAACCATTCTCAATGTTTAACAACCACCATGATAGTTAAACAAATTTATTCCTTTGAAGTAGGGAAAAACTAGCTTTATGCAAAGCAGAATCAGAGAGCTTTACCACCAGCCATATATGCATGTAGTATAGGCTTATTCCTTCATTACTCTCTACATGTTACATTGCCAAAGATATTCCATGTGCTGACCCGTTGGGCTGCAATTTTCATGTTGCAGACTTTTCGCATGACGAGTAAGGTGTTTTAGGTCGTGGTTCTATACTCGGTGATGCCGATGGAGTTGATGGACTCACTTATCTTCCAAGTCTTCCATTGTTATCGTTATTAGATGGCCTTAAGCCATATTTATTGTAATAAGTCCTCTTTTGGGACAACGCTGTAATAAGTGTGTGATTGCTACTCTGTTATAAATCCTTGAAATCTTGTGTGGTGTCGGCATTACTGATCCAGGATGACGCCTTTGAGCACGAGACTTGATCCATTCGGTCGGGTCGCTACAGAGATGGTATCGAGCAATACCGACCGTATGAGATACGACCACTAAATTAAAGCCATAGTTCTCTACTCTATACTCATTTTCTAACTCCTCATCTTTTCTAATCTTTTAGGATGAAGGACGCGTAGATCAAGTACACCCAACAGGACGAAGGCACACCTATTGGATTTCACTTGTAGGAAGTCACCAAGTACCTGAATATTGGACTACCAAGTTTCACCGGGACTTTCAACGCCACTCTGCCTGAAGAGGAGCGCTGGAAGATTCTAGCTCACGTTCCGGGAAGGACATTCGCCCCAATCACCAAGCCTATAGATAGTGTTTTCAGTGCACCAACCTGGAGTCTCGGAAAGAGCATGGCAGCTCATATCACCATGGGACGCATTGGAGAAGTTGATCAAGAAGACCTCAAGGACACCATCTATCAGATTTGCGGACGCCGAGATGAACAATGGGAGATAGTCAGCACCAAGAAGGATAGGTCCATTGCAGCTTTCATCCAGGAGTTAAACCAGCACATTTGATGCCAGGAGAACCAGATGTGCAATGATATGCTCGAGTTGAAGAATGTGAAGGGAAGGATCATCGAACTTGAAGAGGAACTAAAGTCTACACGCAAGGACTATATGGACGAGATCGTAGCATTAGCAAGACATAATAACGATCTTAAGTATGAGATTCAAGAACTCAAGAAGAAATTGGCACTCAAGAATGAAGACCAGTACGTCGGCTGTCCAAGCGACTACATCAACATCGACGACACCGACTCAGATCCAAGTGAACCCGACTTTGAAGATGAAGCAGGAGCAGACATCATGGTGTCCAAATTAGTAAATGACCCCCACATATTAGTAGTATTTCCTCCATGTAACATTTTAGTACACGCACTTTTGCGATAGTTAGATCGTTGTAGGCCCTTTGTTGAATTGAATGAAGTGATTTTGTGTGAATTTGCTCATATACATTGGGTAGTGTTTCTCCTTAGACCCCACTCTGTTCTTAATTTCTCGTCTTTTCTAAACCCATCAGATGCCTCCGAGACGCGACCCCGGATTTGTTTTCCCGCCAGAGATCACCCAGTTCATCCAGCAGCAGAACACTTTGATCCAAACATTGGTGCAGAATCAAGGCAACAACAACAACAACCCACCGCCACCACCAAAGACCATGATCACCTGACACGTTTCTTAAGACTGAATCCGCCAGTATTTTCCAGTAGCACCGAGCCGATAGTAGCAGAAGATTGGCTCCGTAAGGTAGGAAGGGAGTTGATCGCTGCAGGATGTACAGATGGAGAGAAGGTGAAGTTTGCTGCACACCAACTTGAAGGACCAGCAGCAGCATGGTGGGAAAATTTTACAGCCACTTACCCTGTAGACACTGTCACATGGGATCAGTTTCAACAAGCTTTCCGCACTGCCCATGTCTCAGCAGGAGCTATGGCCATGAAGAAGCGTGAGTTTCGCAACTTACGCCAAGGAGGAAGAACTGTTGGCCAGTATGTGGATGATTTTAGTAAGTTAGCACGCTATGCCCCAGATGACGTTGCCACAGATGCAGCTAAGCAGGAGAAGTTTCTGGAAGGACTGAATGATGAGTTAAGCATGAAGTTGATGGTAGAAAGTTTCAATAACTACCAGGAGTTGGTAGACCGAGCCCTCATGATTGAAGGAAAGCAGCAGCAAATTGAGAACCGCAAGAGGAAGTATGGACAGGGGAAGTATAACTCGAGCCCAAAGCAGAAGCCCGTTATACCCCTAAACAGGGAGTTCAGTTTCAAAGATACCCATGGAGGAAGTAATTCGCACAACCATAATGGCACCAAGAATGGGAACGGGAATGGAGGAAGCAATGGACAGAACCGCACCGCACCATCAACCCCAACCAAGAAAGACTTAAGCCATGTCACCTGTTTCAAGTGTTCCAAGCCCGGGCATTATGCAAATGACTGTCCAGAAGGCCAAGGTGGCAATGGAAGCTCTGGAAAGAAGCCAAACCCTTTCAATAGGGGACAAGTGAACCACATTGATGTGGAGGAGGTTGAAGATCAGCCCAATGCAGTGATCGGTAAGTTTTTGGTTAAGTCATTTACCGCGCTAGTTCTTTTCGACACCGGTGCATCACATTCATACATATCAAGGGGATTTGTAGAGAAGTATAGTCTACCTACTCGGATTCTTAAAACCCCTTTGCTAGTAAGATCACCAGGAGCGGAGTATATGGCCAGACAAGGATGTTTTCAAGTGCCATTAAGTATAGGAAGGCACGTGTTCCCGACGGATTTGATCATTTTGGAATCTCAAGGATTTGATGTAATTCTTGGTATGGATTGGCTGTCGATGTATGGAGGAAACATCGATTGCGCAAGTAAGACGATTTTTCTCACAACACCAGAAGGAAGAAGGGTCAAGTATGTATCACGGCACGAGCCGAGGAGAGCGCAAGTAAATTGCCTATCAGGAGTGGTGCAGGAAGAGGTGCCAGTAGTAAAGGATTACCCTGATGTATTTCCTGAGGAATTGCCAGGAATGCCACCAGATATAGACATTGAGTTTTTGATTGAACTTTTGCCAGGAACAGGCCCAATATCAAAGCGACCATACAGGATGCCCGCACAGGATTTGGCGGAAATCAAGAAGCAGATAAAGGAGCTATTGGATAAAGGTTTTATACGCCCAAGTTCTTCGCCTTGGGGATCACCAAAGATCGTTAGTGGAGAAGAAGGACGGATTGTTAAGGATGGTTGTAGATTATCGTGGATTGAATGAAGTAACAATCAAGAATAAGTACCCACTACCAATGATAAATGATCCGTCGATCGCTTTGCAAGGAGCTAAAGTGTTTTCCAAGATCGATTTGCGATCGTGGTACCATCGATTGAAGATTCGAGAGCAGGACATACCTAAGACAACATTTACCACGAGATATGGACTGTATGAGTACACCGTTATGTCATTTGGACTGACTAACGCGCCTGCCTATTTCATGAACCTGATGAACAAAGTATTTACGGAGTTTTTGGATAAGTTCGTCGTGGTGTTCATAGATGATATTTTGATTTTCTCGAAGAATGAAGAGGAACATAAGGAACATTTGCGATTGGTTTTGGAGAAACTAAGGGAACATCGATTATATGCCAAGTTCGGCAAATGTGAGTTTTGGCTAAAGGAAGTTGGATTTCTTGGACATGTTATATCCGGAGAAGGAATAACAGTTGACCCCACAAAGGTTGAGACCGTAACCAATTGGGAAGCACCAACGACAGTTGGAGAGATCCGGAGTTTCCTTGGACTCGCAGGATACTACCGAAGATTCATTGAGAATTTCTCAAGGATTGCCAAGCCTATGACGGAATTGTTGAAGAAGGATACCAAGTTCATATGGACTGAGGATTATGAGGCAAGTTTTCAGGAGCTGAAGAAAAGATTGGTTACCTCACCTGTGTTAATTTTGCCAGATCAGACCAAGGATTATGAGGTGTATTGCCACGCTTCACGTCGAGGACTTGGAGCAGTGCTTATGCAGGAAGGAAGAGTTGTTTCGTAGGCTTCACGACAGCTTAAGCCTCATGAATTGAATTATGCCACACATGATTTGGAGTTAGCAGCCGTTGTGCACGCTTTGAAGACCTGGAGACATTTTCTCATTTGAAATAATTGTGAGGTGTACACGGATCACAAGAGTTTGAAGTACATCTTCACGCAGAAGGAATTAAATCTCAGGCAGCGCAGATGGCTGGAGCTTATTAAGGATTATGATATGAGATTGCATTATCACCCCGGAAAGGCTAACGTTGTAGCAGATGCATTGAGCCGTAAGAGCCACGTCAATACCCTAATGAAGGGAGGAATACCCAAGGAGTTAGCCGAGGATCTTCGAGAGCTATGTTTAGAAATAGTTCCGAGAGGCTTTGTGGCAGCATTGGAGATTCAGTCTACGTTGATGGACAAAATCAGAGAAGCTCAAAAGGCAGACAAGGAAGTTGCCTCTATACAGGAGAAAACGAGCGAAGGAAAAGCTAAAGGATTTCGTGAGGATGAGCACGATACCCTATGGTTTGAGGACCGTGTTTATGTGCCAAATAACACGGCGATCACGAAGTTGATTTTGCAAGAAGCACATGATTCACCATATTCGATTCACCCTGGAAATACCAAGATGTATTTGGATTTGAAGAATACTTTCTGGTGGACCGGAATGAAGAAAGATATTGCAGAGTATGTAGAAATTTGCGATGTATGTCAGAGAGTGAAGGCAGAGCATCAGAAGCCAGCATGATTGTTGCAACCATTGCCGATACCCGAATGGAGGTGGGATAAACTAGGCATGGATTTCATCACAGGTTTGCCAAAGACTCGTTCAGGATATGACTCGATTTGGGTTATAGTCGACCGCTTGACGAAGGTAGCTCATTTCATTCGGTCAAGACTACCTATAGTAGTGCTAAGTTGGCAAAGATATACATGACCAGAATTGTGTGTTTACACGGAGTTCCGAGGAGTATCGTATCAGATAGAGGAACCCAATTTACCTCAAAGTTTTGGAATCAGTTGCACGAAACATTGGGAACCAGGCTGGAATTCAGTACAACTTTCCACCCACAGACCGATGGACAGACTGAGAGAGTCAACCAGATTTTGGACGATATGCTGAGAGCTTGTGCACTAGATTATGGATCTAGTTGGGATGATAATTTGCCGTATGCAGAGTTTTCTTATAACAATAGTTACCAAACCAGCTTGAAGATGGCACCTTTCGAGGCTTTGTACGGAAGGAGGTTCAGGACACCGTTATCAGGGGACGAAGCTGGAGACCGTCAGTTGTTTGGACCAGATTTGATTAAGGAGTCTGAACAGAAGGTTAAGTTGATTCGTGATAGGCTCAAGGTAGCCCAGTCCAGACAGAAGAGCTATGCGGATTCAAAACGCAAGGCGATGGAATATGAAGTTGGAGACAGAGTTTATCTTAGAGTATCCCCGCTTCGAGGAGTTAAGCGTTTTGGAGTTAAAGGAAAGTTAGCCCCACGTTTCGTTGGACCGTATAAGATTTGCAACGCATGGGAGAAGTTGCTTATAAACTGGAATTGCGAGAGGGACTGTCAGGAGTTCATGATGTATTCCATAATTCTCAGTTGAAGAAATGTCACGCCAGATGGCGGAAGTACCGTTAAGGGATACAGTGCCGCTTGAAGCAGTTGCAGGATGATTTGACATATGAGGAAAGACCAGTCAAGATTCTCGAGTATGCCAGCAGAGTTACTCGCAGCAAGGTTATCAAGTTTTGCAAGGTTCAGTGGAGCCACCACACTGAGGATGAAGCCACCTGGGACAGAGAAGAAGATTTGCTCAAGGATCACCCTCACCTATTTTCTAGCCAACCCGAATCTCGAGGGCGAGATTCATCTTAAGGGGGGTAGGTTTGTAACATCCCAAATTTTCAATTTGGAATGTTATACATTAAGTCATCATGCATATCATATTTTCTTGCATTTTCCGATCCTAGAAAATTTCACGCAACTCAAGGACCCTCGGAGAGAGTTGGAGATTTCATTATTTTCATATTTGGGTTTTTCTCAAATTTTGAAAATAGGATCATTTGGATTTATTTATTTTATCTTCAAATATTTTTTCGATAAAAAAATAAGAGAGGGAATAATATGACTTTCCCAAAAATTTAGGAAAAATGAAGATTTAATAAATAAATCAAATTTTGGATTTTTCGGAGTTTATTTGCTTAGGAAAAAATGCGTATTTAAAAAAAATTGCATTTCGCCCCGTATTAAAGTTCATTTTGTTCGACTCATTTTTAGGAGTCGGGGAAAATTTATTTTATTAAATTTGGAGTTCGTTTAGATTTATTTTAATTTGTTTCAGTTTAAAAAACGTGTGTCGCCGATCGGGCCAAGGCCCACTGACGGCCCACCCGCCACTGCCCAACCAGCCTGGCCGCCTCCCCGCCCGGGAGGAGTCCCTTGGCCGCCACCCCGAGTCCCCTCGGCCACGCCTCCGCCGCCTCCCCCAAGGCAACCCCACCCTCCCTCCTTATAAGCCGCCCCCTCGATCCACCCGCCCGTCGCCGACCCGCCGCCGCCTTGGCGCCCCAGGCCGCCCTTGCCGCCCGCCGCCGCTCGTCGCCGACCCATGAACCCCCACCCGTCGCCCGCAGCCCACCCGACCCCACGGAGCCTCGAGCCCGGCGACCTCGCGGAGGTAGCCACCGAGTCACCCCGGTCCGGTTTTGTTTTAAAAACCGTCCGGTTTTCTTTCGTTGTTTGGTTTTTTTAAAACCCTAGATCGGTTTATTTTTTTTCTCTCGGTTTAGTTAATTAGTGAACGTTCACCGATCCGTTCGTTTTAACGAACGCGTTCGCCGGTTAGTTTCTGTTAACGAACGTCCGTTTGTTTAACCGTTCGTCGTTTTCTTTTAAACCGGATTTAATCCGTTATTTTCCGATTTCGATTTCCGATCCAATCTTCGAATCAGTTTATCTTCTCGCTCGTTTATCGGAATCAGGTGATTCAAGCGCCTGGAGTTTCGTTTCGAAACCGCCGTTCCGACTAATCCACTTAAACAAGGTTTTGCTACTGTAAAATTTGACCTAGTTTCAAATTGCTAGAATCGAGTTGTTTTCTTTCGACGTTTGACTTTCCTTGTTTTATTTGATTCGATTCTTTTTGCAACCAGGGTTCTTAAGTTGAACTTTCTGGTCAGATCCTCTATTCGAGATTTACCTGTGCATTAGATGAGTACTTATTGTATGCTTGTTGTTTGTCTGCGATAGATCACCCGGAGTGCGCCGCTTATTACTTCGAGTCTCTAGGTTTCGCGGATCGTCAGCAAGGCAAGTAACACTTGATCATACTTTTTCTACTACCCAGTTTTATGCATTAGATCTATTCCTCAAACACTTGCATGATTAGGATCTAATTAAATTGTGGGATGGGAAGTAGATTGAGGTAGTACCTATTACCTGTTTTACTTATGAAACCTTGGGAGTTACTTCTACGTTTGCTTATTATGCCATGCTATGCTAGTAGACGTGGATTGGGTGAGTGATATCCATGACAGATGTGAGATTGTTAATTAAATGTTTATTTAAGGTGGCAACTTAAGCACACATCTGGGTGGATTGAGGCACCTGGGGAACCCAGTGTTGTCTGTTTTTTTTGGAAATCCCGGGGTACCCGTGTGATCTTCCTATGGACCGCCACCCAGGCTCAAAGGGATCATAAGATTATTCAAACTACAAACTTCCGTGTGCAGCCACAAGCCATTATGGGCTCTGGCATAGTTGAGTAAGTCGTGCGAACTCTTATAGTGGTGGACTAGCAGATGTAGGGGATGTAGGTGTCTTGGTCCACCCATCGTAAGGTGCTAAGCGCTTACGAAAGACTGTGTCTCGGTCATCCGTCTCTCAAACACCATGTAGTGCGAGAACCAAACGGAGGCGATCGAGTCTTGTGGGGAAAAGTGCGCAAACATCTGCAGAGTGTATAAACTAATCATGATTAGCCGTGTCCCCGGTTATGGACATCTTGAGTATCTAGTACTTGAATATCATGTGAATCTCAACATGTTACTCTAATTAATGTTATTGGGTTTTAATGAGTACTTTTAATTGGGATTGAGGATGTCAACCATTCTCAATGTTTAACAACCACCATGATAGTTAAACAAATTTATTCCTTTGCAGTAGGGAAAAACTAGCTTTATGCAAAACTATAACCATAGAGCTTTACCACCAGCCATATATGCATGTAGTATAGGCTTATTCCTTCATTACTCTCTACATGTTACATTGCCAGCATATTCCATGTGCTGACCCGTTTTCGGGCTGCAAGTTTCATGTTGCAGACTTTTCAGACGACGAGTAAGGTGTTTTAGGTCGTGGTTCTATACTCAGTGATGCCGATGGAGTTGATGGACTCACTTATCTTCCAAGTCTTCCGCTGTTATCGTTATTAGATGGCCTTAAGTCATATTTATTGTAATAAGTCCTCTTTTGGGACAACGCTGTAATAAGTGTGTGATTGCTACTCTGTTATAAATCCTTTGAAGTACTGTGTGGTGTCAGCATTACTGATCCAGGGATGACGCCTGAGCACAGAGACTTGATCCATTCGGGTCGGGTCGCTACAATAATCCCTAATATTCATACTAGTGGCGCACCACCCAAGACACTAATGGCGCACTGTGATAACCCCATTAATGGCGCATCACCTTTGGTGCGCCATTAGTATGCCAAAGCACATGGGTACATATGGCCCCCTGGGAGGCATACTAATGGCGCACTGTGGGCTATACTAATGGCGCAGTACGTGGTGCGCCATTAGTACACCAGATACTAATGGTGCACCAGTGGTGCGCCATTAGTATTTAATTCTAATGGCGTGGTGCTAGTGGCGCACCAGTAGTGCGCCATTAGTAGGCAAAACTTGTGCGCAACTAGCATGCCTTTTCCTAGTAGTGCGTCTTCCGTGATAGGTGCAGTCAGGTCTTGCAGCGACACCTGCAACGGGTCTTGGCCACCTCCACCAGAGTGCTCGCCGTGGCTGATGATGAGCACCTCCGTGACGGTGCTGCAACCGATGTCCGCGCGAGGAAGCGGTTCGTCGTAGACCACCATGTTGGTGGGGAACGCGCCAAGCGACGTAGTATCGGTGTCGACAAGCATCGGGTCGGTGGAGCCAACAGGCTCCAAGTCTATAGCAGGCTCGTTGGCGAGGTGGAGCTGATCGAGGAGGCTGACGAGGCGGCTCTCGAGGCCATCGGTGCCCGCATCGGATCCGGGCACGTCGGGGAGGCAGATCTCGCCAACAAGATTGGCGAGACAGCTTGCCGCGCAGGCGACCTCCGCGTCGTACAGCGCGTTGGTGCAGACGACGTCTGGCGTGCCGGGCTGGCTGCGCTCGCCAGGAAGGAACAAGGTTCCCGTCCAGAACAGGTCTCCGCGAGACGGTGCACCTCGCCCCACTGTGGGTGCCAAATGTCGGGGGTTGGGTGCGACATATGCCAATGGATGGCTTATCATGGTGGGAGCGAGTAGAATGTCACCGGTTCCTGGAAGTGGGATGAGGCGTAGACACGAATGCCGACGCACTTTACCCAAGTTCGGGGCTCTCCTAGGAGATAACACCCCAAGTCCTGCTCTGCGGGTTCTCCGCATGATCACTAAGGCACTAGTGAGTACAATGGTGCTCCTCGAGCTGTATGCTAGAGGTAGAAGAAGGTAGACACACTCTCTCCTTCCTCTAGGTATGAGTCTAGTTCTAACTGGTTGGGAACCCTTTGCATGGGTGCCCTTGGGGATTTATATAGGCCTACCACCCAGGGGTATAATGGTAATCTGGCCGGGTGCAGGACCCGGCTGTCAGTGTCTCTGGTCGCTGGCTTCTCCGCCGACAGCTGGGGCCTGCCGCCTGGCGGGACACGCTGGCTAGTCTGGTACGGAGCCAACAGGCCGCTCCCGCTGCTCGCGGGTCTTGCCAGCTGCTGATTACTATAGCCATGATGCTAATGACGCAGGCTTGGTCAGCGAGTGCCTGGAAGACGGTGGAAGCTAGACCAGCCGGACCTGAGGGAGGCCGGCTTCCACCAGGCCACCTGTTCCTCCCTCGGGGCCAGGAAGGAACAAGGTTCCTGTCCAGAACAGGTCTCCGCGAGACGGTGCACCTTGCCCCATGGTGGGTGCCAAATGTTGGGGGTTGAGTGCGACATATGCCAATGGATGGCTTATCATGGTGGGAGCGAGTAGAACGTCACTGGTGCCTGGATGTGGGATGAGGCGTAGACACGAACGCCGACACACTTTACCCAGATTCGGGGCTCTCCCAGGAGATAACACCCCTAGTCCTGCTCTGCGGGTTCTCCGCATGATCACTAAGGCACTAGTGAGTACAATTGTGCTCCTCGAGCTATATGCTAGAGGTAGATTAAGGCAGGCACACTCTCTCCTTCCTCTAGGTATGAGTCTAGTTCTAACTTGTTGGGAACCCTTTGCATGGGTGCCCTGGGGGATTTATATAGGCCTACCCCCCACGGGTACAATGGTTATCTGGCCGGGTGTAGGACCCGTCTGTCAGTGTCTCTGGTCGCCGGCTTCTCCGCCGACAGCTGGGGCCTGCCGCCTGGCGGGCCCCGCCGACTGGTCTAGTACGGAGCCAACAGGCCGCTCCCGCCACTCGCGGGTCTTGCCAGCTGCTGATTACTATAGACATGATGCTAATGACGCAGGCTTAGTCAGGGGAGTGTGGCTACAGTCTCGCCGCCTGGTGGGAAATCACTGTAGCCACACAGTGTTTCATCTGGTTAATCATGCACGAGCCCCGAGGGAGGAACAGGCCGCCTGGTGGAAGCCGGCCTCCCTCAGGTCCGGCTGGTCTAGCTTCCACCGTCTTCCAGGCACTCGCTGCCTAGTAGGGCCCGCCGCCTATAGACCGTACCGACAGGCCGTCGTGGGGACACGGCTCTGCCTGCCAGTAGTGATGTCAGGGGTGGAGCGGCAACAGTGCCGCGTCGGGCGGAGATCTCCGCCTGTACGGAGCACTGTGGCCACGCCCGGCCCTGGATATGGGGGTGATGGGCTACACTGTAGTCCTCACCCTGTCTTGTCTTCTTAATGGGAGCGCAGACTCTGAGGGCGCCGTGGGCCACCTGATAGGAGCCAGCCTATCTGGATGCCGCCTGCAAGGAGTCGGCCCGTCTTCGTGCCGCCTTCTGGAGTTTACCCGCCTTCTGGCAGTCGGCCGCCTGGGCCAGCCGGCCATCAGAATGCGGTGCTTAATCTTGGTGTCCTAAGGGGCGCAGCCGGCCCCGATGTCTTGAAAGGTTCAGGGACTCTGGTTAGGCTACCCGTGGCCCATTACTTCGACACGGCTTGTTCCGTCGCCATCCTAGTGTTCACAGCATTAAGCTCCTCCTTAGCCTGAGCTATTTCATCTCGCAGTTTTGCAACGTCCACCTTGTGCTATGCTTGAGTCTTCGGGGTTACCTCTGCAGCTAATAAAGTTGCCAACGCGTCCAATAGCTCAGATAAAATCTGAGCCGGTGGGCGCATAGGGTTGCTTGCCCCGGCTGTCGCCGCAGCCGTTGAACCGTAAGTCATTGCCGCCGCAGTTGATGAATTTTGCACCGGTTGCGTGCCGGCCATGAAGATCGCAACTCTGTTCGGTGGCTCATAGCGGTCCGGAATACTGTCGCCATCGGAATAGCCTGCAAGCCCGACATCTTGCAAATGATACATTGAATTGGTCTCACCGGTTGAAGAATCATCATCAGAGTAGATGGCCGCCTCTTCACCGGATACATATCCTCCATCAAGATCCTCTCCATAAATAAAAGCAACAAAGGTGTGCTTCACGGCGGCTTGAATCTTGGCTGGTTGTGCGTGCTGAGCCGGCTCGATGACATCGGTGCAGGTGTCTGGCTTAGGCTCCGACTCGCCGATCTTGCCGATGAAGACATAGAATCCGCTGAAGGGGACCCGGTACCCGTATTCAATTGAATCAGCCTCAGGACCCTAGCCAGCATCGTTGATGTAGAGCTTGCCGCGGCGACTCGTGGTCATCTGGCCCATGGCATATCCCTTGATCCCTAAGAAGCTACCCTTCAAGAACTCGAAACCACCATGCGCTGGCCCCACGGTGGGCGCCAACTATCGTGGACTTAACACGGCAGATGCCCTAGCAAAAGGACTTAGGTGTGGAGCCATCGCAACTAGGTTAGATTAAAGGGATTGAACGGGACAATGGACATAGAGAATTTACCCAAGTTCGGCCACTCTCAATGAGGGTAAAAGCCTACTCCTGTTTTTGGTTGTATTGCTTGGGTTTCGATTACCAAGGAGCGAATACGCTTGACCTCATTCTCGATTGATTGTTTCTTGAGTTAACCCGCCGCCAGGTCACCCTTTAAATACAAGTTGATGCCCAGCGGCTTACGGAGTCCCGGCCGGCTCACACAAACCTGACCGGTTCGGTTTCTAACTAAGCTCACCTTACAAAACAAGTTAACATATGGCGGCTGATACCTTTGGGCCTCAAGTCGCCTCCGGGGCTTGGGCCTTCAATGGGCTTGCTCTATAAACCGACATCTTCATGTCTTCTTGGACCTTATCAGACCTCTTCACTAAAGAGTCGCCAATGGCATGACCCGGCCCCTCCTGGGCGGGTCATACCTAATAGTTATATCCCCAACATGACTACTCCGTTTGTCCAATTAGTTTTTGCTTTAGTGGTTTATATTTTGAATAATTAGTTACTCTTGGTGCTGCTGTAGATGAGCTTGCATGTTGAATTTTAGAGTTCTAAGTAGTTTAAATTCTTGCTATGGCCTCTATGAATCCCTATGAATAGTTGCTATTAATATTGTGAAGTTTTCTTGACAAATTTTTTCCACCCGAAAATTTTCAGAATACTGTAAGCGAATATGATGAACCTCTTTGGAAGGAGTTCTTCGAGGAGGAAATCCTCAGAGGCATCTTCTAGTGATAGCTCCATTCGTCGGTCTTATGTTGAACCAAGTGAAAGTTCCATACGAGATGTCGCCACCAAAACATGCATATGGCCATGCGATGATTATACGGTGAGTGTGGGCATTAAGGAGGAATTTGAGCAATATGTTCACAATGCCTATCTCGGTCCCTACATTTCAGATAAGTGCAATCAACACCACTCTCTCACTGACTCATTTGTAAACTAATTTAAATTCCATCCCCGTGAGTCTAGGGTGTCATTTAAACTATATGAAAATCCATTTACCACATCTTTAGAGAGATTTGCTCACGACTGCAAAATCCCATTCTAGGGTTCGCTTGACGAACCACCAAGATATGAGTTCCAAACATGTTTGACTATTCTTTGCTATGGTGAGACTAGGGGAGTGACGCAAGGTAGAATATAGAGCATTCATTTTCTCGCAATTCAGTACTTCGCATTATTTAATTGAAAATGTATTATAGGCAAACAAGTTTGTAGTACACTTTGTGCTCCCATTTGAGCCTCATACGCACCACTCTCACTAGTGACAGGAGTTATAATCTTGGAGCGATTGTTGGACGCAGGTTGCAACACAACGCTAATAGTGGCTATTTCTATGGTGGAATTTATGCCACACACTTAGCCAGAGAGCTGGGTGTTTCACCTTTGCCCTATGACCCTATTTTACCCATGCAATATTTAGACTTTGAAGCTATGAAACGTCATAAGATCCTTAGAGGCGATCCCCATAATTTCACATATAAATTGTTGTTTAATCAAGACTCCGTTGTACACACATATTTACCTGCGCCCGTTCTCTTTGATTTTCACAGTAGGGGAAGATATTTTGTTCTTGAGTGCGAGGCCCGAGCTCATAACACGGCGGTTGTAGCCGCATGGCAGGTTGAGGCATCCGCAACGCGAGCCTCTGTGAGCTATTACTCCGAATATTATGCAGGCTACTGACTGATAACCAAGTTAGGCCAAAAGCCTAAGCTTGGGGAGTACGTATTTCCACCGACATTTCATTCTTGTTCACACATTTCATTCCAGTTGTCGGTGCTCACACTTTTTCATTGTATTATCCATGCTAAATTTATTTTCTCGCTTTCTTCTTGTGTGTTTGAAAAACTTTGAGAAAATCCAAAAATATATTCTTGCTTCTTTTTTATTTTTCTTCCTAGTTTAAATTGTTGTAGCACTAAAAAGAAAACCCAAAAAGATTTCCTTGTTCTTCTTTTACTTGTTGGGAGCTTTCCTATGTAAATAGTTTTGCTCGTTTTTGTTTTTCCCTTTTAATTTTTTTCTTCTAAGAAACGCAAAAACTCCACAAAAAATTCAGTGTGTTTCTCTGTATTTCTTTTCTTTTTGTTGAGTCATACGAAGGAGAAGACCATGATGGACATGCCGAGTGGCTCTCATTTACATAATTGTTAATCTAACAAAGAGCCCATTTTACCTTGTCTTCTCCTGTTGAATAAAATGTTTGCAGATTGCAGCTTTGTCGATGGCACTCTTGCACTATAATTATTTTCATATCGTTCGGTCATGCAAGTGAAATGCAATAATGACGACATTTGATGAACTAGCCGTGGCAGAGAGAAACGGGTATGAACTCGACTTGTATTTTTGTAAATATGTTTAACCTAGTATCCATGATTTAGCTCATTATGATTAAACATGTTTGCAATGCCAATTAGAGATTACAGTTTCTCATTCCATGCATAAGTAGCTAGGACTGAATTATGATTTATCTTGGATGTCAACATTGCATTAAAATGATTGTGATGTAGTATGATGATATGGTATCCTCCTCTGAATGTTCGAGTGGCTTGACTTGGCACATGTTCATGCATGTTGTTGAATCAAAACAAACATAGCCTTTATGATATTTAAGTTCATGGTGTTCATATCCTACTCATGCTAGTGTCCAATGTTACTTATGCATAATGCATGTTCATGACCGTTGTTGCTCTCTAGCTGGCCGCTTCTCAACCTATTTGCTATCCTCCGCCTGTACTAAGTGGGAATTCTGCTTGTACGTCCAAAACCTGAAACCGAAGTTATTCCAGAAGATTCCACCATACCTACCTATATGCGGTATTACCCATTGTTGAGGAAATCGTTAACTGGTAACTGCTCGGTTGGCTAGCGAATAGGGGATTAATAGGCTAATCGGAAAGTTAATCGGCCATTTGATCAATTAATCGGACGATTTATTGGTTTATCGGCTACTCGGTGACCCTAGGAGTAGGGGTTAATCGGCAAGTTAACTGGTTAATCAGACGAATTATTGAACAGGGCTATTACCCTGCCGTCCTAAGTAAATTTGCATGTGCCACCTTTTTGTGTGCCTGGATTGTTCATGGTTATAAGCGCTAGAACCTGAGAGCACTACTGTCATGCTTATGCATTCTGTGTAGCTAATGTTGGGTGCATCATGACTGGATCTTTTCTACCATGAATTACAATGTTCAGTCGTTGCTTGAACCTTGGAGGTGCTCTGCATTTATGTTTTGCGGTCTTAGAAAGGGCTAGAAAGATACCACTATTGACATATTATATCATGGTTGTTTCGATAACGTGTTGCTATTTGAGATATCTTATTATTGCTCGCTAGCTGATTATGTCACTGACATGAGTTAATATAATTTTTAAGAGTTATTGTCGGCATGGTTAGTTATAATATTGGCTGAAAACTTGGGTGTTGTTCAAGCTTATTTATGAAAACAAGAGCAAAAGAGTTCGTAAAAGTTTTTCTTTTTCACTTTCAGTTTATCAACTGAATTGCCAAAGGTTTAAGCTTGAGGGAGTTGATACGTCTCCGTCGTATCTACTTTTCCTAACGCTTTTTCCTCCTTTTTTGGACTCTAATTTGACTGATTTGAATGAAACTAACACGGACTGACGTTGTTTTCAGCAGAACTACCATGGTGTTGTTTTTTGTGCAGAAGTAAAAGTTCTCGGAATGGAACGAAACTTTGCGAGGATTTTTTATACAATAAAAGAGAATTTCTCGAGCTAAGAACCACCAGAGGGGGGCACCTTGGTGGGAACAACCCACCAGGGGGCGCCCCCCTCCAGGCGCGCCCAGGTGGGTTGTCCCCACCTGGTGGCCCCGCAGACCATGAAACTGACGCTATGAAATCCTATTTTTCCAGAAAAAAATCAGGGAGAAAGAATTATCGCGTTCCACGAGGCGGAGCTACCGCCGTCTCCCTTTCTTCATCGGGAGGCCAGATATGAAGTCCGTTTAGGACTCCGTAGAGGGGGATCTTCGATCTTCGTCATCACCAACCCTTCTCCATCGCCAATTCCATGATGCTCCCCACGGAGAGTGAGTAATTCCTTCGTAGGCTCGCTGGTGGGTGAGGAGTTGGATGAGATTCATCATATAATCAAGTTAGTTTTGTTAGGGCTTGATCCCTAGTATCCACTATGTTCTGAGATTGATGTTGTTATAACTTTGCCATGTTTAATGCTTGTCACTTTGGGCCCCCGTGCCATGATTTCAGATCTGAACAATTTATGTTATCACCATTATATCTATGTTCTAGATCCGATCTTGCAAGTTATTGTCACCTACTACGTGTTATGATCCCGCAACCCCGGAGTGACAATAGTCGGGACCACTCCCGATGATGACCGTAGTTTGAGGAGTTCATCTATTCACCGTGTGTTAATGCTTTGTTCCGGTTCTCTATTAAAAGTTGGCCGTAATATCCCTTAGTTTCTAATTGGACCCCACTGCCATGGGAGGGTAGGACAAACGATGTCATGCAAGTTCTTTCCATAAGCATGTATGACAATTTACGGAGTACATGCCTACATTATATTTATGAACTGGAGCTAGTGCCATATCACCCTAGGTTATAATTGTCACATGATGAATATCATCCAACAAATCATAGATCCAATGCCTACTATTTTCCTACATATTGATCTTGCTAAGTTACTACTGTTGTTGTTACTATTGCACTTGCTACATAACTATTGCTATCACTATTACCGTTACTATTGCTACTACTACTATTACCAAACCTATCATACTACTTTGCTACTGATCACTCTGCTGCAGATAATTAATCTCCAGGTGTGGTTGAATTGACAACTCAGGTGCTAATACTTACAAATATTCTTTGGCTCCCCTTGTGTCGAATCTATAAATTTGGGTTGAATACTCTACCCTCAAAAACTGTAGCAACCCCCTATACTTGTGGGTTATCACCACTTTTCTTCAGAGTTGGCTTAGGAGTTGGTTCAAGAAGTGTCCAATCATTATCATTACTCAATATATTATTCAATACCAATTCAGCTTGCTCAACAATTCTTTCCCTGAAAACACAACCAGCATAACTATCCATGTGGTCTCTGGAAGCATCGGTTAGTCCATTATAAAAGATATCATGTATTTCATTTTTCTTGAGAGGATGATCAGGCAAAGCATTAAGTAATTGGAGAAGCCTCCCCCAAGCTTGTGGCAGACTCTCTTCTTCAATTTTCACAAGGTTAAATATTTACCATAAGGAGCATGTTTCCTATGAGTAGGGAAATATTTTTGAGAGAAGTACTAAATCATATCCTGGGGACTACGCACACAACCATGAGCAATAGAATTAAACCATAACTTAGCATCACCCTTTAATGAGAAAGGAAACAATTTCAGAATATAGTAATATCAAATTTTTTCCTCATGAGCAGATAGGGTGGCTATATCAGTCAATTTAGTAAGATGTGCCACAACAGTTTCAGATTCATAACCATAGAAAGGATCATATTCAACCAAAGTAATTAACTCAGGATCGACAAAGAATTCATAATCCTTATCAGTAACAAAGATAGGTGAAGTAGCCAAATTAGGATCATATTTCATTCTAGCATTCAAGGATTTTTCTTTCAGCTTAGCTAAAAGTTTCTTAAGATCTTCCCTATCATTGCAAGCAAGAAAGTCTCTAGCAGTTTCCTCATCCATAATATAACCCTCATGTACCACATGCAATACATATCCAGGGGAGAATCATAGTCTTCAGTTTCAATAATATCATCAGTTTCAGTAATTTCATTCTCTCTAACCCTAGCAAGTCGCGGAGAAGCAAATCGCGGCCGCACGTGCAGATCAGGTCGCGATGGCTGCCATTCTTGCCGACCCCCAGATCTTGGAGGAGCACCTTGCCATTTGCTAGCTAAGCCAGTTAAGCATGCTCGGTTTACCCGTTGCGTTTGCTGCTCTGCCTTTCCTTAGCAAATTCTAGTGAATTGTGCTATCTAATTTTACCATGCAATCTGTTACTCTAGTGTATATGTTCTATATGTCGTGCAGTGTGGTGCTCACTTATTAATTGTTTGGTTAACTAGTTGTCGTCTCCAGTTAACCGTTTGGTTCAATTATGTAGATGTGATGTTTAATTCTTTAGCCTACAATTTTGTATTGTCTTCCATGTGATAAATAAATCAAATTTATCTTTACAAAGTACATGAGAAATGAATACAATTGCTATATTTCTAAGTTCTCAAGCATCCTTGGTTTGGTTAACTGTCAGATCTTCTAGTATGTTACACATTGTGCAATGTGGTGCTCAGTTAATGTTTGGTTCATTTGTTGGGGTGTTTAGTTAACTGTTCGGTTCAATTCTGCAATGCAGTGTTCAATAGTTGTGGGTGCATTCTGTTATTGTATACCATGTGAGAAGTAAACCGACTTTGGCTGTACTAAATACATGAGAAACCAATATAATTGCTATATTTCCATGTTGTTAAGCATGCTTGGTTTGGTTAACTGTCTGATCTTCTATTAGGAGTATGTTATATTGTGCAATGTGGTGCTCAGTTAAAGTTTGGCCCATTTGTTGTGGTGTTTAGTTAATTGTTTGGTTCAATTCTGCAATGCGATGTTCAATTGTTGTGGGTGCATTCTGTTATTGTATACCATGTGAGGAATAAATTGAATTTGGTTGTACTTAATACATGAAAAACAAATAGAATTGCTATATTTCCAAGTTGTTAAGCATGCTTTGTTTGGTTAACTGTCTGCTCTTCTATTAGGAGTATGTTATATTGTGCAATGTGGTGCTCAGTTAATGTTTGGTTCATTTGTTGTGGTGTTTAGTTAACTGTTTGATTCAATTCTGCAATGCGATGTCCAATTGTCGTGAGTAGAATTTTATATTGTTGTCCATGTGAGGAATAAAAAGAATTTGGCTACAATTAATACATGAGAAACATATACAAGTGCTACATTTCCTAGTTCTTAATCATGCTTGGTTTGGATAAATGGGTTTTCCATGTGGCTTGAATTAATCTGACGAATCTGCAATGTGCGAACCCTCACTTAACCTGATGACTAACTACCTTATATGTGTTGCAGGGAAACAATGGGAAGCACTGAGGTTAACAATCGAGGTTAGCATGTGCATGGTCTGTTGTCTAATAGCACATTATTGTGCAATTGCACGAACCATTCTAATATTTATGTTTTTAACAATTTGGTCTTGCACATGTAGGTCCTGCTGTCAGAGGTTTTGACCCATTGTTCGACCATTTTTGCATATGGGGAAATGAGTTGTCCATGAATATCAATCATGTCAAGAAACTCAGAAAGATTGTTAGGATAAAGAAATTAGCGACAAAAAACTACAAGATCTTTTTCTACACAATGAAGAAGACATCATTTCACTACAAGATGGTACTAACTATTATACCTTGACTTTTTTATTCCTATGCCCCATTTCCAATATAGAGAAGATATTTTTGGACATCCTTGTTTTCAGGCCTTTCCAAAGCAGTTCACTGATGCTTACCTGTGAAACCACCTCTATGGTCAGGAGGCGAGGAAGGTTTTCATTCAACACCCACGGTTCAATATTGAAGTGTTCTTGAAGAGGACGAAGGATGGACGGTCAATCATCCACAGGCACTGGCCTAAAGTTGCAAAGATCTTCAACATGAATGAAGGCTCAATATTCGCCTTCCACTTCAGTAGTTTTCCAGATGAGATGCATCTGTGCATGTACCGTCTGTGATGCTAATTTCGAAAGGTTCTAGATGTTTCATGTGAAACTTGGTGCTTATGAAGTTGTGTAATGGGGTAGCTGAGTGCTGAAGCTATATCATGTTGCACTATGATGTATTTCAATTATGAATTCCTGCTTCCTTAATATGGAAATGAAATATATTATGTGCTTAATATGAATGTCAATTAGATTAATAAATGGAATGTTAATAATAGGGAAATTAGCTTGCTAATGGCTAATTAGCCTGCTAATTGGGTTTTTCTATTGCAAACGGTTATTGAGAAAACACCGTGTGCGATGACCTTAGGCAACGCACACGGTTTCTAGGAATAAACCGTGTTGGATCAATGAACAATCACACATGACATCCTTTAGAAAACTGGTTGCGTTAGGGCAACTTGCGCAAATGTTTACCACATAAAAATTGTGTCTGATGGAAAACCTTTGCAACACAATTTGTTCTATGCACCGTATGTGATGCATTCAATAAGGCAAAATATAAAATTGTTAATATCATGTGCAATGGAAAGGCTATCACAAATGATTTAACGGGGAAAATTGTGTGTGATGTACCTGCGAACGAAAACATTTTCCTTGGAGCGACTGTGTGCGATGTATATACGGACGGAAACGTTTAGCGGGGACTAACTGTGTGGGATTTACTTACGACCAGAAACAATTTCGCCTGTATAATTGTATTTTTAGCACTACTATACGTATAACCGTATTTTATCGCTCGCCGGTCGGACACGACCTCATTTTGCCGAGCGTGTGTGCCAGGAGGGCATATCCCCGATGTTTTCTGGCTCGTTGGGGAAGGAACCCCCTATATATCGCAGTCACTCACTAGGTGAAGGTTTAGAACACCATCGCAGAAAGGGGTTCAAAACCATTTGTATAGCACCTTGATGTAGCAGCGCTAGTTCGCCGGAAAGCCATGGTGCACCGCAAGATTACATACTACAAGATGCTGACGCTGGAGCGCAACGCAGAAATCACGGCGGCGGTCAGCGCCCACAGACCTCCATTCCCAAGCTCGCTTTGCGGTGGGCCAATCCCCGGGTTCTCTGGAGCCAAGCTCCGAGGAGGAGGAAGCCGATCCAATGTTCATGGCGGAGGTCGCGGCGCAGAAGGCCCCCGATGCGTATGAAACGATGGACGTCGAATTCTTGCCGGCGTCTGGGTCCCCCATGGTGCAGGCGGACTAACGGTTCAATCTGGCGATCCTAAAGGCGGTCCGTGAGGCGGAGGCTCAACTCGATGCGGAGCGCGCGGATGCCGCTGCCATCAAGGCCCTCCTGCAGGCGGAACCGGATGTAGTGGACGTGAATCGGGCGGCGGAGGCTCAACTTGACGCGGAGCGCGCGGATGCCGCTACCATTGAGGCCCTCCTCTGGACGTCCTGGACTTGAACCGGGTGGCAGAGGCTCAACTCGACTTGGAGCGCACATATGACGCTGCCATCCAGGCTCTCCTGCAGGCGGAAACGAAAGTCGTGGATGTGAACTGGGCGGTGCTCGCGTCCGTGCAGAGCGCCCGCACGCTCCGCGTGAACAAGTAGCTGGCGGCCGAGGACAACCATGGTGCAGAGACACACGTTGGCAGCTACGTCTGGTTCGCGCTAGCAGCCAAAGACGATGAGGCCGTCTCGTTCTGCGAGCAGTGATATGTTTTCTTTATGTTGTTGTTTTTAGTTATCTTTTGTTGTGTAAAGACATATATTTATGCAAGTTGCCTGATTTTCATCATTTGGGTTAGTCGACCATTTCAAGCATTTGGATGAATATCCTACGTCTCCTAACCCTTCTGCTTCCTCACCTCGTCTTCTTCCCCAACAGACCACCGCATGGGCCGCACGGATCTTTCCCAACATGCGGTTGGATAAACATACTATATGAACAAAAAATATGTGTCAGCCTTACGATGGGTGAGTTTGGTTTGATCACATGCAGTAGCACGTGTCAGTGAGGGTGCGTTTCCTTGGTTGGGTTTGCAGTGTGAAGGAGCGACTATGTGAGGATGCGGTGCGACCACGACAGCCGTGCGCAAGTGTACCTCCTTTTCATTTTGAAAAACTTTAGGCAAGCTTGGCAAAAATGTGTGGCAAAGTATGGCAATGCAAGGCCTAGATCCAAACAGGATACAAGTACGTACTACTTATGTTAAAAAAGAAAGGCGGGGTTTTCCTTAGCGGGATTGATCAATACAAATCCTCGTTTGACGTGTCAATTAATGCATATTATTTGCTCCAACGCCCAAAGAGCTAACCATCTCACTCCTCATTGCTTGATTAATGCAGCGCCATGCAAACCAACCTTCTCACTTCCGCATGCATGCAAGGGTATATTAACGTCCTTGGTTGCTAGTACAAGACAAACCCCATCAATTTTCCCTCGATTAGTGTTAGTGGCCTTCTGCAAATTGTTATTTTGATACTGGCCTTGTATACAAAAAATGGAGGTAGTAACTATTTGACTTCCTTCCCCCATTGCAGTGACGTCGACGATATCTCGAATGTTTTGGCTTTGGTGAAGTGCGTTCGACGGAGCACACCATTCAGGGAGACCATGGTAAGTCGTTCGCAACTGCCATGGAAAGATATTTTAACATGAACGACCATCGCGGGAGCACCAGAAGCCAAATAGCTAGTCAGGGCACTGGCCGAGCCAATGACAAGCCCAACACAGACAAGCATCATCTGCAAGCCTACTAAAAAGGCATGGTGGTGGCAAAGAAGCCCGCCTCCCACCAGCCTCTCATGTCCTCGATGATCATGCTCACCACTCCAGCCGGGTGTCTAGCTTGTATTACTTCCAGTTTGGTTATATTGCATCTACTTAGCATACACATTATACCTTTTAATATGACATGCCTTCCTTTTTTTGGTACATACTACTACATCTGTCTATTAACCATGTTCTTACATCAAACTAATGTTCTTGTGTATCCCTCATCAATCACTTATGATGAGACAGTCAGGCTCGTGGACTGCTGTAAGAAAAGATCCTCCTTTAAAGAATGCAGCGTCAGCCTCCCCACATGATTCTCTGGAAACAACAATGCTAGATGAAGATAGTCAACATAGCTTTGTAGTTGATGACCACATTTCCCTTACACCACCATCATAGGTGCTTGCTCTAACTTGGCAGCGTGATATGTGGTTGCATGTTGCATATAGTGTCTAGATTGTAATTCTTCCAATCTGGTTAAATTGCTTGTGCTATTCTTCTTAGTTTATACATTATACCTAATAATGTGATATGCCTTCCTATTTTTAGTATATAGTACATCTATCTATTAACCATGTCCTTACATAAAACTACTGTTTTTTGTATCCCGCATCAATCAATTATGACATGACACCTTTAGTATATGCAGAGTGATATTGGTTGCATCTTTCATATGATTTATAGCATGCATTGCTTCTAATTTGTTGAAATGCCATTTATGATGGGACACTCTTAACTTGGCAGAGTCATATTGGTTACATATTTCATGTGGTGTCTATCTTGCATTGCTTCTAGTTTGTTGAAATGGCTTGTGCTTAGTTTACACAAATAGTTGTGAATATGCCATGTCGTCCTGTTTTTCATACATATTCCGTCCTCGTATCATGTGTTTGACTTACATCAATGTAGTGATTGTCAGTATCATGCATGAATGAGTTCTGAAGAGTGAATTTTATTGCTTTTTTCTTGTCAGTTTTACTTGACAATGCAAAATAAATAAAGCGGAAGGAAATTAGAAAGGCAGTGGATAAAGGTGCTCCTTCCAAACAAATGAAACGGAGCGCCTTTACAGATTCTACTCAGCCATCCCCCCAAGAAGATTTGTAAGAGAACACATGCATAGACAATCAACATAGCTGTGTTGATGACGAGCATGCCCCCCTAGTCCACTATCACAGGTGCTCCCTCTAACTTCGCACTGTTATATGTGGTTGAATGTAATGTATGATGTCTAGCTTGTATTGCTTCTAATTTTGTTGAATTCCATCTGCTTGCTTTACACATTATACTTGTGAATAAGACATATGTTCCTGTTTCTAGAACATACAATATCTGTCTATCACACCATGTTCTCACATCAAAGTATTACTATTGTGTAACCTACAACAATCCCTTATCATAAGACACGTTTAACTTGGGAGTGTGATATAGGTTACATCTCGCATTCTTTTCCAACTTGTACTACTTCTAATTTTTTGAAATTGCAGTTATGATGAAACAATTTTATCCTGGTAGAGTGATATTCGTTGCATCTTTCGTATGGTGTCTAGCTTTCATTGCTTCTAATTTGTTGAAATGCCTTCTGCTTAGTTTACAAATCATAGTTGTGAATATGCAATGTTGTCCTTTTTTCTTACACATTCAATCGTCCTATCATGCAGTCACCTTACATTAAAGTAGTGCTAGTCAGGATCCTGCATAAATGAGTTCTGAAAAGGGAATTTTTGTTCATTTTTATTGTGGGTTTGACTTAACAGGCAATAAAATTAAGTAACATGAAGGAAAAAAATTAAGGCAGGGACTGATGGCGGTCTTCCGATGAAACTAGCATCCCAAGTGCTTTCTCTAGCTTGGCAGTGTGATATTGTCTTGCATGTTGCATATGGTGTCTAGCTTGTATTGCTTGTAATTTGATTAAATTACTTCTGCTTAGTTTACACAAATAGTTGTGAATATGCCATGTCGTCCGGTTTTTCATACATATTCGATCCTCGTATCATGTGTTTGCCTTACATGAAGGTAGTGATTGTGAGTATCATGCATGAATGAGTTTTGAAGAGTGAATTTTATTGCTTGTTCTTGTCGGTTTTACTTGACAATGCAAAATCAGTAAAGCAGAAGGAAATTAGCAAGGCAATGGATAAAGGTGCTCCTTCCAAACAACTGAAACGGAGGGCCTCTACAGATTCTACTCCGCCGTCCCCCAAGAAGATTTGCAACACAACACATGCATCGACACTCAACGTAGTTGTGTCTATGAAACACAGACTCTCCCTATTTCTTCTCTGCATGTTCAATCCCCTGAGAGGAATAAAATTTAGTTAGCTTTTGATCATTTACAGCCTTGTATGGAGAAGTTGATCAGAGTTTGTTAAGTACTTACAAAATCAGGCATCTAACAAGAGTGGCATCGAGCTCGTTGAAGTTAAAGAAGAGATGTAAGTCCTCGAAACTCACATTTATGGAACTAAGGGAGTCCTGGATTAAGGGGTCCTCGGGTGTCCAGCCTATGTGACATGGGCCAAACTGACGGGCCATGAATATACAAGATAGAAGACTTCCTCCCGTATCCGGATGGGACTCTCCTTTGCGTGGATGCCAAGCTTGGCATTCGGATATGAAGATTCCTTCTTCTGTAAATCGACTCTGTACAACCCTAGGCCCCTCTGGTGTCTATATAAATCAGAAGGTTTAGTCCGTAGGGCAGAATCATAATCATACAGGCTAGACATCTAGGGTTTAGCCATTACGATCTTGTGGTAGATCAATTCTTGTATTCCTCATATTCATCAAGATCAATCAAGCAGGAAGTAGGGTATTACCTCCATCAAGAGGGACCGAACCTGGGTAAACATCGTGTCCCCCGTCTCCTATTACCATCGACCTTAGACGCACAGTTCGGGACCCCCTACCCGAGATCCGCCGGTTTTGACACCGACGTTGGTGCTTTCATTGAGAGTTCCACTGTGTCGTCATCAGAAGGTTCGATAGCTCCGTCAATCGTCTAGAATGTTGCTGCCCCGGGGAGGTCTTTCTCCCCGGCCAGATCTTCGTATTCGGCGGCTTCGCACTACGGGCCAACTCGCTTGGCCATCTAGAGCAGATTGATAGCTACGCCCCAGGTCACCAGATTAGTTTCGGAAATCATGATTATGTCGCTGACATCCGAGGAGACTAGATCTTCCAAGGGTTCACGACCCCAACCTCCGCTATGGCCTTAGATCCGAAGCGCATCACCAGGTCCGAAGATGGGATTCTTGAGCCCGTCGGACTATCTGTGGCCACTAAGCCCAGTACGGGAGAGCGGGAGGAAGTAGTGTCACTGGCAACGATCATGCAGCCGGACTCTTCTCCGGACACTTGCTCCAGACCCTCGGAGTCAGCATCGTCTGAGCTCGGCCGAGGAGTCTCCTTCCCGCCGTACTCCACGGCCTCTCTTCTCGCTCGCCAAATGTCAGGACTCCGATCCTAAGTCACACCGATCTAGCATGTAACGCCTCATATCACTTTGCGGCCTCATGCACGGTATTCCCACGGGTGCCGCCTTACTTGGCCCGGGACCGTTTGCGCCTTTTGGCTCACATATATGATAGTGTCGCTAGCATCCATATGACAGAGAACCCGGGACGACATGACTAGTCATGAACCCAAAGTGGCACTAACATACGGGGACAAGCATACAAGAAATAACATCGAACATGTCGGTCATCAGCGTGTTAATACGGGCTGTAGCAACTGCACTAACAGGACTCCGGGAACCCGGGCTATAGCAGGCTAGCCGGACTCCGAAAGTCACCGCATGATATTTCCCTGAAGGGACAGACATAGGAACAAAGTTAATCACATGCCGGCCAGTCTAAGTGTTCCGGAGCAGTAGTACTGGGCTAGCAGGACTCCGGTAAACCGGGCTGTAGCAAACTACCAAGGCTCAGAGGAAGCACCAGACTACATTTCCCCATACGAGAGTCTACCAAGGATAAACAACTAGGTTGTCAGATCCCACACATACCAGGCATTTCAATCAATCACACAATATGCTCGATATGTGCAAATACAACATGGCATCACAACAAGACTCTACGACTCAGAGTATTTATTCATAGGCTCCGAGGAGCGAGATATTACAAACATGGGTCTCATGACCCAACATTCAGAGCATACAAGTCAAAGCACATGAGGAAGCTTAACATGTCTGAGTACAGACATCTACAAATGAAAAAGGCTGAGAAGCCTGACTATCTACCAGATCCTGCCGAGGGCACAAGATCGTAGCCGAGGTATCAAGCTAAACGTCGAAGTCCACACGAAACTACTAGTGAGATTGAAGTCTCTCCGCAAAAACATAAATTAAGCAAACGTGAGTACAAATGTACCCAGCAAGACTTACATCAGAACTAACTACATATGCATCATTATCAACAAAGGGATGGTGGGCTTTAATTGCACCAAGCCAGCTTTTGCTAAGTGGCTATCCTGAACTATGACTGCAAATAACTCTTTTGAGGTGTCGCACACGAGTCCACATATTCACCATTTCAATACACCACTATGGATCCGCTCCCGTATCCCTACGAGAACGCCGTCCATAGCATGCACGCTTATCTTGCGAGATTTAGAGTATCCACTTTCACTTGTCTATGAACTGCAGAGGCAACCCAGAAGTCCTTTACCGCGGACACGGCTATTCGACTACATCATTTATAACCTGCAGGGGTGTACTTCTTCACACACGCTCTCGCCACTTACCACCATGTACACGTCGTCTATCTCGGCAACTTTCAAGCGGAAGCCTGGCGAGGGAGTCGGCCACGACCTGACTAACCACACAAGTCTCTAGTCTAGGTTTATCGCCTATTCAGGTTCCATCCGCGAGGAGATCCGGCCGGGGTTTCGCTTAGAGCCCCAAACGATGTGTGCAGGGTTCCCGAGACAGCAAACAGGTGCTCGGTACACCGGGCCACGGTGTATCTACCACATCATAGCCCACCCCTAGGGTCAGCGATACGCACGGCCTCCAACACATATCCTACTAACACCAGAAACTCGTTGCAACTCATGGACAGAGAACAAGGGCGGTCGATAGAGTCAATTAAGGATCCCAATGTGTGGTAGTAGCTGTTCATGGATCACAAACACAGAACTCAGTTCCTGAGGATGGTTTCAATGAGACAACCCACCATGTACTCCTACATGGCCTCTCACCGCTACCTTTACCAAATCCTGTTCACACACATAGCTCACGCATAGTAGGACATGTTCATCACCATTCCAATTCATCCCTGATGAATCAGACCTGACTCAACTCTAAGCAGTAGCAGGCATGACAAACAAGCATGAATGAGTAGGCACATCCAGGCTCAAACAACGCCCACTCATGCTAGTGGGTTTCATCTATTTACTGCGGCAATGACAGGTCATGCAGAGGAAAAGGGGTTCAACTACCGCAGCATTTAACAGTTGAATCGTTGTTGTCCTAATGCAGTAAAAGATAGCAGGAGCAAGAGAGTGGGATTGTATTGGAATGAACAAGGGGGTTTTGCTTGCCTGGCACTTTTGAAAATAATATAGTTCTCCACCGGTGTCATCGAGTAATCATCGGAACCACGTTTACTGAGAGGGGACAAACACCGGCAACAGAGAAAGAACACACGATCAATGCAATGCACAATATGATGCATGATCATGACATGGCAATATGCTTGTGTTTGAGCTAATGCAACTAGAAACAGGGTGATTTGAGCTTATTTGAATCAAAGATTCAAATACAAACCTAAATTATAAACTCATATAAGTGCATTATCATGTTTCATCTAAACAGCAACGTTAGGTTACTCTAACATGCAAGAAAACAGTACAGATGGATACATTGGATTTTTCTGATCATTTTTCATATATAAATCTTTTCATTCCGAGCTATAGATTAATTTCTGGGATTTTTAAAAGTTTTAGCTATTTTCTGGAATTTTCAGAATAAGATTAAATCCAGAAAATAATTTATTGCCTCAGCATTGCATCACTGTGACGTCGGCGGTTAACGGGGACGGTCCAGGTCAAACCTGACCAGTGGGGCCCACTGGTCAGTGATTATACTAACTAACCTAATTAAAATTAACCCTAACTAACTTGGTAAGCCGGGCGGGCCCCGCATGTCTGTGACCCAGGGGGTAAAATCCTTGGTCAACCGGGGCTAAACCACTGGCGTTTAGCCGCCGGCAACGACCAGACATGGCGGAGGCTCGGGATCGCTCCTCCGGCGACCAAAAGCAAGGCGGGGGGTATCTACGCGGAGCTGGCGAACGCGCCCATCCAATGGAGCAAGTGGGAGTAGCAGGGTGTCACGACCGGTTTTTCAATAAAAATATTTATTGAGAAACCTACCTATAAAATCCAGTGTGAGGAAAATCCTCCATACCGGTAGACAAAATCTTGATACAATGAGCCAGTAGCATATGATATATTACAGGGTCGAGCTGAAGTTGCTCAACAATTTATTACAAGCACGCCAGTAATTATACATAGTGGCGGATATGACACAGTGGAGTGGTGGCATACTACTGACTCGTGGTAAAGTGGTGGAATAACATAGTGGAGTGGGAGATATGACTTCTACACTGGCGGCTTATCGAGCGTCGAGGTGAGGCTCTGTGAATTTATTTGGGTAGCGGAAGCGAATATATCACAGTGACTAATCGAGGGGTCGCACGAGACCGACTGGGATTCCTCTAGGCGTCGGACTCGCTATCGAACTCTTCATCCATGAGATCGCCTTCGTCAGCATCTGGCCAAATCCACAATCCAGGTGAGTACTTTGAAAGTACTCGCAAGACAGTTAGATATAACAAATGTATGCATGAATGTGTCATGAATAATTTAACAAAGTGCAATCAACAGCAAGGTAAGTAAAAAGGGAATCGGCGGTAGTCCGCTCGAAAACCCAAAGAAGATAAACTCAAAACCGATCGAGTGTCTGAAGCGACGCCTCGAAGGGTGAATAAATAAATAAAGCATGCCACAGTCAGGCGTCTAGGCGACGCCTCATAAAGGGCTTATATTGAAAGAACAGACATGCGTGCCACAGTCGGACGTCGGAGCGACATCACAGAAAGGGCTTATAACAAAATTAAATAACAACAGTGCCGCAGTCAGACGTCTGAGCGACATCGCAGAAAGGGCTTATAATTAAAGTAAACAATAACAATGCCGTAGTCGGACGTCTGAGCGACATCGCAGAAAGGGCTTATAATTAAAGTAAACAATAACAATGCCGCGGTCGGACGTCTGAGCGACATCGTAGAAAGGGCATATATCATAAATAAGTAAACAACAATGCCACAGTCGGACATCTGAGCGACATCGCAGAAAGGGCTTATAACTCATTATCCATAACTTACAAGAAATGGTGCTCACGGAAAATGTTCATCACAAGTTAATAAGCGGGTTAGTCCATTCACAGGAAATAAACATTGAACACTCATATGGTTCTCAGGCGTTTCTGTCACCGAGATTGACACTTGACAAGATAGGATGAACACAGTACTTGGACATTGATAAGATGAATTTCAAGAATTTTGACTCTGTAGAGTTTGTACCAAAATTATCCACAGCCAACGGATTTCCGTAGTCACGAAGGACTAGTTCCGTTTACGATATTTCGGAGAAAACACAGCTAACCAGTACACACCTATCCTACCTCACGTTGCCAGGAATCACCCTAGACAGCGTTCAAGAAAAACTTTGAGATGGCGAGATCACAATCTCGAATAGCATAGGATCAAATTTATATACGCGCGCTCTAAGGGGTGCCCCCCTCTCGGTCCCAACCGGAAACACCCATGCCCCCTGACCGGATAAAAGGCTTTAATCCAGGGCCATGGAACCCTCATCCCGGCCTCTCGATTTGGTGTGTACTAGGAAGTGGTTTGCAACTTACTAAGCCGTATCCCTTGCGGAAAACATGTGGTAGTACGAAAAGGGGAGACGAACGGGAATTTGACTGATTTATGTTGACACTGGGTCAACGATTTGGCATAAGACTGGCATGCTACAACACTGCCATCTTACCCATTCTCATGCCAACTCATGGCCATGCAACAAGTTTCCAACAACTCATGGATTTCCCGAAACTCACTTGCCTCAACTCTTACGAGATAAACTTTCATCAAGATACTCATGAACATGCCATGATACTAAATTAATGCAAACATGCCCAAACACTCATCATATCAAAAGTTCAAACATGCTTGCCTGGTTCGGAGTAGTCGGGGTCTAGCTCGGTGAAGTTCGCGGTTCCGTCACCTCCTTCGGTATCTACGGTACACAAAACACACGCGCTAACGTAAATACCGTGGGGTATAGAAAATTAATCCAAATATTTTTCAAATAAATATGATAAAAAAACTAGACAAAATTTTGAAGAGGACAGAAAAAGAATCATTCAAAAGTCTCTTTATGTTAAAAAGTTATAAGAGGTTTGGTCCAAGGACCCATCTGTAATGAAACAGAAAACTCTCAGGGGCTTAAGCAAAAAAGTGCAGAAAAACGGTTCTGAGTAGAAAGCGTATTTGCCAGAGTACGCTTTCAAAAAACGGTTCGAAAAAAACAACAGAGAAGCTGACGGGCGGGTCCCACCCGTCAGGTTTAAACTTTCAAACGAGGTGGCCGAGCCTGCTTGGGCGCCCGAGAGTCATGGTCGCCGGCGGCGATCCACGGCGAGGCAGGGAGATCGGAAGGTACCTCCGTGCTCAATGGGTTATTCCGCGTCGGTTGGTGGTGGTGGTGGTCGCCGGTGAGCACCACGTCAACGGCGGCTCTTGCTCCGGCGGACGGCGGTTCGGGTGGTCGTGGGCCTCGTCGGAGTGTGCTGTGGAGGTTAAATTGAGGAGGGGGTTAGACTCCTGGTAGCTTGAGGGGATAGCTGACGAGAGTAGGACGCCGGGGACGGCCTCACCGGAGTGAATCGAGGTGGAGGCCGCGAAGGAACGGGGCGGCCGGAGTCGAGGAAGAAGAGCCCCTCGAGGCCCTTCCAGTGGCTGGGCGAGGTCTAGTGAGGTGGTGGAGGTGTGCGGGGGCGAGAGCGCGCTCGGGGGTGCTATATATAGATGGCCCGAGGCGGTTGCCGTGAGCGGATAAGTCCGGCGAGTGTTATGGCGGCGCAGGGCATTGGTCGGGGTGGTTTTAGGATTGAGCGTCATCATGGAGGTCAACTGATTCCGTTTAGGTGCTGAACGAGCCGGGATTGGGTGCTTTGGGTATGCTCGACGGAACGGAGCAGCGCGGGCCCGTCGGCGGTAGGGAGCATGTTCTGTGCTTGCCGGGCCACGGCGATGGTGCTGCATGCGTGCGCTGGCAAGGGATACTGCCACGCGGAGCTCCCAGGTGGCTTGGGCGGCGCCGAACGGCGTTGTGCCGTAGGGGGCCTTCTGTCGGCCGCCACGGGAGGTCCCGACGCCGCAGAAGACACCGATGATGGCGGGCCAGGGTGCCACCGACGCCAGGAACCGGCCAAGCGTGCATGCGGCACTCTGGACAGGGAGGAGGGGCTGTGCGAAACGCGCCAGGCGCACTGTCGACGCTGCGGATCGAACTCTACGGCGGGAAACGACATCAACTCAAACTCTAAACATTCCTGAAAATGCAAAGAAACAGTGCCGTCCAGGTGTTCGACAGAATGATTTTGGTATGTGGGAGTTTCTCCTTGAGCTGATTTTTGGTGGGGTGGCCTCTCATTGCATCTGGAGGCTGCCTGAATTTTTGTGGAATTTTTGGAGAAGAGGAGATATGAATTTCACCAAATTTGACAAATCTGGTCCAAAGTTGCAGAGACTGAAATTTGAAATTTTTGAAAAGAAGAAGAGTGGATCTTGATTGTTCTAGGTTGTGGGTACCAAGGATTATCCAGGGGAGTTGGTTTGGGGTCAACACTCAAATGCATTTAGGTACTTGCTTTGCAAATTACCTAGGCTCAAAATAATTGGCAGAAAAGATTTGGGGAGAGAAATAAATGGAATAAAATTCAGAAATGGATTGAACTTGTTGAGACAGAATGTTTGGATTGCCCCAAAGGGGAAGGAGGGGTTTTGGGAAGATTTTTCCACATGAGGCATGGCAAAACCATGGATGGTTTTCAAATAAGAGGAGACCCAAAACTCCTAGGGTTTTCTTTTTGAAAGAAAATAAAACCCAAAAAATTTGAATTTGAGAAGAGGGCAAACAGAAGAAAAGTTTTTAAAAACCAAACACCAGAGTTGAAGGGGATGCCAAAATAAAATCCTTGCCAAAGGGAAAAAGTTTTTGAGAGAGAGATTTTTGGAAGGGTTTAAATGACCTCCTTCAAAACCAACAAAGTTTTTGCTGAAGACCAAAACAAAAATTTTTGGAGTGTCACACAGGTGTGGCCGGAGCTCGCCGGAAAAGAGCTTGCAGGGGCGGCCGGCGTGCAGGTGTGCTCGGGGTCGGTGTTATACTGCACGGCAGGGTCCATGGAGGGGTGCTACGGGCACCTGGTGATGCACTGAGCGCTATGACGCACTCGGTTGTGGCTCTAAGTGACTGTGGCCACGGCGGCGGCATGGTCGGCGGAGCCAAGCGCACGGCCGCGACGGCAGTGGTGTTAGCGGAAGAAAAAGAGCCATAGGAGAGGGGGGATCAATGTGGAATCTCCCAACGGTTGCAGTGGAGCAAAGGGCGAGCTCTGAGGTGGTCGGAGCTGAACGCGGTGACGAGGGGGTCTCCGGCGACCGAACGGTGGGGACGAGCTCGGTGGAGGCAGTGGAGCGCTTCCGGCGGCGTGTGGCTCATCAAGGAGGTCGGGGCATCGATGCGGAGCTCGCAGGCACTTCGAGGAGGCGAGGGGGAGGCGATAGTGAAACAGGCGATGGCGGCGAGCTCACGGGCGAATCGGCCATGGCGGGAGAGGCGAGGGGTAGAGCAGGGGGGAGAGTGAGAGAGCAGAGGTGGAGGAGGGGTTCCAAAGACAGAGGGGCGGTCAGGGGGGTGTCGGGGCACTATGGGCCGTCTCAGGCGGTAGCAGCAAGTAGGAGCTGGCGCGAGGAGGAAGGCGACAGAGGGGGTTGTGGTGGTGGGCTGGGCCAGTTGGCTGGGCTGCCAGCTGGGCCGGCCAGGTGGTCCACGCAGGTGAGGCCAGGTAAGCTTCTCTCTCTCTCTCTCTCTCTTTTATTTCATGTTTTCTATTTCTTTTATTCTGTTTTGAATTAGTAAAAATACTAATCCATTTCGTAAAATCCTGAAAATAATGGTGGGCAGTGTTTGGATTATTTCCAGCAACCCAAAACTAGTTTCATAATTATTAGAGCATTTAAAAATATTTATAGGATTTAAATGATCCAATTCAAATAGGATATGTGTTAATTCAAAGATCCAGAATGTCCTGGAAATATATTCATCATTTTTGGCAGAGGTTTTCACCTTTATCAGAAATCATGAACATTTTCAAAGGGCATTTTGGGTTCTTTGAAAAGGATCTTGGATTGAACCTAGTTGAGTTCCATTTGGTGCTAGGGTTTGAACATCCCCATTTCAAGTTTAACTGAATTTAAACATGATGCAAACACCCTAATGCATGCACTGACTAGGGTTGTGACAACTCACCCCCACTAAACAAGAATCTCGCCCCGAGATTCAAGCGTAGGATAAGATGAAGGGGGACCGCAAACTAACACAATCTTCATGATCCAGGTGGCATTTCATAAGAACGTTGATTCGATCACCATCATTGTCTCGATGTCCTGCTCTGAGAACTCCAACTAACATGACAATGAGAGGAAAGGGAAAACTCTAGAAGGATCGATCTTATCGAAGATTGAACAACTCAGGATCAACTCATGGAGCGAGACGCTGAAACATCTCTCGAGCTGAGACACGGAGCATACGTCCAGAGGGATGGAGTGAAACACATGACAAAGGTTCACTAGGTAGGCAACAATTCCACACCTAAGAGGGTGGTGAACGGTTGCCAACATAGCGAGGAGTTGAGTTTCCATGACACCAAAACGAGACATCTTGGAGGAGGGTGACCCGTAGAATCATCCCTTAAGTGGCAAAAAGAATTACTTTCGATTCAGAGAACATTGAAATTGACTATACCAACTTGAGGCAATTCACCAACAATCATTTGGCGGGGTACGAAAGGATGGCATAACCGGACTAGAATTGATGATGTGGTCTACCTTGTTGAAAACAACACAAGATGATTTTTTCTTATCATCGGAAATGGGTGGGACCCATGGTAGACTGGCACAACGACGGGTGCATGCTGGGAACAAAATGCAATGTTGGGAATTATTCTAGTAACAAGGGAAAAACTCAACAGTCGAGAGTGATTCCACTGTTTGAATGGTTATAGTATAATCGAGGGAACTGAGAGCACAAGAATTCCTAGGGAGCAACTTCTACAATAAGTCGCACGAAATCCTCATAGAGAAGATGGAAAAAAATTGCTCAATCAAGACACTACAATGATAGATCTTCCGGCTAGGTGTGTCGGCCAGAACATCAACCTTGTCAGGACCTACATCATAGATCTTGGAATAGCTCCAACCATCATATCTGCCTGAAATTCAGATCTGGTTGGTAACGGAACATTTCAGATAGCATGTCCGGAAAAGAATTTTGCAACACAAACCGACGAGATGATGTTGCGAGATTCTCAGGAAATGAACTACGATAGCAAGCTCCAAAACATGAGTTGATTCTGCTATATACATGTGAACGTGATGTCCAAGACAAGCATGATCATGTAGAAGTCTTACAACCAAAACACTACCGAGTTCAGGTGGGGACCCATCATCGAGGATATTGAAGTCCTTCTATAAATCTTGCTCTTAAGATGGAGCTTCTTTTCCTTGAACAAATCAAACAGTGGCTTGGTGTGCTAGGGAATACATATCGAGTAGAGGTAATTAATGTACCGTACCATAGAATATATTCGCACATGCATAACTGACTTGGGATGGTACCAGAGGAAACAAAAACAATCTTTCTCGAACTCACGGCGGCAACTTGCACAAAATGCACATGAATTCGGGGAAGTCACTTCTTCCATCCAAGCATAAGCTTCATGAACGGAACACGAAGGCATTGCTTACAAAGTTTCCAACACTAGGTTGATGTTCAACATGAATCATGGGGGAGAAAAAATGCTACTGATGGGCTCAACAAAAACTCATCGAAATTTCCATATCACTGGACTTCCACCATCATGTGAACACGGTGATAGCATTGGTCAGACAAAAAGATGTAATGGTGTATGCTCGAGGGATCAACCACGGGTAAGACAACATTATGAACATCGTTGGTTCTGATTTGACTTGACGATAGCCCATACTCAAGTCAAAGTTTTGATAAGGCAATAGATCCAACAACTGATCGCGGGGATAAGTCGATGAAGATATCATCTTTCTTCAACACACACCCAAAGATATCCCTTTGAATGAACTAAGTCAGACGAATTTTATCTTCCAACTCTCCAAGTTCTTGCTGAGCTTAACCAAGTAGCTCAAGGGTATCCAACACAGATTCTTTGAGAAGGGGTGGTTTACGAGAAACCAACTTGATCACGAGCTCAACATAACAGTCAGGGGACAACCTGGTGATACTTCCGAGATGATATTCGGAAAATCACGAACCACCGATATGTTGCTAAACTCGAGAACAATGTTGCTTTTCAGGGCAAGACGATATGATCAAATAAGCAAGGGATTGGCACAATCCTAACTCATTGATCGAAAAGTGCACCGGAAATAAGGACTAGTTAGCATGATCAACCTTAGGGTGATGATTCAATAATCAACATGCTAAGGATATAATTATTGTCCATTAACTACCAAGCAACACAGTTGCTAGGAGTATTGATTTCACACATCATGATTCACTTGTCGGCATTTCGGTTGCGACAACACGGAACCGAGGAATGAATAATGATGGCGAGAAGTATCACTGTGTCAAGAATTCATAAGAGAGGGTGCAATTGTCATTACATTCCTGACATAAAGTGGGTAATACTTCAGGGTAGAACAGACTAAAAGCTTGATTGCGTTTGATCTGCGGAATACAACTGCTTTGACCCAATCCCCGAAGTGGACAAGGTACTGGAGTTTGTTTCTCCTAGTCATTCCAGAATAGAATGGCTTGACAGACCACAAGAATAATGGGCATCGGTGAACACGAGTGGACGACTACTCCTGACTATCAATTGATAGACGGGGGTTAGAATACAACTAAAGAGGGACAACTCAAGGAACATATAACTTTCTGAGTCGTGGATGCATAGGTTAGTATGTCGAATCAAGTTCAACAGGTTTGTTCCGGATAGCCCATGCAGAAAGGTAGGTCTGGCAGACTCACAATGTGGAATGGAGAACTCATCAAGAGCACTCTTATTGTGATCTTTTGGTTCAAAGAACTTCTGCCTTAATGGTTCATGGTAGTTGGAAGAAGGATATACCACGGACCTCGAGGACTGTCGCAAGGTTACTAATATCCTATAGGAACTAGCAACACTATCAACATGAAGTAAGTAGGGTGAATCTCGGGTTCAAGAACCTAGGTATAGAATGCCTATTAACTAAATGGCATCATGGGATGCTTTCGAGAATGACGGCCAGAATGATCACACTGGGAACACAAAACATGGCTAGATTATTAGGTGATACTCTAGACACATAGGGTCATAATAATAGCTCCAAGAGATATGTCGAGGCAATATAGTACCTCAACTCACCGATTAGTGTGGTTGATCTGGCACAAAGGAACTTCGTATGGTAGGAAGGAATTTGCAAATGCATCAGACTATTTAGAGACCTGGGATGACTCGGGCATCATAACGGCTGTAAATGCTCAAAAAGATTTGAGACATCACACAAAATGGTGGCATAACCACTCAACATCACAATATCAAGGTTCCGAGACCAACTATTAACACATGGAAGTACTAGAAACTGAACTGAGACTTGAATCCATCAATCCTATAAGTCTACGGATTAGAGCACGTGATCCTGATAGAAAGATGAGAAGCCTAGTTCTTTAATCCCCGTAGAAGAGAAGAGGGTGACTCGGATCATAAGGGCATAAGGTAAAGGAGTAAAAAGAGCCTTACGTTCCCATCCACAATCAATTCCCTTATATAACTCAAGCATTTCTAGACTCAACTTCGACCAGTTTGGCTTGTTAATCCTACAGGCAGTCAGGCTCTGATACCAACGCTATCAGGACCCCGATCCTAAGTCACACCAACCTAGCATATAACACCTCATATCACTTTGCGGCCTCACGCATGGTATTCCCACGGGACCCGCCTTACCTGGCTCGGGACCATTTGCGCCTTTTGGCTCACGTATTTGATAGTGTGGGTAGCATCCATATGACAGAGAACCCGGGCCGACATGACTAGTCATGAACCCAAAGAGGCACTAACATACGGGGACAGGCATACATGAAACAACATCGAACATGTTGGTCATCAGCGTGTGAATCCGGGCTGTAGCAACTGGGCTAACAGGACTCCGGGAACCCGGGCTGTAGCAGGCTAGCAAGACTCCGGAAGTCACCGCGTGACCTTTCCCCGAAGGGACAGACACAAGAACAAAGTGAATCACATGCCGGCCAGTCTAAGTGTTCCGGAGCAGTACTACTGGGCTAGCAGGACTTCGGTAAACCGGGCTGTAACAGACTACCAAGGCTCAGTGGAAGCACCAGACTACATTTCCCCATAAGAGAGGCTACCAAGGATAAACAACTAGGTTTTGGGATCCCACACATACCAGGCATTTCAATCATACACGCAATATGTTTGATATGTGGAAATACAACATGGCATCACAACAAGACTCTACGACTCAGAGTATTTATTCATAGGCTCCGAGGAGCGAGATATTACAAACATGGGTCTCATGACCCAAAATTCAGAGCATACAAGTAAAAGCACATGCGGAAGCTTAACATGTCTGAGTACAGACATCTACAAATGAAAAAGGCTGAGAAGCCTGACTATCTACCAGATCCGGCCGAGGGCACAAGATCGTAGCTGAGGTATCAAGCTAAACGTCGAAGTCCACACAGAACTACTAGCAAGAATGAAGTCTCTCCGCAAAAACATAAATTAAGCAAACGTGAGTACAAATGTACCCAACAAGACTTACATCAGAACTAACTACATATGCATCATTATCAACAAAGGGATGGTGGGCTTTAATTGTAGCAAGCCAGCTTTGACTCAGTGGCTATCCTGAACTACGACTGCAAGTAACTCTTTTGAGGTGGCGCACACGAGTCCACATATTCACCAATTCAATACACCCCTATGGATCCGCTCCCGTCTCCCTACGAGAACGCCATCCATAGCACTCACGCTTATCTTGCGAGTTTTAGAGTATCCACTTTCACTTGTCTATGAGCGCGGCAACCCAGAAGTCCTTTACCGCAGACACGGATATTCGAATAGATCATTTATAACCCTGTAGGGGTGTACTTCTTCACACATGCTCTCTCCACTTACCACCATGTACACGTCGTGTATCTTGGCAACCTTCAAGCGGAATCCTCGCCAGGGAGTCGGCCACGACCTGACTAGTCCAGCTTTATTGCCTATTCGAGCTCCATCCATGAGGAGATCCGGTCGGGGTTTCCCTCACAACCCCAAATGATGTGTGCAGGGTTCCCGAGACACCAAACGGGTGCTCGGTACACCGGGCCATGGTGTATCTACTACATCATAGCCCACCCCTAGGGTCAGCTTTACGCACGACCTCCAACACATATCCTACAAACACTAGAAACTAGTTGCAACTCCTGGACAGAGAACAAGGGCGGTTAATAAATCGAGGGAGTCAATTAAGGATCCCAATGTGTGCTAGTAGCTGTTCATGGATCACAAACGTAGAAGTCAGTTCCTGAGGACGGTTTCAATGAGACAACCCACCGTGTACTCCTACATGGCCTCTCACCGCTACCTTTACCAAATCATGTTCACACACTTAGCTCACGCACAGTAGGACATGTTCATCACCATTCCAATTCATCCCCGCTGAATCAGACCTGACTCAACTCTAAGCAGTAGCAGGCATGAAAAACAAGCATGTATGAGTAGGCACATCAGGGCTCAAACAACTCCTACTCATGCTAGTAGGTTTCATCTATTTACTGTGGCAATGACAGGTCATGCAGAGGAAAAAGGTTCAACTACCGCAGCAGGAAACAGTTGAATCATTGTTGTCCTAATGCAGTAAAAGAGAGCAGGAGCGAGAGAGTGGGATTGTATCAGAACAAACAAGGGGGTTTTGCTTGCCTGGCAGTTCTGAAGTTAATATAGTTCTCCACTGGTGTCATCGAGTAATCGTCGGAACCACGTTTACTGAGAGGGGACAAACACCGGCAACAGAGAAAGAAAACACGATGAATGCAATGCACAATATGATGCATGATCATGACATGGCAATATGCTTGTGTTTGAGCTAATGCAACTAGAAACAGGGTGGTTTGAGCTTATTTGAATCAAAGAATCAAATACAAACCTAAATTATAAACTCATATAAGTGCATTATCATGTTTCATCTAAACAACAAGTTTAGGTTACTCTAACATGCATGAAACCAGTACAGATGGATAGATTGGATTTTTTTTATTATTTTTCATATATAAATCTTTCCATTCTGTGCTATAGATTAATTTCTGTGATCTTTATAAGTTTTAGCTATTTTCTGGAATTTTCAGAATAAGATTAAATCCAGAAAATAATTTATTGCGTCAGCATTGCATCAATGTGACGTCAGCGGTCAGCGGGGACGGTCCAGGTCAAACCTGGCCATTGGGGCCCACTGGTCATGATTAGACTAACTAACCTAATTAAAATTAACCCGGTTAGCCGGGCAGGGCCCGCATGTTTGTGACCCGGGGGTCAAATCCTTGGCCAATCGAGGCTAAACCATCGGCGTTTAGCCGCCGGCAACGACCAGATGCGGTGGAGGCTCGGGATTGCTCCACCGGCGACCAAAAGCAAGGCGGAGGGTATCTAAGCGGAGCTGGCGAACGCGCGCATGCAATGGAACAAGTGGGAGCAGCTGGGGTGGCCGGAGCTCGCCGAAAAAGAGCTCGCGGCGGTGGCCGGCGTGCGGGTGTGCTTGGGGTCGGCGTTAGGCTGGCCATAGTGGGGAGTAATTTAAGTAGTATCATGTACTTGGGACTCGCAAACATGCTTATGTGGCACGTAATTAAAGAAGAGAGAGATGGTTATAGTAACATAGGTAGATACCGTAACATAATAAATGTGGTGCTACTATGTGTCATGCATGGCAGTAAATGAGACCACCTATGATACTAATCTATGATACTATGCACTATAGAGGTAGTAACATAGACTAGTAACATATGCATGTTACTAGTCTAAGTTACTGCCCACTATGGCCAGCCTTATACTTCACTGCAGGGGCCACGGAGGGGTGCTATGGGCAACTAGTGATGCACTGAGCGCTATGACGCAATCGGTTGCGGCTCTAGGTGACGGTGGACACGGCGGCGGCATGGCCGGTGGAGCCAAGCTCCCGGCCTCGATGACAATGGCGTTAGCGCAAGTAAAAGAGCTAGAGGAGAGGGGGGATCGATGCGGAAGCTCACAATGGTTGCAGTGGGGCGAACGGTGAGCTCTGAGGTGGTCGGAGCTGAGCGTGGTGACGAGGGGGATCACCGCGACCGAACGGTGAGGAGGAGCTCGGTGGAGGCACTTGAGCGCTTCCGGTGGCGAGTGGCTCATTAAGGAGGTCGGGGCATCGACACGGAGCTCGCAGGCACTTCGAGGAGGCGAGGGGGAGGCGATAGCTACGCAGGCGACGGCGGCGAGCTCACGGGCGAATCGGCCATGGCGGGAGAGGCGAGGGACAGAGCAGGGGGGAGAGTGAGAGAGCAGAGGAGGAGGAGGGGTTCTAGAGAGAGAGGGGCGGTCAGGGGGGTGTCGTGGTGCTCGGGGCCGTCTCAAGCAGCAGCGGCAAGCAGGAGCTGGCGCGAGGAGGAACGCGGCAGAGGGGGTTGCGGTGGTGGGCTAGGCTAGTTGGCTGGGCTGCCAGCTAGGCCGGCCAGGTTGTCCGCGCAGGTGAGCCCAGGTAAGTCTCTCTCTCTCTCTTTTATTTCATGTTTTCTATTTATTTTATTCTGTTTTGAATTAGTAAAAATACTAATCCATTTTGTAAAATCCTGAAAATAATGGTGGGCAGCGTTTGGATTATTTCCAACAACCCAAAACTAGTTTCAGAATTATTAGAGCATTTAAAAATATTTATAGGATTTAAGTGCTCCAATTCAAATACGATATGAGTTAATTCAAAGATCCATAATGTCCTGGGAATATATTCATCATTTTTGGCAGAGGTTTTCACTTTTGTCTGAAATCATGAACATTTTCAAAGGGCATTTTGGGTTATTTGAAAAAGATTTTGGATTGAACCTAGTTGAATTCCATTTGGTGCTAGGTTTTGGACATCCCCATTTCAAGTTTAACTGAAATTGAAACATGATGCAAACACCCTAATGCATGCACTGACTAGGGTTCTGACACCAAACCTCGCATTTAAGAAAGGCTCTGGACTTGATGCGATCCCTCGTCATTACAGAGGAGCAATGTCCGAACTATGCCCAGCCCGTACTAGGGGCTGAGAGCCGGGAATTTTACGTCCCACCCACCACCCACTTCATAGCCACTGTCAAGGACTTAACTGACATGCTCTATTACGGCTCCGAAGACATCGATGGTATGGACGACGATTCGGAGAAGAGTAGGCCCAAAGCCCGCCGTTCACCGGACACTGGACGGACACCTCTTCGTATGACGTGTACATGGTGGACACCCAAAGAGGATAACGGTGATAACAAGGAAAATCTAGTCGAGGAAAAACCTCCTGAGATACAACCAAAGCGTCGACGTCAGCGGCGCTGCTCTAAATCATGTCGTGGAAAAGACAACAATACCCGCACGAGGGACAACAATACTCCAAACGACGCCGAAGACCAAGTAGACCCCGTCGAGCCAACCTCCGAACAGGACGATCGGGAAGATGGGCAAGTTAGCCTTGATGAACATGCCACAAATGAAGACTCGGAGGACAGTAATTATCTTCCACTCTTCGAGGATGAGGTGAGCCTCAACGATAAAGACTTTATCGTGCCTGAGGAACCCCTCGAGCAGGAGCGCTTTAAGCGCCGGCTAATAGCCACTGCAAGGAGCCTGAAAAAGAAGCGGCAACAACTTCAAGCTGATCAAGATCTACTCAACGACAGGTGTACCAATGTCCTGGCAGCCGAGGAATACTGCCTCGAGCGCCCAACCAAAAGTTACCCGAAGCGTAAACTTCTACCTCAATTCGACACCGAGGCACTTGAGCCCGTACCATTAGCGTATAACGCGGCTGACCGACCACCACGTGACCGGGACAAAACGGCAAATCATGCCGAACTCCAGCCCATACTACCTCGCTGTAAAGGTAGAGGCACAACAGCTCGGGGGATATACACATGACTGGCGATAGGACCTGGAAAATAGAGCAGGTCAGACCAGATCGATCTACGGAACTCGGGGGCATGCCCCGACGCGATGATGGCTATCTAGCCGGACATGACAAGCATAACCACGTCCGGGCCGAAAACCGCAGTCAGACTCCATCTGATCTACGTCGTGACTTGGCCTGATATAGATGCGCCGCACACCCCCTCTACTTCACTGGTGAAGTAATGGTGCACGGATTTCTAGAAGGGTTTAAACCCGTGAATGTCGAATCATATGATGGAACAACAGATCCCATGGTATGGATTGAGGACTTTCTTCTTCATATTCATATGGCCCGCGGTGATGATCTTCATACCATCAAATACCTCCCGCTAAAACTCAAGGGACCAGCTCGGCACTGGTTAAACAGCCTGCCAGAAAACTCTATTGGCAGCTGGGAGGACTTGGAAGACGCCTTCCGCGACAACTTCCAAGGTACATACGTCCGACCTCTGGATGCTGATGACTTAAGTCACATAGTTCAATAGCCCGGAGAGTCAGCCAGGAAATTCTGGACTAGGTTCCTAAATAAAAAGAACCAGATCATCCACTGTCCGGTTGCCGAAGCCCTGGCGGCCTTTGAGCATAGCATCCGCGACGAATGGCTGGCCCGACACCTTGGCCAAGAAAAGCCGAAGTCCATGGAAGCCCTCACGGCACTTATTGCCTGCTATTGTGCGGGCGAAGATAGCTGGCTAGCCCATAGCAACAATAATGCAATCGAACCTGGCACATCTGAGGCCAGAAATAGCAACGGCAAGCCCCGATGCAACAGGCACAAGTGTTGAAGCAACGGTGACAATACTGATGACATGGCGAACATCGCCGGATTCAGTGGCTCCAAATCTGGCCAGCGGAAGAAGCCATTGAAAAGAAATAATTCGGGCTCATCCAACTTGGACCTCATACTCGATCGTCCATGTCAGATCCACGGCACCCCGATAAACTAGCCAATCATACCAACAGAAGCTGTTGGGTCTTTAAACAGGCCAGCAAGTTAAATACCGAAAACAAGGAGATGGGGTTGCAAAGTGAGGACGACAACGAGGAGCCCCGTCCGCCGAACACAGGCGGACAGAAGAAGTCCCCTTCCCCCCCTCCAGTTCAAAACGGTGAGCATGATATACGTTACCCATATCCCCAAGAGGAAGTGCAAACGCGCGCTCAGGGATGTCTATGCCATAGAGCTAGTCGCCCCAAAATTCAACCCATGGTCGTCCTACCCGATCACCTTCGATCGCAGGGACCATCCGACTAGTATCCGCCATGGAGGTTCAGCCGCATTAGTCCTCGACCCAATCATTGACGGATTCCATGTCACGCGAGTCCTCATGGATGGTGGCAGCAGCCTCAACCTGCTCTACCAGGATACAGTCATCAAGGATCAAGACCACACAAAATACCTTTAAAGGAGTAATACCAGGTGTAGAGGCCTGCTACACGGGCTCAATCACATTGGAAGTCGTCTTCGGATTCCCGGACAACTTCCGAAGCAAAGACTTGATCTTCGATATCGTCGCCTTCCACAGTGGCTATCACACACTGCTCGGACGAACTGCATTTGCTCGATTCAATGTTGTGCCACACTATGCTTATCTCAAACTCAAGATGCCCGGACCACGCGGTGTCATAATAGTCAATGGAAGTATGGAACGCTCCCTAAGTACTGAGGACCACACCGCGGCCCTGACAGCGGAAGTACAGAGCGGCCTTATCAAGCAGAATATTAATTTAGCGGCCAAGCTCACGAACATTGTCAAACAAGTCCGGACTACTCCGCAACATGATAGTCCAGCTCGTCAGGAGTTGGACTAGCAATTCGGCCTCCGTCTCAGTCCCGACCAAATGGCGGCGTACGTACCATGCGTACATAATTACGCATGCAAAATACCATGGGCAAAGACGGAGGCATAAATCGATTGTAGTCCATAATACGGCTCGACCTTCCCCGGGCACACATACTTTCCCTTTTCTTTTTAACCTTTTTAGGTTTCTTTTCCGCAGTCCCTTCACGACGGCCTGATCATCGATCCTTTGGAAGGATGGATATACCAAGGTGGCTAGCAGCATAGATGTGTGGTGGAATATCTAGGTGGTCTCCTTGACGATCACTCTACCTGTCTTCAGGACACGCACGCAGATCCTCCTTCCTCTCAGCATGTTAAATAGCCATGTTGCTTATCGCACTGTTTGCACAAATACGCTTTGACCTATTAATCCAATTATAATGGAAATAGTTTGCGGCCCAATTTATGTGGCACTAACTTACTACTTCATTTTATTTTGCTATTTCTATCGATTGCACCCGTACACTTTGGTACGCCTTAATTTGCCAGGGGCTTCATTGCGCTCCATACTATGGCAACAAGTCCGAACACTTTTTATAGTATAGTTCGGCAACCCGAATATAGCATTATATGCATCGGCTCCGAATCATGTCTTTGGTCAATAATTGGGTTGCCCGCACCTTTGCTTACTACCTTACGTTCCGTCCTATCGGCTAGGGTAGTAAAGGGAGAACTACTGCGATTGTGTTTCCGGTTTATCCGGACCAACACCTCAATAGATAAAGCCAAAAACCGACTGTCATGATGCGGCGAGAGCTGGTCAGCTATTCGGAGGTTAAAATCTCTTGCGGTTTTTCCGGCATTATGCGACCGATCGGCCTCCACCCGATCAGGTGTCTACAACACCCTAGTCCGGATTACGAATACTAACTAGGGGCTATGCCTACATTCCTATTGTCAAACTCCTATGGCTAAGTGAGGGTGATAAAGCCACATAATCCGACTGCCTAGTTTGTTGTGCTAAACACCTCCTTCAAGAAATGAATTCTTGGATCAAGAGTGTTTAGGTTCCAACCCGAACACCCCCGTACTACCTATGTGGGGGCTGAAGCCGACGACTGGCCAACTCTCAGATTTAATAAAACGGCCGCACAGGAGGCAAAATTTTGAAACAAACAACAAGCATTATATTACATATCGGCTTTGTTTAATAATACAAGACGGGATATCATTAATGTCTTCATTCAAAGATAATGTCTTTCACACACTGGACCTCTACAATGCGGGATCCCTCCAGGACATTTATCAAAATAAGGCTCGGGCATGCGGTGCTCCTTGCCCGTGGGCGGTCCCTCGGTCGCAAGCTTGACGGCATTCATCTTCGCCAACTGCACCTTCACACGGGCGAAGGCCATCTACGCACCTTTGATGCAGACCGACCACTTGATGGCATCAAGCCATGGGCAGGCATTGACCAGCCGCTTCACGATCCTGAAGTAGCTGCTGGGAATGGCTTCGCCAGGCCATAGATGGATTATAAAATCCTTCATGGCAAATTCAGCCACCCTATGCAGTTCGGTCAGCTGTTTCAGCTGATCGCTAGTGGACACTGGATGCTCTGGTGCAAGGTATTGCGACCAGAATAGCTTCTCCATTGAGCTCCACTCTTTGCCTCGGAAGAACTCCGCAGCATCAGCAACACTGTGCGGCAAATCCGCAAACGCTCCTGGAGAACTCCAAATCCGGGTCGGTAATAGGTACCTTTTCTTCATAAATTTGCTCTTCATAATAAAGGCCTTACCCACCGTGATTTTCCTGGCCTCCTGGATTTCCTGGAAGGCGCCATGGTCTTCAACCCAGGCCTCTTGGTCCGCAATCTTGCGCTCCAAGGACTCGCATTTCTTTACGGCGTCCTAGAGCTCCTGCTGGACCTCCCCGACCCTTGCCTCGTGTTTTTCATGGGCGGCTTGTTCCTTCGCCGCTCTCTTTTGGGCCTCGGCCAGCGCATTCTGGAGGGACTCCACCTCGGTTGCAGCTTCTATGAAAAATCATGATAACATGATCAACACAAACAATTCATATCTTTTTAGATCTAAATAGGCCATTGCATACCTTGCTTGTCCTTTAGTTGTTTTTTTCACACGGCCAAGCTCTTCCTTGGCCCCCCTCTACACTCTGCTTCAGTTTGGAGACTTCGGCATAATGGGAGGTCGCAGCCAGCATCCATGCCTGCTTATTCACATAGACATGTATGGTTAGTCTCCTGCGGAAATTTGATCCTCTGTCCGGCTTTTCTTTTCGAACACTGGACAGAGTCTCAGGGGACGATCTCGAAGATCAATTCTTCGCAAAATGGGCATCGATCCGCTGCGGAAGAGGATGATGTCGAAGATCAATTCTTCGCTTTGGAAGTTGTCCGGGGATCCGAAGACCACCTCCAGTGTGATTGAGCCCGTGCAGCGGGCCTCTACACCTGGTATGACTCTTTAAAGGTTGTCTTTGTGGGCTTAATCCGTGAGGGATCGATGCCCATTTTGCGCACTGTGTCATGATAGAGCAGGTTCAGGCTACTGCCGTCGTCCATGAGGACTCGTGTAAGATGGAATCCGTCAATGATCGGGCCAAGGACCAGTGCGGCTGAACCGCCATGACGGATACTGGTCGGATGGTCCTTGCGATCGAAAGTGATCAGACAGGACGACCATGGGTTGAACTTTGGGGCGACTGGATGCATCGCATAAACGTCCCGAAGTGCGCACTTGCACTCCCATTTGGGGATATGGGTAGTGTATATCATGTTCACTGTTTTAACTTGAGGGGGAAACTTCTTCTGCCCCCTGTGTTTGGTGGTCGGGGCTCTTCGTCATCATCCTCGCTTTGTGACTCCTTCTCCTTATTCTCGACATTTAACTTGCCGGCTTGTTTGAAGACCCAGTAGTCTCTATTGGTATGGTTGGCTGGCTTATCAGGTGAGCCGTGGATTTGACATGGACGGTCGAGTATGCGGTCCAAACTGGACGGGCCTGGATTGTTTCTTTTATATGGCTTCTTCTGCTGACCGGACTTAGATCCACTGAATCTGGTGTTGACCACTCTGTCATCAGTGTTGTCACCGTTGCTTCGACGCTTGTGTCTGTTGCGTCGGGGCTTGCCGTTGCTGTTTCTGGTTTCAGAAGTGCCAGGTTCGCTTGCATTGTTATTGCTACGGGCCAGCCAACTATCCTCGCCCGCACAAAAATGGGTCATGAGTGCCATGAGGGCTGACATTGACTTCGGCTTTTCTTGGCCGAGGTGACGGACGAGCCATTCGTCGCGGATATTATGCTTAAAGGCTGCTAGGGCTTCGGCATCCGGGCAGTCGACGATCTGATTCTTTTTAGTTAAGTACCTGGTCCAGAATTTCCTGGTTGACTCTCCGGGCTGTTGAACTATGTTACTTGTCGGCATTCGGAGGTCGTACGTATGTTCCTGGGAAGTTGTCGTGGAAGGCGTCTTCCAAGTCCTCCCGGTTGCCAATTGAATTTTCGGGCAGACTACTCAACCAGTACCGAGGTGGTCCCTTGAGTTTTAGCGGGAGGTATTTGATTGCATGAAGATCATCACCACGGGCCATATGGATATGGAGAAGAAAATCCTCAATCCATACTGCGGGGTCCATGGTTCCGTCATATGATTTGATGTTCACGGGTTTAAAGCCTTCCGGGAATTCATGGTCCATTACTTCATCAGTGAAGCAAAGGGGGTGTGCGGCACCTTTGTGCCGGGCCACGTCGCGACGTAGTTCGGATGGAGTTCATCAGCGGTGCTCCGCCCGGGAGTGGTTATGTTTGTCATGTCCGGCCGGATGGCCATCGTCGCACGTCGGGGCACGCCCCCGCGATCCATAGATCGATCTGGTCTGACCTGCTCCGCTCTTTAAGTCATGCCGCAAGTCATATGTGTATCCCCGAGCAGTTGTGTCTCTATTTTTGTGGCGAGGTAGTGCGGGCTGGTGTTTGACTTGACTTGTCTCTTTGTCCCAGCCACGTGATGGTCGGTCAGCCGTATTGCGCTCTGGTAGGACGGGTTCTCACGCCTCGTCGTCGAATTTGGGTAATAGTTTGTGCTTCGGGTAACTATTGGTTGGGCGCTTGAGGCTGTATTCCTCGGCTGCCAGGACGTCGGTCCATCTGTCATTGAGCAGATCTTGGTCAGCTTGAAGCTGCTGCTGCTCTTTTTTCAGGCTCCTTGAAGTGACAATTAGCCGGCGCTTGAAGCACTCCTGCTCGTCGGGTTCCTCAGGCATGATAAAGTCTTCGTCGCCGAGGCTCACCTCATCCTCGGAGGGTGGAAGATAGTTGCTGTCCTCCGAGTCTTCGTTGATGGCCTGTTCATTAGGGCTGACTCACCCATCCTCCCGTTCATCCTGTTCAAAAGTTGGTTCAACGGGGTCTTCATTGACTTCAGCATCGTCCGGAGTATTATTTTCTCCTGTGACGGTATTGCTATCTTTTCTACAGCGTGATTTAGAGCGGCGCCGGTGACGTTGGTGCTTCGGCTGTATCTCAGGAGGTTCATCCTCGACTGGATCCTTCTTGTCATCGTCGTTATTCTTTTTGGGTGTATACACCATTTATACGTCATACGAGGAGTTGGCTGTCCAGCACCCTGTCAGCGTTTGTTTTTGTGCCTGCTCCTCTCCGGCCTCGTCGTCCATATCGTCGATGTCTTCGGAGCCGTAATAAAGCTTGTCGGTTAAGTCTTCGATGGTGGCTATGAAGTTGGTGGTGGGTGGGAAGCGGGATTCTCCGTCACCACCTTGCAATTCGAACCGGATATAGTTCGGCTGAGCGTCTCCTGATAAGGAGAGAGCTTTTAATGAGTTTAACACATCGCCTAAAGGCGAGTGCTGGAAGATGTCCGCGGAGCCGAACTCGATGATCGGCGCCCGATCAGGACCGATGGGCGCGGATGGACGCGGTCCGGATCCTATAGCCGGAGACGAGTCCGAGGTTCCGGGAACATAGACCTTGCTCGAGGTTGGGTCTGTGTGCGGCTCCAATGCCGCTGAGTGTGTGGCTTCCGTGGCGAGGTTGGGCTTCCCATCCTCGGCCAGCGCAATCTGCTTCGTATCTAAGGCGAGAGCAGTTACAGGCGCTATCTCCTGGGCACAGTCCGACGACAGATTTAAGTCATGTTCATCATGGTGTCTAGGAGATGTTGCCATAGGCTCGAATCCGTTGAAGATCAAGTCTCCACGGATATCGGCTACGTAATTCAGGCTTCCAAACCTGAGCTGATGGCCAGGGGCGTAGCTGTCGATCTGCTCTAGATGGCCAAGCAGTTGGCCCGCAGTGCGAGGCTGCCGAATACGAAGATTTGTCCGGGGAGGAAAACCTCCCCCTGTACTGCGTTGTTGTAGATGATTGACGGAGCCATCAAACCTTTTGACGATGGCGCAACGGAACTCTCAATGAAAGAACCAATGTCGGTGTGAAAACCGGCGGATCTCGGGTAGGGGGTCCCGAACTGTGCGTCTGAGGTTGATGGTAACAGGAGGCGGGGGACACGATGTTTACCTAGGTTTGGGCCCTCTCTATGGAGGTAATACCCTACTTCCTGCTTGATTGGTCTTTATGAGTATGAGCATTACAAGAGTTGATCTACAACGAGATCGTAATGGCTAAACCCTAGAAGTCTAGCCTATATGATTATGATCGTCCTTCTACGGACTAAGCCCTCCGGTTTATATAGACACTTGATGGGACTAGGGTTGTACAGAGTCGGTTACAGAGAAAGGAATCTTCATATCCAAACGCCAAGCTTGACGTCCATGCCAAGGAGAGTCCCATCCGGACACGGGTGAGAGTCTTCGGTCTTGTATCTTCACAGCCCAACAGTCCGGCCTATATCAACAGGTCTGACTTCTGAGGACCCCTTAGTCCATGACTCCCTCAGCTTGCTCACCATAGCGCCTCTGCACTCTGCATGGTGACCACCCACCACCTTCGGCTTCACATTGAAGGTCTTCAGCCACAGTCTGAAGTGGGGTGGGATGCGGAGGAAGGCCTCGCACACGACAATGAATGCCGAGATGTTGAGGAACGAGTTTGGGGCCAGATCATGGAAATCTAGCCCGTAGTAGAACATGAGTCCGCGGATGAAGGGGTGAACGGGAAATCCTAACCCGCGGACGAAGTGGGGGATAAATACCACCCTCTCATGGGGCTTCGGAGTGGGGACGATCTGCCCCTTGGCCGGAAGCCGGTGGGCCATTTCCTGGGGCAAGTACTTCGCCTCCCGGAGCTTCGTGATGTCCTTCTCCGTGATGGAATAGGCCATCCACTTGCCCTATGCTCCAGATATGGACATGGTTGGAGTGCTTGGTAGATCAACTCTTGTAGATCAACTCCACAATCATAATCATACAGTCTAGACATCTAGGGTTTAGCCATTACGATCTCGTGGTAGATCAACTCTTGTAATCCTCATATTCATTAGGATCAATCAAGCAAGAAGTAGGGTATTACCTCGATCAAGAGGGCCCTGACCTGGGTATACATCGTGTCCCCCGTCTCCTGTTACCATCGACCTTAACGCACAGTTCGGGACCCCATACCCAATATGCGCCGGTTTTGACACCGATAGGAACCATCATCGTGTCGAAAATGATCTCTGTTGTAGTGGACTAGCAGACCATGATGACCTGCTGACATTTGATCCATGCAATATTCATGTAACTCACAGCAACTGGAGCTGCACTTACCGAAGTATTAGCCAACAAGAAATGGCTGGCCATGGACGTAATTGCATGCTTCAAGTATGTTTTCTTTACTTTTAGCAAGCACCAAATCTATTTCTGCATCATTCATGCCGTCAGAAATAATATTACTCTCGAATTTGAACAACTTGCTGTTAATTTGGTTTTGGGCGATGAGTGCTTTAAGTAAGAGGCAATCGTTCTCTTTCCTCTTTGCTCTCCCGGTGCGCTTCCTCGGGGGTGCAGCCTTTTTGGCCACTTCCTTCTTGGTATTTGAGGCATTTCTGGTAGAACTTCTGGTTGGCTGAAAGGTACACTGCCGAGCAGATGGTGAAGCTTCGACGAACTACTTAGTATACGGTTTAGCTATGCCGGACCACTGAGCTGGCGGTGCTGCTGTGACAGACTGTTGGGCTGTAGGGGCAGAGGCATCGGACTGTTGACCATGCGTTGAAGCTATGTTGGGTTCCTGCGTAGGTGGTGCCAACTTGTCGGTGCGCTGAGGAGGCCATGCCAACGCGTTGGTTTGCTGAGCAGGAAGTGCTGATGCATTGGTATGTTGATCACGTGGCTGCGGAACGGCGGACTGATGAGCAATCAGCTTTGGACCTACAGACTGATTAGAAGGCGGTTCCGAAGCATCAGACTGCTTAGCAGTCATTCCACCAGGTTGGTCTGTTGTGCATGTGCAGCGGCTGGGTCTTCCCCCGCTGCTTCAATGGCCGACATCTAAACTGGTGGTGCATCTTCAGCAGTTGTAGGCCTTTCCACTGGCTGCTCTGGGGCGGACGATGACATGGCATGTACGACACAAAGTCAGGCCGGCTGATCACAGGTTGATGCATAAGCCATCAGATTACGAGTATTAGGTTCTTTGGGGGAAGCACACGAGAGCTGCTATGGCAAGGAGAGTGTCACTGGTTGAGGGGCAATATTGGTTGCTCTTGGCGGGGCTTCAGGGATCTCATCGATGAACCCTATTTCCTTTTGTGGCCACTGGATGTGATGTAACAGTGTTTCTCCCAGGGTCCTTTGCTCATCAAAGTCTCCTAGGACATTCTTCAGCGCAAATTCATTGAGTCCAGGCTTTACTTCAGTCACGTAGCACTTCACACAGCCCGGCTTCAATAGCACATTGTCCAACAAGAGGCCCTTTGTCGGTGTCAAAACCGGCGGATCTCGGGTAGGGGGTCCCGAACTGTGCGTCTTGGACCGATGGTAACAGGAGACGGGGGACACAATGTTTACCCAGGTTCGGGCCCTCTCTATGGAGGTAATATCCTACTTCCTGCTTGATTGATCTTGATGAATATGAGTGTTACAATAGTTGATCTACCATGAGATCGTAATGGCTAAACCCTAGAAGTCTAGCCTATGAGTATATGGTAGTGAATCTGTCCTATCCGGACTATGCCCTCCAGTTTATGGAGTCGGTTACATAGGAGGAAATCTTCATAATCGGTCGCCTAGCTTGCCTTCCACGCCATGTAGAGTCCAATCCGGACACGGGTATAGTCTTCGGCCTTCACGTCGTCATAGCCCATCAGTCCAGCCCAACAGATAATAGGCCAGACGCCCGAGGACCCCTTAGTCCATGACTCCCTTAGTAGCCCCTAAACCTGGCTTCAATGACGAGGTGTCCGGCGCGCAGATTGTCTTCGCCATTGTAAGGCGGGTTCCCTTCTTCCGAACTCCAAGATAGCCTTCAGATGTGATGATCGTATCCGGACCTGTGCATATAATTGCAGAAAATACAATACTCCACGAGTCCAATCTGCTGAAAAATGTTTATGACATTGTATCACGCCTGCCCAGTTATTACTTCCAACCGTTGGCTAGCCCGTCGCCCCACGTCTCGGGAAGCGGTTTTATTAGCACGTCTTGTCAAAGCAGAGATCGTGTCTCCTTATTCATGGGATTTTCAATAATGTAGGTATGGGTAACACAACCGTCCCCTGGGCACAACTCTTTGAGGATAGGTAAGTTTCAAGACCCAGGAGGGCACGTTCGATATTCAGGGCCTTTATATAGGGACCCAGGCTTTTCTTTCTCTTTTGCGCTTGCTTCTTCCACAACCCCAGCCTCCTCAAGTTCCAGCCCTCGAGTTCCAATCACCACCAGCCCCAATCATGTCTGGGCCCAGCCATTCAGGCCGGTGGGTGGCCTCTTCTGTCACGGAGGAGGATATTGTGAAGCTCCGCGTAACGAGGTACCTGACCCCAGAAATCCTTCATCGGCTTCCTGCTGAGGGGCAAATTATTCCCACCCCCAAGTCTGGTGAGAGGGTAGTATTTGTGTCTCACTTCCTCCATGGGTTAGGGTTCGAGCTTAATCCCTTCTTCCGGGGGCTCATGTTCTACTATGGGCGAGATTTTCACAATCTGGCCCTGGACTCTTTTCTTCTCATCTCGACATTCATCGTCACGTGTGAGGCCTTCCTCCGGACTCCTCCACACTTTCGTTTGTGGCTCAAGTCTTTCGATGTGACACCGCGGGTGAAGGAGGAGGAGCAGGAGGAGTGTGGTAGCGTTGTAATAAGCAAGCTCGCCAGCGCAGTTTGGTTTGAAGGATCCTTCGCCGAGTCTTCCAAATTATGGTAGCAGGGGTGGTTTTATGTCAACGAGCCACGAGGCTACGCCTGCGTTCCGACCCGGCCCTTCAACTGATCTTGCTTCATGGATCAACAAGGGATCGGACTGGGGATCTGTTAATGAGGTGCAAACTCTGCAAGGCCGCATCTGAAGCCTTACTGAGAAGGGCATCGATCTTGTGAACGTCGTTCAAGTAATGCTGGTCCGCCGGATCCTGCCGTGTCAACGGCGTCCTCTCCGTATGTGGGAGTTTAATCCAGAAGGGCAGCGGAGTCCTCAGCACTTCTTCGGCGCTACGCACGAAGGAATGTGGAAGTTATATTTCGAGAAGCGAGAGCAATGGCCGGACACCACCAAAGATGTCAGCCTCGGCTGCAATCATCCGAACACTCCGGTAAGTATTCAATCGTCATACACCTTTGATCCAGGAATCTCTTGACAAGACACTGAGCAACTCGCCCTTATACAGGACTGGATAAAGAAAGCGGTATTGATCTGGTGTCCGGTGCCCCTTCCTGAAGACCCTGCATCCTCCCTACTGACGCGGATGTTGACTCCGACGCCGTACTTGGTGTCTGTGGAGGGGCGAGAGCAGGGATCCCAGAGGCGATGCCCATCCTGAGGGTGATTTAGGCTCTGTGTTCAGGGAAACCAAAACCATTTTGCTTAGGGGCAAAGGTGTGGAGGGAGCACTTCATTGCAAGAAGAGGGCTGCTTCTAGAGGTCAAGAGGGGAAACCTTCAAAGAAAGGGAATACGCCATCGTCGGGCGGCTTAGGCCAGGCAAGCAATGTCGTCGTAGAGCTTGATGATGAGGACGAACCTCCGGCCAGACCGTAAGTGGAGCAGGGTACTTTAACCATACCTCATTCTTTTCCTTATTACTGAAGTAATCCTCCGACATGCGTGCATCCTCGCAGGTTAACACCTGGTGTTTCTCAATCGTCCTCCTCCTCGGGAAACCTTCTTCCAGAGATGATGGAGAGTGACACGCCTTCTCCGGCCTCTTCGCCCAACAGGGCAGATAATCTCGAGGTGTCGTCCTCGAGGGCTCCGCCCAACCAGTAGGTAGCGCAGGAAACGAGGAAGGAGGTACCCGAAGGTGGTGCCTCTGTCACTCAGGGTTCGGGGATCAAGAATGAGGGCCCCGAACTGTCCGGTTTACAGCTGGAGACAATGCTGGAGGCGGGTAAGTGAATTCCTTCAAAGGAATGTCGTGCTCCGGCAGTGGTGTCCGAAGACCCAGGAGTGCCGGAGACGCTTACGGACATGCTGCGACGAGCGTCCGTTTTAGAGGAGCACCGTGCCTTACTGGTTACAGTTTTTGAAAAGGTTTTATCCGCGAAAAGTGGGTTGAACGAGGCCTTTACGAGCCTTCTGAGGGGTTTTGAGGTTTCTGATGTAATGTTGCTAATTGAATAATATTGACAGAATGCCCTTGTTGTGTATGCATTAGCCCCTGAGACTTAGATCGCCTTCCAAAGGAAGCGGTCGGGGGATCGAAAAGATATTCAGGTGCTAACCTTGGTTTAATGTGGAATGCAGGCTCTCTCCTCTCCCGCCCCTGCCTAAAATTCAGAGGTGACCGAACTGCAATGAAAGATGGATATTGCGGAGGATGACATTGCTTTGATCAACAGGCGTCTTGACGACTCGCAAGGTATATATTTTGAGTATTTCTTACACCAATGTGCTCGTAATTTAAGCCTGACTCTAAAAAGAGTTTGATATGAAATGTGCATGAATGCAGATGGTGGTGCCACCGTGGAAGCCCTTCGGGCGGAGCTAGCACAGGCGAAGGAGCAGGCCCAGTTTAGTAATGCGGTTGCCGAAAAGGCATCGGCTGAATTGAAGGCCAAACAAGTCGCACGGCGTCAAGACAAGGAGACGATGTCCACCATGGCGCGTGAGTTAGAAAATGTGCCTAGCCGCTATAAACTTCTTGAGAAGTAAATTGAAGCCAAAACGGCTGAACTTGACAAGGCCTTACGAGAGGCGAGAGTAACGCGGTCTGAATCCAGAGTAGCCCATGAGAAGATCCGGCAAACTGGGGAGATTGTGGCTGGCAAGCCCTTTTTGCTACAGGCTAGGTTCGGCGATCTGAACTATGCTCAACTTAACCAAGAATGGAGTTCTTCGGACCATTTTTTAGATTTGTCGAAGAGTTTTTCCGATGCAGCGCGGTTTTATTGGGCGCAAGAGGGGTATGCAACGGAGAAGCTTTTTTGGTCACAATTTGGCGCATTGAAGCGCCCTCTGTAGCTTAATGAACAGATGTCCCAGTGGGCCGAGATGCATAGGATATCCGGCGCGGCCATGAAGGATGTCATAGTCCGATTGTGGCCGACGGAACCTGTTCCGAGTAGTTACTTCGGCCTGGTGCAGCGGTTTTCTGTCGCAGTGCCCCGTACCGATGCTGTGAAGCGGTCGACGTGCATTGAAGGTGCACGGATGGCCTTCGCCCGTGTCAAGACATTCTGGGGGAATATGAAGGCCACCAACGTTACGATGAAGTGTCCACCCAAAGGCAAGGACCGTCCGGAACCGGAGCATTATTTTGAAGACGTTCTGGAGGCCGCCCGCTTGATAGAGGGTCAGTGCTCGAAAAACATAATATTCGAGTGATGTGTACAAGGGTTGTAACAGACAACTTTATAGTTAATCTACTTTTATGTTGTGCTCAAGCGCTTGTATTCCTCCCGTGCAGCCGTTTTAATATAAATTGAAAGTTTTCCAGTCGTCGGCTTCAGCCCCCTCGTAGGAAATACGGGGGTGTTCGAAAAAGCATTGAATCACTCTTTATCCAACGTCTTGGTCCATAAACACTAGTGCAGAACCGAGCAATAGCATCGGTTCGTAACGCCCTTTAGTGTCGGGTCCAAAACCGGCACTAAAGTGTGGTCACTAAAGCCCCCCCCCTTTAGTACCGGTTCAGCACGAACCGGTGCCAAAGGCCAACCACGTGGCACGAGGCAGCTCCGGGGCAGGAGCCCTTTAGTACCGGTTGGTAACACCAACCGGTACTATAAGGTTTGGGGGGTTTTTAGTTTTATGATTTCTTTTTCATTTAATTTTGTGTTTCCATTTTAATTCTTTTTCATTTGCTGGTATTTTATGATACTACACATTGTACACGTTATGCATATATACATATATATATATATATATATATATAGAATTTCTAGTAGAACCAATCATGCATATATATATATATATATCATCAATGTCTCACAAACCACCATATTAATTAATTCACACATACACACATGTATAGCTATATACAATTTCTCCTACATATGCTTGTTGCCTTCAGAGCCAGTGGCATTAGCCTAATTGGTGCCTTCGGAGCATGATGACAATTGGAAGTGGTTTTCATGGGGGCGGTAGCGGGTAATAGTATTCTCCCTTCGGATTTATGACCTGGTCGAGCAAAAATCCCGCTATTTCCACTTGAAGTGCTTCTCCGCTCCGCTTCTAGGAGCTTGTCCCGCACCTCCGTGAACTGTTAAGAAGGAGATCAATATGCATGTGTATTAGTTGTGTGACTAGATATCGATAATGGTGGAAAAATTGTGAATAGTGTTCTGACAAGCGTACCCATTCCTGTCTTTGAGATCTGCTCCTTTCGGACGCCATCATGCGAATGCTCTCGCAAACGCAGAATGCACACAGATCAGTCCTCGCTACCGCCGCAGGCCTTTACTGAGAATGGAATTTGATCAGATAATAATTAATCAAGCATGATAATTAAAGAGATGGCAGCTAGCTAGCTAGCTAGTACTACTTAATTACTTACCTTGGGTCGAAACCATTTAAGCTTTTTTGTCCATTCGCCTTCCGTGACGCTGATGAACCTTGCCCAAGCCCTGCCCCCCGACAAAGAAAATGAATAAAGGGGTTATTAAATAGTTCATATCATGAAATGACGAACTAAATAGGCCGAGATATATAGTTAATAATGATTGAAATTACCTGTTGACTATCCCAAACAAGATGTTATAGTCAGATTTGCTTTGAGTAGTGAGTCCAGTATTTCAACTGTTCCTGGCCAACTTTAATGATACACAAGATCCAGTGAAATCTGCATGCACACACGTATGCATGTCTTAATTAAGCGGGCATATGTAAGCAAAAACATGTAGCTAGCTAGTAGGCAAAAAAAGAGAGTTTGTAGTACTAGACAGTGTGACTCACTGGAAGTTGTAAGGAAGTAGTATATCTTCATTGTATTTGAGGCGCTTCAAGAACTCTAGCATGTTGTCCTCTACGGCCTTTTGATGATGTGGATTTATTTTCCATGTGTATTCATTAACGGTGTTTGGGTCAATGAACCCAATGCCAAAGCGTCCACCTTTTCTCATTTCATACATCTTCATCTTGCATAATACCACAGAAAAGAATATAGTGAGGATAATTACAGGTAATGATTGATCAAAAGGATCACTACAGCTAGCTTGAGACTTAAATTACAGAAAGAAATCACTTACAGACAATAGCAACATGCATTTATAGATTTGTCGAGTGCGTCTTGATTGTATAACTGAAACAGTTCAGAATACTCAACGGATGAGCTTTCTCATGGAAGTAATGCTCCTCCTTGACATTCACCATGAGGGACAATCGATTGGAAATCGTGGTAATGTCCATGTACCATTGATGCAATTCATACATTCTCGTTGGGAGGTTCTTGACCTTGTCTGGCTTGACCAAAGGTTGGCCCCGGACATATTTCCTTTTATTTCATCCTCTGTAAGCACATGCATGGGCTCGATCTCGAGGAGTTGTCAAACAGTGATGGTGAGAACTTCAGCCTGCATTATATGGTCCTTGGTTATTACCACATTGCCCACCTCGGGAACGTAAACTGTTTGCCCACAATAATATTGGGCGCGCGTACTGTCACGTGTTGTTGGCACAACAAGCGAGGGGATCGATTGCTCCGCCTGTTCTCCCAGCTGGGGAATGGTTTTCCCACATTTTTCGACAGCTGCTTGTTGTTTGCTCGGTCCCGAGCTCGCCTCCTTACGTAGACGTGCTCGATTTAACTTCCTGATGTGGCGCTCATAGTCTGTGTCAACAGGCTTGGGAGCTGGTGGTTGAGCCATACGAATGAAGTAGTCAATCGTTTCCTTAGGCACTTTCTCCCTTGGCGGCGGTTGCGGTTTCGGTGCAAAATGGGCTTCCACCTGGGCCTTCGATATGGCTGCATTTTCCTCCTCGGACCTGTCATAAGGCCTCTGCGGAAGAGGCGTGAGGCTTGTACCATATTTATATCGCTTGCCTCACTTTGTACTTCCTGTACTACCTCGACTCGTGCATCGCCACGCACAAAAGCTGCGGGTGTCTCTTCTGCGATTGATGAGGCGGTGGAGACGGCCGTGGGGCTGAGTTGGACGAGGAGGAGTGGCTGAAGCTGTGCGGACTTGGAGGAGGAGTGGCACTGAGGTTGTGCCGGACTTGGAGGAGGAGTGGACGCCCCACGCTGTGGGCGGACTTGGAGGACGAGAAGCGGCCTGACACTTTGCCGGACTTGGAGGAGGAGTGGCACGAGGTTGTGCCAGACTTGGAGGAGGAGGACGCCCGACGCTGTGGCGGACTTGGAGGAGGAGTGGCCTGACACTTTGCCGGACTTGGAGGAGGAGTGGCCTGACACTTTGCCAGACTTGGTGGACTTGCAGGAGCGGGAGTCTGCTGACTCGGTGGCGGACTTCGACGAGGAGTCGACTGATGCGGTGTCGGTGGCCTTCGAAAGATGATGCAATCCTTTTTCCATAGGATGACACGATGTTTCGCCTCTCCGAGAAAGTGCTCGTTGTCACCTCCAGGAATGTCAAGCTGTAGGTCCGAATATGGGTCCACCACCTCATCAACCAAGACACGAGCATAGCCCGCTGGAATCGGGTTGCAATGGAAGGTTGCCTTGGGGGGATTTGTAAAAGCACGACGTCCGCCACCTTCATGGATATGTTCTTCATTTTGACGTGTAGCTCGCAGTTAGTGTTATCCGTGATGTCATCCACGGGGTATCTATCCAGCATTGCGTCGTCCGGGGCAGAACCCACGCTGCTTCTCGGCATGGATGGGGCGGTGCTATCCAATGCTGGATCATCCGCTAGCTGCTGCAGCTTTTGAGACCCCCTTTGCTGGCTAAGTGAGTCGATCTGCTCCTGCTGCCACTGGAATTTGACTGCCAATTCCGCTTGACTTGCTTCTAGTCCTTGAAGGCGTTCTTAGTCCCGCTTCCTATGCTCCTCCTCCATCTTCCTCTTCTTAACCTCCGCAATCTTCTTTCTCGCACGGGTTCTGTAGTCGTTGTTCCAGTCTGAAAACCCCTCATACCACGGAATAGCGCCCTTGCCTCGTGTTCTCCCCGGGTGTTCAGGATTTCCCGAGCACGCTGTAAGCTCGTTGTTCTCTCTGTTGGCGGGAACACCCCGATCGTGCCTCTTCTATTGCAACAAGTATCGCATCGTCGGCTCCCTTCAGACTTGCCCTCGTCGAAACATTGCCTGTCTTGGGTCCAACTCCCCCATGCGCATAGAACCAAGTCACGCACTGGGGGCCAGCTCTTAGTAACCGGAGTGACACCTGCATCCTCCATCTCTTTCTCAGACTTATCCCACTTAGGCATTGCCACCGCATAGCCACCTGGCCCCAGCTTATGGAACTTCCTTTTTTTCGGCATTCTTCTTGTTTATTCTCGACCGTTCCTTAGGTAATTCCGAATCCTTGAATTTCACGAAAATGTCCCAATGAGCACGTTGGTTCTCTAGTGTTCCCTCGAATACTGGAGTCTTCCTTCCTCCTTTGACGTACTTGTCCCATTCACGATTCTTGTGGTTCTTGAATGCAACCGCCATCTTCCTAAGAGCAGCGTCCTTGACTTTCTGCACATCTGCTTCTGTGAAATGATCTGGTAGGGTGAAATGTTCCATGAGAGTATCCCAAAGCAGTTCTTTTTGTCTTTTGTCGACAAAAGTAACATCTGGACGTGGAGCAGCGTCCTTTTTGTCTTTTTGTCTTTTGTCTTTTGCTGGCTCTCTCCATTCTTGAAGGGAGATCGGGAGTTGGTCCTTCACAACAACTCTGCAGACCGATTTAACGAACTTGTCCGCAATCTTCTTAGGCGCTAATGGTTCGCCATTAGGTCTGATTACCTCGATATTGTACTTTACGCTCTCCTTCAACTTTTTGTTCGGGCCTCGTTTCGTCTTTTTGCCTGAAGATTTGCTCGATCCGGATGGCTGAAAGAACAAAGATCGATTCGTTAATATATCTTCAAGTCATTTAAAACATGTGATGATCACCAGATGCCTGCTTATATAAATATATATACCTCGCCGGTCTTTGTTGTTTCAAGATCAACATTTTCTTCGTCATCATCATAATCATAGTTCATGACTTCATCAATTCGGTCGTCGCGATCGAATATCATATCACCCTCTCCGGTCTTGTTTAGAAATTCGGAGCCGTCATAATCTTCTTCATTCTGATCATCATCTGGCCCGTTAGGATGGCGTATCATATCGAACATGGACTGTTTTCCCTCTCTACCGGTATTGTCCGCCATAGCTTTTATTTAACTAATCCAAAAGAAATATAAAACAATTTAGTATTCAAATTACATCGTCTTGAATAATAGAAATAATCTCGAATACATCGTCTCGAATAATAGATATAATCTCGAAAACATCATCTCGAATAATAGATATAATCTCGAATACATCGTCTCGAATAATAGATATAATCTCGAATACATCACTGCCTAGGTAGCTAATAAAGATCGAATACTACAGAAGAATCTAGGACACTCGCGGTTCCTGCGGCGCGGGCTGTGGACACCCAAAGATAAGGAACCCTCACAGGATCATAGCTGAAGTGAGATTCCTGAAGAAACTACCAATTATTGGAGAACCTGCCGCCCTCTAACGCAACCATGTAGAGATGGACGTGCTCGTCCTCCTCCCTGACACGGCGACGTACCACCTCCGGTGGGGCCGTCTCCCTCCGCACCGAAACTGGCCCACGTGAACGCCACCAAACGAGATCAGGGTCGACGACGGGACCCGGGGCCGGGTTCCTCATCAAGCGGCGCGCCCCTCCAGGCAGCACCTCCCGGTGCCAGCTCGGGGCCAGTCCGGACATGGGTCAGCCGGACATCGTCATGACGTGTCGACGGCGAGGATGCGGGCCGGGCATCGTCGAGAACAAATACTAGCCATATGCCCTAAAAAAGTAACATTTTTTAATGATTGGATTTTGATAACTAAAATTTCTAACATTTCTATATAACACTAATTATGCTATCATTGCATATGTCAAAATTCTATATGCTATTTCATACTAATTAAGCATCTAACACTAAAAACAGAAAAAACAACTTCTATACATACATTAAAAACAGAAAAACTAGATTATATAAAAAAATTCCATACTAATTAAACACTAATTATATCCATCTAACATGCATTCAGACATATATACTAGTGAAAAAATAATAATCTAAAAATCTAGACTAATTAAACATACAAAATACGTATATACTAATATATACATGCATCCATACATATATACGTGTGTCTGTGTGTGTTCATCATGCTTGTGTGTGTGTGTATGGGCTCGGGGAGGGGCGGCGCCCATGGTGGCCGCCGGGGGCGAGGGAGAGGGGTTAGAGGAGGAGAGCTCACAGCGGGGCGACGGCGACGGCCGGGGGCAGCGACAGGTCGGGGCGTGACGCGGGGATGGCGACACGGGGACGGTGCGACGGGACGGGCGGGCGGGCGAAGGAGACGAGGGCGGCGACGGGACGGGGCGAAGCGGTGGGGACGGGCGGCGATGGGGACGGGCGGCGACGGGGGGGCGGCGACAAGGCCGATCGATCAAGGAAGCGGTGCTTCAATGGGGAAACAGAGGAAGAAATAGAGGGAGAATGAAATTTTTCGAAGTGTTGTATATACACAAGGCACCTTTAGTACCGGTTGGAGCCAGCCCAACCGGTACTAAAGATCTGTTTTGGCCAGCCCAAGCGGCGGGAAGCGACCCCCTTTAGTACCGGGTGGTGGCACAAACTGGTACTAAAGGCCCCCCCTTTAGTACCGGTTTGTGCCACGACCCGATACTAAAGGGGTATTAGCAAGCAGTGCGGTCTTGGCAAGTTTAGTCCCACCTCGCTAGCCGAGCGGTGACCAGACTGGTTTATAAACTCAGCGTCGGTCGCTCTCTCGAGCTCCTCTCCAAAGCAGGCCCACTGGGCCCTACGTGTTCTTTGCTGCCCAGTGGCCTGGGCTTTGCCTTATGCGGTGCATCCTGGCCCAACAACAGGTTGGGTTTCAAGTCGTATGCAGGCCGCTCTGGCCTAGTAGGCGGGCTTTTATTTATTCATTTTTTGTGTTTTTTTGTGTATTTAGAGTTTCTTTGTGAATATTTTTGCTTTAGTCGTATGAAATAATTTGTTTGCACATAAAATTTCTTCGCGTTTCAAATGCCAAAACACATAACTACCCCAACTCTTACAGAGATTCCCCTCTGGGTGTGAAACACAGAAGAAAGTGATGATAGTGCAGCCGATCACATCCCAGATCTTTGGGTGTGAAACTTTTTCTTCGCGTGTGTCCCTTTGTGTCGTAACCATGGAAAATCTTCATCATTTCACGGGATGCTCGGGTCAATATTCACTGTGAATGGAGAAATTTCATCAAACTTTTCATAATCTTCTGACTTGTCTGTCTTGTCATCCACTCCCATGATGTTTCTCTTCCCAGAAAGAACTATGTGCCGCTTTGGCTCATCATACGATGCATTTGCTTCCTTATCTTTTGTTTTTCTTGGCTTGGTAGACATGTCCTTCACATAGAAAACCTGTGCCACATAATTGGCTAGGACGAATGGTCTGCTCTGCACGCAAGATTGTTGAGATCCACTGTTGTCATTCCGTACTGTGGGTCTTCCGTTACCCCGCCTCGTGTCATATTGACCCATTTGCACCGAAACAAAGGGACCTTTAAACCACGTCGATAGTCAAGTTCCCATATGTCCTGTATATAACCATAATATGTTTCCTTTCCCGTCTTGGTTTCTGGATCAAAGCGGACACCACTATTTTGGTTGGTGCTCTTCTTATCTTGGGCCATCGTGTAAAATGTATTACCATTTATCTCGTACCCTTCGAAAGTCATTATATTCGAAGATGGTAACTGGGACAGCAAGTACATGTCATCTTCAATAGAGGTGTCATGCATGGTACGATGTGCGCAACCAGCTGGCAAAACTCCTGGTTTGTTCACGTGTAATCCAGTCATCAGACCGCTCCGGGTGTTTGGAGCGTAGCAAATTCTTGTGTTCATCCATATACGAAGCCACCAAGGTGGAATTCTGTAGAACTGTGTAGTGTGCTTCAGTGAGAGAATGTACGTCCATACATATTATTTGTTCCCCTCCTAGCGTGCCTTTTCCATCCAGACTGCCCTTATGCCGCGATTCAGGAACACCAATCGGCTTAAGGTCAGGAATAAAGTCAATACAAAACTCAATGACCTCCTCATTTTGATGGCCCTTAGAGATGCTTCCTTCTGGCCTAGCACGGTTATGAACATATTTCTTTAAGACTCCCATGAACCTCTCAAAGGGGAACATATTGTGTAGAAATACAGGACCCAAAACGTTAATCTCTTCGCATAGGTGAATTAGGACGTGTGTCATGATGTTGAAGAAGGATGGTGGGAACACTAACTCGAAACTGAAAAGACATTGCACCAAATCATTATGTAACCTTGGTATGATTTCTGGATCGATTACCTTCTGAGAGATTGCATTGAGAAATGCACATAGCTTCACAATGGCTAATCGAACGTTTTCCGTAGAAGCCCCTCAATGCAACCGGAAGCGATGCGTCATAATCACGTGGCAGTCATGAGACTTTAGGTTACGGAACTTTTCTCTGCCATGTTTATTATTCCCTTTATATTCGACGAGAAGCCGACGGTACCTTAATATCGAAAGGGCATTCAACGAAGATTTCCTTCTCTTCTTTGGTAAGAGCGTAGCTTGCATGACCACGATGTATGCCGTCTTCTCCGTGCATACGTTGCTGGTCCTCCGTGCCTCGTGTGTATCTTTTGTCTTCCCATACACGCCCAAGAAGCCAAGCAGGGTCACGCAAAGATGCTTCGTCACGTGCATCACGTCGATTGCGGAGCGGACCTCTAGGTCTTTCCAATATGGCAGGTCCCAAAATATAGATTTCTTCTTCTAGATGGGTGCGCGTCCGTCAGCGTCCTTCGGAACAGGTTGTCGGCTAGGACCCTTTCCAAATATCACCTTCAAATCCTTGACCATATCATGTACATCAGCACCAGTACGGTGGCGAGGCTTCATCCGGTGATCCGCCTCACCTTTGAAATGCTTGCCTTTCTTTCTTACGGGATGCCTGCTCGGAAGAAATCAACGATGTCCCAGATACACATTCTTCTTACAACTATTCAAATATATATTGTCGGTATCATCCAAACAGTGCGTGCATCCGCGGTATCCCTTGTTTGTCTGTCCTGAAAGGTTAATGAGAGCAGGCCAATCATTGATGGTCACGAACAGCAATGCCTTTAGGTCAAATTCTTCCCCATGTGCTCATCCCACGACGTACACCTGTTCCATTCCACGGTTGTAAGAGTTCTTCAACTAATGGCCTTAGGTACACATCAATGTCGTTGCGGGTTGCTTAGGGCCTTGGATGAGCACTGGCATCATAATGAACTTCCGCTTCATGCACAACCAAGGAGGAAGGTTATACAAACATAGAGTCACAGGCCACGTGCTATGGTTGCTGCTCTGCTCCCCAAAAGGATTAATGCCATCTGCGCTTCGACCAAACCATACGCTCCTTGCGTCATCTGCAAACTCCTTCCCGTACTTCCTTTCAATTTTTCTCCACTGCGACCCGTCAGCGGGTACTCTCAACTTTCCGTCTTTCTTATGGTCTTCTCTGTGCCATCGCATCGCCTTGGCATGCTCTTTGTTTTGGAACAAACGTTTGAACCGTGGTATTATAGGAGAATACCACATCACCTTGGCAGGAATCTTCTTCCTGGGGCGCTCGCCCTCAACATCACCAGGGTCATCGCGGCTGATCTTATAGCGCAATGCACCACATACCGGGAAGCGTTCAAATCTTCGTACTCACCGCGGTAGAGGATGCAATCATTAGGGCATGCATGTATCTTCTGCACCTCTAACCCTAGAGGGCAGACAGCCTTCTTTGCTTCGTACGTACTCTCGGGCAATTCGTTGTCCTTTGGAAGCATATCCTTTATCATTACCAGCAACTTTCCAAATCCCTTGTCAGATACACCATTCTCTGTCTTCCATTGCAGCAATTCGAGTGTGGTGCCCAGCTTTTTCTTGTCACCTACGCAATTCGGGTACAACAATTTTTTGTGATCCTCTAACATGCGCTGCAACTTCTTCTTCTCCAAATCACTTGCGCAGTTTCTCTTTGCATCGGCAATGGCCCGACCTAGATCATCAAAGGACTCATCTGATGCCTCTTCTTCAGCTTCTTCCCGCATTGCCGGCTCAGCTTCTTCCCGCATACCGGCTCAGCTTCTTCCCCCATTGTTGTATCATCGTATTCAGGGAACCCATGGCCAGGATAGCTGTCGTCGTCCTCTTCTTCTTCATTTCCTTCCATCATAACCCATCTTTCTCCGTGCTTGGTCCAAACATTATAGTGGGGCATGAAACCGGACTCAAACAGGTGGACATGAATGGTTCTTGACGTAGAGTAATTGCGACCATTCTTACAGCCAGCACATGGACAAGGCATAAAACCATCCGCCCGCTTGTTTGCCTCGGCCATAGCGAGAAAAGTATGCACGCCCTCAACAAACTGGGAGAGCATCGGTCATCGTACATCCATTTCGGCTCATCTTCATTACACAACACCGAATAGACCAAATTAATACAAGTTCATACATAAAGTTCATACAACACTTAAATGCAACAAACAAATAACTCTCTAGCTAAAGCATTTAAATGCAACAACAAATCCGACCAAGATCGCAACTAAGGTAACAATTGATCCAACAAAGCATAATGATACCAAGCCTCACTATCGATGGCATATTTTCTAATCTTTCTAATCTTCAAGCGCATTTTCTCCATCTTGATCTTGTGATCATCGATTTACATCGGCAACATGCAACTCCAATTCCATCTTCTCCCCTCAATTCTTTTCAATTTTTCTTTCAAGTACTCGCTTTCTCTTTCAACTAAATTTAACCTCTTGACAATAGGGTCGGTTGGAATTTCCGGTTCACATACCTCCTAGATAAAAATATCTATGTCAACTTGATGGGCATAATTTGTCATAAACACGAAATGCAACAAATAGTTTTAAAAGAGAATATACCACATCCGAATCATAACAAGGACGAGGGGCCGACGGGACGGATATCAAAACCATGGCACTATGTATAACAAACAATGTACGGTAAGATAATTATACGAGTAACTATATATCCAAATCACACAAACATCAATTTTTATATAAAATTTCAAGAACAAGAGGCTCACCACAAGGTGGTGCCGGGCGACAGAGACAGTGCAAGCGATCGACGGTGGTTACGACGGAGATTTAGAAGGCACTAAGTAAAATGCACCTACATATGCAAACTAAGTGTTATTTTTGACCTCAAATTGCATATAAATCAAATACTAGCACATATATACATTTCCTCCCAAATTACTAAACTCACAAATTAATCTCTATATAAAGCATTGCAAGAGCTAATCTAGCAATGAGAGATGAAAGGACAAAGTTGCTAACCTTTGTGATCATTTGAATGGATGGGGGCCTTCAAATCTTGACAAATTTTGGGCAAAATGTGTGATGAGCTCAAGAGGAAGAGGGGAAGAACAGAGAGGAGAGGGGAAAGGGGAAGAACAGAGCGAGCTCGGGTGGACGAAGGGTTTATGTAGGACGACCTTTAGTACCGTCGTGCCAAGAACCAGTACTAAAGGGCCTGGAGGGGCCCCAGTCTGACAACATCCTGCCACCACTCTCATTAGTACCGGTTCGTGGCACGAACCGGTGCTAAAGGTTCGCCACGAACCGGTACTAATGAAAGCGGCCCGGCTAGCGGTTGGAACCGGCACTAATGTATACATTAGTGCCGGCTCAAATTCAAACCGGCACTAATGTGCTTCACGTTTTACCCTTTTTCTACTAGTGAAAGGAGGTGATAATGCGGCGAACCAGGCAATCGGACTATAGGGCGTTAACACTTTCACTTAGCCATAGGAGTTTTATGGTGGAGCTACGACACAGCCCCTGGTATGTATGCGGCGTATCCTAGTAATGTGCCTTACATGTTTTGATTTTTAAAAATATCCTTCATGTAACACGGAGAATCGCTAAGGATTCGAATAAGTCGTCAAGTGGTTGACCAGCTCTCGCCGCATCATGACAGTCAGTTTTCGGCTTTCTCTACTGAGGCGCTCATCCGGTCAAAGACGGGGCACAATCGCAGTAGTTCTCCCTTTACTACCCTAGCCGATAGAGCGGAACGTTGGGTAGCAAGCACAGGAGCCGGGCAACTCAACTATTGACCAAAGACAATGATTTGGAGCTGATGCATATAAGGCTGTGACGCCGAAGTGCACTACAGAGTTGTTTGGACTTTTATTGGTGACTCATTTGTTCCCATACCGAGCCCCTGGCAAGTTATGCCGAGGTGCGTCTTGTAACACAGCCGATGCGGCCGTACTCATTGTATGAAGAGTATTTAAGATTAGCTCGGAGAAAGTTTACTGGGAATGGAGCAATATGCCAATGATAAATTCATATATATAAATAAAAGAGAACCACAACCCGGCTATTTGACATGCTCGGGGTCGGGAACAGAGGAAAAGTGCATAGTACATGCTCAAAATAATGAGTGTAGTCTACAAAAAGCTATTTTGGACCTCCTGTCGCACGTCTGCACCGCCTGTCCTCTGGGAGGGGAGTTCTTAACGAAAGTAGCCCCTTAGGTGAGTGTACGGGTCCGAACTCCGATAGAGTTCGACTAGATGTTGTCCTGATGGTCACCTGTTTTTAAGAGATAATAAAGAAAAATATGGAAAACAGATAAGAAATTACAGGAATGTTTGCAGGGTTGCCCGTATTGTGCTTCCGCCGATGCCCATGGTAACTTCAGCGCATAGTGATGCATGCGTGGTGTGAATCTTGCCGGTATAGCGGGTGGGTGGCGGAAGCCGAACTGCTACTTCCTGTTGACGCCTGATTTTTGCAAGATACAGGGTGAAAGGGTTTTCAGCATGAAAAGTTTCACATCACCAAGTGGAACAACTTTTATGTTTAGGTTATCAATCGTCCGACTCCATCTTAGGGGCCGAAATTGTATTCCGAGTGGCAGAATTCAATATTCCGAGTGGTTTTTGGCCGATCATGCCTTCAAGACGACCTCGGATAGAGGAGCACTCTAAAGGAATTGTCTTCGTCTCGTCGAGGCAATTGATTTTCATATATAAATCATCTTAATCCGAGTTCATATGCAAAAGTTACAGTTAATACGGTTCGGATAGGCCAGAGACCAAAATATTACGCTTGACACCAGACATATGTTGATGAGTGTCTGATGCAATGTGTAAGCAATTCGGCCCTCAAGACGTCCTTGAATCGAAAAACCTTCAACACAGAAAAGTTTCTTCTTGTCGAGCCGATCGATTTTCATATATAATTTGTCTCAATCCGAGGGCGTATGGGACCAGAGGAGACAAATCAAGATCTGGCTATGTTTTCGGTCGAGTGAAAAGCTTGCTCTCCGAGTCAAAACTTACCGGTCGAGTGAAAGCTTAACTTCCGAGTAAAAACTCACCGGTCGAGTGAAAAAGCTTATCATTCGAGTGAAAATTTACTGGACGAGTGAAAATTACCGGTCGAGTGGAAGTTTGCTGACCGGATGAACTTATTATTAAATGTTCCGAGGGAAAAGATTACCATCGGAACGAAAACTTGCCGATCGAGTAAGATATTGCTTTCCGAGTGAAAATATAGTCATTCGAGTGAAAGATTGCTTTCTGAGTGAACATACAGTCATCCGAGTGAAAGATTGTTTTCCGAGTGAGAAAGTCCAGTCGGACGGTCCGAGTGAAAGTCTCTAATATCCGAGTGGATCAGCTCGAATTCGAGTGAAACTGAACATGTGCCCGAAAGTTTATCAAGATGACCTCGGATGAAGAAGTGTTCAATACAGAGTTTATGCGTATAATCAAGACGGTAAACTTTGGTTTTGGAGTCGTCATCATCAGAGATAGTATATGGCCTACAAATTCACTACGAGACTCGGATAATCTAGTCTACTTCAGGACCGAGTCCGACTGGAAGGTAAAGATGACCTCGAGAAGTATTCAAGATGGCCTTATTTGAAGAAGTAATCAACATGATAGTTGTTCGTATCATCCAGGCGCACAAGTTTGATATTTGGGCCGTCTTGATCGGAGATCATATGCAAGTTCAGCGGCCCGCGCAAGGAGGAAGACAGAAGTTGGGCCAGATTCAGACTAAATCCGAGTTAGAATAGAACTAGGACTCAGGCGTAAATTGATGTAATTTCTTGTAAGGAAAGCCTAGATGAATCCTTTACTTGTACGGGAAGTCCAGCCGCCTCTTATATATATTGGGGGTGATGGCCGATTGAACAACACACAATCGAACAAATCAATATACTACTTTTTCCTGTCTACGTTTCATCTCTCCATCGTTTTTCTCTCTCGTTCTTCACTGTTCTTCGTGTTTGAGAGCTACGAATCCCGAGGCTCTAGAGGCGAGCGAATCGACCTAGGGCAGCCCATAGCCGCCGCACTCCCTGATGGGGTCTCTCCCGGGGGTGTGGGGTTTTCGGGTCTGCAAAAGCGCCCGTCGACTGTCTTGCGTATCGCGCTGTCGGTCGGGTCTCCTTCGAGGTGAGCTGCGGTGCATCACCCCCGGCGTCGAGCGTACACGTGACGTGTTCGTGTGTCAACACTTCCATTCCGGGAGTGGTCGAACCTCGGAGGGAACTATTTCGGGCCCCTGGTGTTCGGCTGGCGAGCCGCTCCGTCGTCTTTATTGCCTGGTGGCCTCCTCCCATTGTGTTCGGTGTTAAGCTTGCCTGCCTGCGTAAAGACCCAACAGTTTCTGTTGGTGTGATTAGCTGGCTTATCAAGGTGGCCGTGAATTTGACAAGGTCTGTCCAATACCCTGTCGAGGGTGGATGGTCCATCGTGGTTTTCCTTAAATGGCTTCTTCCGTTGACCGGTTTTCGGATTGTGGAATCCGGCATTGACCGTTGTGTCGCGTAATCTTTCATTATTGCTACGACTGTTGCGTTCGTTTAGTCGTGGCTTGTCGTTGCCGTCTCGGATATCACAAGTGCCCGGGTCGCTGGCGCTGTTGGTTTTACGAGCGAGCCAATTGTCTTCTCCCGCACAAAAGCGAGTCATTAGAGCGGTAAGGGTTGTCATGGATTTAGGTCCTTCCTGGCCGAGGTGACGTGCTAGCCATTCGTCCCAGACGCTATATTTGAAGGCCCCAAGGGCTTCCGCGTCCGAACAGTCGACAATTTGGTTCTTTTTTACTACGAACCTAGCCCAGAGTTCCCTGGCTGACTCGCCGGGCTGTTGGAGAATGTGACTTAAGTCATCGGCATCTGATGGCCGGACATATGTTCCTTGGAAGTTGTCACGAAAGGCGTATTCCGAATCTTTCCAGCTGCCAATAGAATTTTCTGGCAAACTATTTAACCAGTACCACGCTGGCCCCTTAAGCTTGAGAGGCAGGTATTTAATGGCATGAAGGTCGTATCCGCGAGCCAGGTGGATATGAAGGAGGTAATCCTCAATTCATACTGTGGATTTGTTGTTCCGTCGTATGATGCAATGTTGATGGGTTTAAACCCGTATGGAAATTCATGCTCCATTACCTTGTTGGTGAAGCAGAGAGGGTGTGCGGCTCCTCTATGTTGGGCCACACTGTGAAGCACCTCCGTTGTATGCCGTTGGCGGCTTCGGGCATGGTTGGCTCGGTTAAGTCCGGCTGATTGACCATCATCACCGGTCGGGGCATATCCCCTCGATACGTACGTTGATCTTGCATGTCCTGCTCCACCCACTAAGCTTTGGCGGATGTCGCGATTGTTTTCCCTAACCGTGTTGTTCTTACGGCTGTATTGGTTAGTATGTTGTTCTGCTTGGGTTGCTGCTTTATCCGGTCCGAACTGTGGTTGAACTGCAGCATTGTTCAATGGTGGAATGGGCTCCAACGCCTTGCCATCATGTGGAGGGAGCCACCTGTTCTTGGGGTGGCTTTTGTCCGGGCCACTAGGGCCGTATTCTATGGCGGCTAGGACCTCGGTCCATTTATCATTGAGCAGATCTTGGCTTGCTTGAAGTTGCCGCTGTTTTATTCTTAGATTCTTTGCTGTGGCTATTAGCCGATGTTTAAAGCGCTCCTGCTCGAGAGGTTCCTCTGGCACGATGAATTCTTCGTTGTCGAGGCTCTCATCCTCCTCGGAGAGGGGAAGATAATTACTATCCTCCGAGTGTCCGTACATGACCTGTTCATCGGAGCTATCTTGCCTTCTTTCCTGATCCTCCTATTCGGATCCTGCCTCAACAGGGTCTTCGTTGTCCGGCGTATTATCACCTCCGGTGCTAGTATGGTTTTCTCTTGAGTGGCGCGACTGAGAGTGGCGCGCGGGGCGCAGGTGTTCGAACTGTGTACCAGGAGACTTATCCTCGACTGGATCCTCCTTGTCATCATCGAGATCGTCGTTGGGTGTGTCTACCATGCACACGTCGTCCGCGTCTAGCAGATAGTAAGCTCTGGCCCTGCCCCTCATCATCGTCTAGACCGTCGATGTCTTCGGGGCAGAGGCCAGGCATGTTGGTTGGGTCTTCGATGGTGGCTATGAAGTGGCTGGCTGGTGGGAAGCAAAATTCTCCATCATCCGCCGTAAGGTCGAACCGAACATAGTTCGGCGATGAGCCGTCTGCCAGGGATAGGTTTTTTAGTGAGTTTAGTAGGTCGCCCATGGGCGATTGTTGGAAGATATCCATGGTGCCGAACTTGAGGCTCGGTAACCGATCGAGTTCGGCATCCACAGGCTCGCAGGGTTCGGAACTCGATATCGGAGACGAGTCCTGGGTTCCGTTGGTGCAGGTATCGTATGAAGAGGGATATGCGTGCGGCTCCAACGCCAGGGACTCGGTGGCCCACGTGATGGGGTCGAGTCTCCCACCTTCGGATGTCTTGATCGGCTCCGGATCTAAGGCCAGAGTTGTTGCAGGAGCCTTCCCCTGGGAGCGGTTGTCGCGGTCTCAAATCCGTCGAAGATCAAGTCCCCACGGATGTCCCTGACGTAATTCAAACTTTTGAATCTGACCTGATGGCCAGGGGCGTAGCTATCGATCTGCTCCAGATGGCCGAGCGAGTAGGCCCGCCGTATGAAGCCGCTGAATACGAAGATCTGTCTGGGGAGGAAGGTTTCTCCCTGGACACTACTAGGTAAAAGCCTAGCAGCAGCGCGGGTTTTAGGCCTATTAGTAGCGCGGACAGGAGCGCTACTGATAAGGCGCTACAGCTAAAGCTTAGTAGTAGCGCGCCTGGACCCGCGCTACTGCTAAAATGATCTAGTAGTAGCGCTTCTCGTGAGCAGCGCTGCTGGTAATTAGTAGTAGCGCTCCTCCTTGCCCGTGCTACTACTATTATTTAGTATTTTATTTCTTTTTTTATTTCATGTTGTATTTCATACACCTTTACACAATTTTTCGTACAACAGGAATTTAGAGACTGTTTTTACGTCATAATGAGTAGGAGAAACAACCATGGACTAGTTTCAAGTGGATGGACATCCACTTGAAACTAATCCACGGTTCTTTCACCCAATGATATAATAAATATCATATCATATCATTAATAACTTACCATCATAATACATCATTGTCATATAACACCTCAAGATCATCGTTTTCATCAATGAGACATGACATAACAAATTGGTCACTAGTCGTAATCACAAGTACTCCTCATCATCAACTCTAACACATTGTATCACATAATAAACATATTGTACCTCATAGGACCTACTACATTCTCTTAGGAGCTACTATATTCTCTAAGGTAAAATAGCAAAAAACAAGATAGCCCCTGACTCTCCATTATGGAGAATGGAGATTATCCTGTCTCCAATTCTTGTCTTTCGCTTAATGTTACTTCCAAGAACCTCCTTGTGAATGTCCAAACATTTTTTCCATTCTTTGATTAGCACGTGTTCACCGGTTTTAGAAATCCTATATGCACAGGTGAGATCCAGAGGATGACCTGGCTGTATGCTCAGAACTTCAAGGCGACCATTGTAATACATCAGATGAGGCACACAATCCATCAGGATTTTCTGTTGAAAAACATAGTAATAACTTCGTAGTTAGCAATGATTTACTAGTTTTGGAAGTTTGCAAAAGATGCACGGATGTCGTAATAGTAAAAAATCTTACCAGGGTATCTCCATAGAAGTTATCGTTGTTCAACACGAGCACTAGTGGCACGTATTCACCATAATTTGGAGGAGTTCGATAATAGGTATGGTAATTCTCAAAGAAAGTACAATAAGCAATCAAATGATTTTTCTCCTTATATGTTAATTCGGAGTCATCGGTGTAGTGGGTTTTGTCTACCATCTTCTGCACATTCTTTGAAGATTCAAAATAAGTTGTCAATGGAAATAAGCTATCAACAATTTTGACATAAACAATATAAATTAGTTAATAACTATGTTTGAGAAACTCACATTGCGGTAGAATCAGAAGCGTATCAACAAGGACCCAAATGTCCATATTGTCTTGCTCGATGTCAGGATCACCAAGATCCGTGGTGACAATCATACCCTCATAAAAACCATACATTTTGCAAAGTGCTTCCCAATTTTTGCAACCAAAATGGGTTACGCTCTGAGCATTGCACAGATTTACTTCAAAATCAATATCATGATGGGTCCTTAGGTGTATTTTCTTTGTTTCAAAATTTTCATGGTCTACAAAACCCATCCTCTCCAAGACATAGCGTCTTGCATGGCATGGGATAAGCTAGTCGAATTGTAAAAGATGAAAATTGGACGTTGAAATAGTTGAAGTCATGCTTAATTACGAAAAAAAACACTTGTCGTTATTATGCATCGTTTCACAATCGAAGGTCTCCTCGAGCTTAATGTCAAGCGCCGATCTTCGCCCAAATGAACGAACCTGTCGCACATACCTCGATCGTCGTGGCACCAGCTACACTCCTCGGAGACTGTCGTCGTCCGAGTACGACATTTCCTACATTCATAATTCAAAGATTAAACTTGTACATATTCTAGCACAAGTCATGCCAGAATTCACGAAAAAACCCGGCATGACCTTTGCTAAAAAAGGACATATCGAGCGCCTGAAATTTGCCGGAACAGAAATTAATCAACACTCCGGCAAAACATAGGCCACTCGGAGATGTAAACTGAACATAAACGGCCACTTGGGCAACCACATATCCTATTTGAGCAACAACACAAGATATACAAGGATATTTGGCTGGTCTCACCTCGATGTCGGAGGGGTCGGTGGATCGGGACGCCGGCGGGGATGTCGGAGGGGTCGGTGACGGGGACGACGGCGGGGACGTCGGAGGGGGTCGGTGACGGGGACGACGGTGGTCACCTGAGAAACCATATAAGTTATCACTAATACATCCCGAATAATTGATTAAACTAAAAAATAACAACAAATATGACATGTTCAACTAGTTTTATTAATTCAACTAGTTCTTACAAAATATAAACTTACTATAAATAGAAAAAACTAGTTCTTTCTAAAAATAAAGTAGTTCAACTAGTTATATTAATTTACTTAGTAAACTAGTTCAACTACAACTAAAAAATCTAGTACTAAATAAGCAACATCTAGTTAACTAGTACCATCACTACTAGTAATTAACATCTACTACTACTAAAAATCTAGTACTAACTAAGCAACATCTAGTACTAGCTATGAACCCTAAATTAACATCTACAACTACTAAATCTAGTACTAACTAGTGGCAGGGGTGGGGCGACGGAGAGGTAGCTAGGGGCGGCGAGGTCGAGGGCGGTGGGAGGAGGGCTGCCTGCGGAGGAGGGAGGAGGGGCGGCCGCAGGCGGAGGGAGGAAGGCGGCGACGGAGGAGGGAGGGGCGGCCGTAGGCGGAGGGAGGATGTGCGAGGAGGAGGGAGGAGGGACGGAAGGAGGGGGGTACCTCGGCGGCAGTGGTGGCGGCGACGCACGACGACGGTTATCGGCACGGGGGGCGAGAGTGAGAGTGTGAGTGAGGGCCGGTCATGCGTGTGGGGATAAGGTAGGGATAGTTGCAGCGCGTTTGCCAAAAAGCGCTACAGCTAATCTAAATAGCAGTAGCGCCTTGCACATAAACCGCTACTGCTAAGTGTAACTATACAAAAAATACGTCAATGCAAAAAATACATTGGCCATCAATGATCTTTTTGTGTACAATCTGAATTGTCAATATGAGTCCTATCCGGTAGGAACCAGAGAGTACTCATATTGCGGCCACAAATTTTACACATAGAGTTCAGTGAAGACCAACTGGTTGTGGTAGTTTCAGAAATAACATATTTAAGGTGGAAAACACCGTGTTCACGGAGCGAGGTGGGACTAAACTTGTGGGCTGATCTTAGTAGTAGCGGTTTTTCTATAAGCGCGCTGCTGCTAACTTCTATAGTAGTAGCGCGGTTTAGTATAGAGCGCTACTGCTATAACTAGCGGGGGGGGGGGGGGCGAGGTCATGGCAATTATAGCAGTAGCGCTGTTTGTGGTGGACGCGCCATCGCTATTTTTCCGCCGCCAGCGCTGCTTTCTCTAACACGCGCTGCTGCTAAGTAGCAGCAGCGTGGTATTTTGAGGAGCGCTGCTGGTAAGATTCTGTGTATAGGCTTTTCCCTAGTAGTGGTACCATGTCATAACTGACGATCAAAGGAGCCATCGAACCATTCGTCGGCGGCACAGTGGAACTCTCAATGAAAGAACCAATGTCGGTGTCAAAACCGGCGGATCTCGGGTAGGGGGTCCCGAACTGTGCGTCTAGGATCGATGGTAATAGGAGAAGGGGGACACAATGTTTACCCAGGTTCGGGCCCTCTCTATGGAGGTAATACCCTACTTCCTGCTTGATTGATCTTGATGAATATGAGTGTTTCAAGAGTTGATCTACCATGAGATCGTAATGACTAAACCCTAGAAGTCTAGCCTAGTAGTATATGGTAGTGAATCTGTCCTATCCGGACTATGCCCTCCGGTTTATATAGACACTGGAGAGACCTAGGGTTACATGGAGTCGGTTACATAGGAGGAATTCTTCATAATCGGTCGCCTAGCTTGCCTTCCACGCCAAGTAGAGTCCAATCCGGACACGGGTATAGTCTTCGGCCTTCACGTCTTCATAGCCCATCAGTCCGGCCCAACAGATAACAGGCCGGGCGCTTGAGGACCCCTTAGTCCAGGACTCCCTCACCCTCTTCCAAGAAGGGTCGGCAAACCCAGGTTGTCGCACATTTTAATGTACCTTCATAATGTGTAAGCATGCCCTTCAGTCTCTCTTTCATTCCAGATAGATCAGATATAGCATCATTATGAGCAGCTGCAGTCTTAGTGTCGCTGGGGTCAGCTGATGCACAAATACTCTTGTGCGGTGTTGTCGCGCAATAAGAAGCATCCTCCATGCCCGCCTCCTCTCCCATCTGCTGGCTATCTGTCAGTGTTAGAGTCTTCTACATCATCATTGACTATTCGATATCCTTTCGAACAGCCGGATACATTGTCGGATTTCGGGTTCCGGCAGACCCTCTAGGTTCGAACACTAGGGAGTGCGCGGAGATCTCGCCCTCTACCTACCTGCACCTCGCCGCCTCGCTTGGATCTAAACTATGAAAAGAACAACACAAGAGACACAGGGTTTATACTAGTTCGGGCCACCATTGTGGTGTAATACCCTACTCTAGTTTGTGGTGTGGTGAATTGCCTCTTGGGCTGATGATGATGAACAATACAAGGAAGAACAGCCTCGCGAGGGTCTGTTCCTGGCTGGTGCGATGAACTGCTAGGGGGAGTTTAGTCGCTTCTCTCTCTCTCTCCGATTCAAGATGCCTCTACCTTGTGGGTGGCTAGTCCTATTTATAGGCAAAGGCCCTGGGCCTCTTCCCAAATATTGAGCGGGAAGGGCGCCAACAATTGGCCATTTTGAAGGGGAACATCTAGTACACTTATCCTGACTAAAGTTGGTCCTCGCCTGTCAAAGGCTCTGGTGGTGACGCCGGCTTGGGCTCCTCAATGACTTCCTTCCGGCCGTTGCGATGGTCTTGGTCTTGTTGCACCGAAACGGATGCCTTTGCTTGATGCTCTCACCCCCGCTTGCTCCCTTTGCACCAAAGAGGAAAGGAGGACACTGCGCGGGCTGGCGCCCGCCTGGCGCCCTTGGTCGTCATGGCTTGCGTCATGGGCACCTCGTGAGGTACCCCGCCTTGATGTCTCCGCCTCCTCGCGAGCCATCCTGACGAGGCCGTGCCTGAGGAAGCCCCCTGCCGTCCGCCCCGCAAGGCTTGGCCCCTCGCGAGGGTCTTGAGCTTGTGCTGATGAAGATGGGCCGTGCTGGGCCTCCCCTTGAGCCACGCCGCAGGCCGCAGGCAGGCAAGTCTGGGGACCCCCGTTCCTAGAACGCCGACAGTAGCCCCCGGGCCCAAGGCGCGCCCGGACTTGGCTGAGCAGAGAAGCGAAGGGGCAAGTGCGAAGCGCCGCGGGCCCTAACAGCCTGCGGCCTTGGGCGCCGCGTGGCGGTTGATTGGACGTGGGCGGCTCCGCTCCCCCAAGACGCCTCGGAAAAGCGGGTCATGATTACCTGTGATCCTGGAGGCCGGCGGTTGGCCTCCTCTGGCTATAAGTACGGGACGGTGCCTGCCCTTCCGGTCTATTCTCTCTTGCTTCTACTTCTTCTTCATGGCTCCGCCAAAGAAGTTCTCAGCCGCGGAGAAGGGAAAGGCCCGCCAGGTGGAGCCTGACTCTCCCCCGCCGAAGCGCGGCCGAGGCCGTCCTCGCAAATACCTTGTGGCTCCCATGGTGGCTCCCCGCGGCCGTGGAGGTGATCTCCCGCGCGGTGACGGGCGGCAGGCCATTGCAGGGGGTGCGCTACGGCCGCGCGACCCCCTAGGCCGCGCTTCCACTCGGCAGAGATGCTGCCGGAGTTTGTTGTGTGGTTGGCGGAGCCGACCAGCACCCGGCTCCAGCTTCCTCGCTTCCTCCTAGGTGAGCTTCCGGCTGGTGCCCCGGGCGGCCTCTGGCTTCAGGCGGATGGTGCTGCAGCCGGGCCTCCCGGGCTTCGCTGGAGGTCTATGCAGCCGGGAGCCTGGCCCTAACCCGCGGCTGGCAAAAGTTTGCCCGCGCGCGTGGTCTGAGCCGGCGGTGCACCCTGCACTTCAAGTTCGACGGCGATGCCACCCTCTACGTGAGGGTGTTCGGGGAAGATGGTCGCCGCGCTGGGTGCTGCCATGAGAACGATGACCGCGACCGTGGGTCCAGCCCCACCGACGATGAAGATGACAGCGCGTGCGTGGTCGGCGGCGCCCGGGGTTCATCAAGCTTCGACGGCTCTTCTTCGGGCAGCGGCTCCTCCAGCGGTGGCCGCGATCAGCCTCCGCGCCGCCGCGCCCGCCTGGAGGGAGGTAGCGGGTCTGCCCGCCGTCGCGCCTCGGTGAAGCGCGAGATGGAGTCCGCCTGAGCTCCGGAGGCAGTTCGAGTCTCCCCCGCAAGTTGGTGTCGGGCTAGCCGCGCCTGTTTTGTTCTTGTTTCCTTTTCCTGCGCAGAGAGACAGTAGTGTAGGGCCCTGCGGGGGCGTGCTTGGACTATTGCTGTTAATTATCGTACTGCTTCCGCTATTTCGGTATTGTGCCTTTGTGCCGCACGCCTGCGCGTAGAAATTACTTAGCTCGGGGGGTCCTGTCGTGACCTTGCTTCCCGAGGCCGAGGCCTCGTCGAACGCTTCAAGTCCTGTGAGGGTTAGTCTGGAGAGGTAGCTCCCGACCTCAGCTGTGGAGGCAACCGACCCAGGTCCTGTGTTCGTGTCGTGGTGCCCGTGGGGCACGGACTGGAGGGGTGCTCCTGTAGTGGACCCGGGTAGGGAAGCCTCGAACGATAAGGGCAGAAAACACTCGCGAGGGTGCCCGCGTTGCTCCCTCGCGAGACTTGCGCGAGAGAAATCGAGGCAGGAGAGCGAAAGATGCAAAGAGTCACAAGCCAAAGATGGCAACAATTTCAACAAAACCTCGAATGGGGATGAACAAGCCAATTGCAGAAAGCAAATGAGAAAAGCCGCGTCCGGCACCTAATCTAGTCTTCGACGTCTTCTCACCAACAAGGAGCTAAGTGCTGCCATCGGGCGTGGGAGGGAGCCCAGGGCCTGAGGTCGGCGCCCCGAGACTCCGGGCGTGTCTGAGACCCACTCATTATTACGTGAGGGTGTCACGGGCGGCGAGCTTCACAGGCATTGGCCTTCTTCACAGGCTCCGGGCCTTTCTCAGAAAGATAGACTTCACAGGCGTTTGCCTTCTTCACAGGCACCGGGCCTTTTCCAAAACGCGACAGCTTCACAGGTGTTCGCCTTCTTCACAGGCTCTGGGCTTTTCCAAAACGCAACACCTTCACATGCGTTTGCCTTCTTCACAGGCTCTGGGCCTTTTCCAAAACGCAACAGCTTCACAGGCGTTTGCCTTCTTCACAGGCTCTGGGCCTTTTCCAAAATGCAACAGCTTCACAGGCGTTTGCCTTCTTCACAGGCTCTGGGCCTTCTTTAGGGTAAAACCTCTGGAGGTGCTGGATGTTCCACGCGTTCTGGACGGAAACCCCCTCCGGAGTCTCCAAGCGCACTGAGCCGGGCCTGGAAACATGAACAACCTCGAAAGGGCCCTCCCACATGGGAGAGAGCTTATGCAGTCCCTCCCTGGAGAGAACCCGCCTGAGCACAACTCCCCTACCTCAAGAGTCCTGGGGCGGATGTTGCGACAGTGGTATTGCCGCAGCGCCTGTTGGTATCTTGCCGCTCGTAGCGCGGCTTCCCAACGACGTTCCTCCCCCAACACGAGGTTTGTCCCGCGCATGGCGTCCTGCTGCGCCTCGTCGAACGCTAGGACCCGTGCGGAACGACGTTTGACCTCGTGAGGGAGGACTGCTTCGGCTCCATAGACCAGGAAGAACGGGGTCTCGCCAGTCGGCTTGGTCGCGGTCATGCAGATGGACCACAGCACGGACTGAAGCTCGTCGTGCCAACCTCGGCCGCAGGCCTCCAGCTTCTTCTTGAATGTCCTGGTCTTGAGGCCTCTCAGGACCTCCGCGTTGGACAGCTCGGCCTGACCGTTGCTCCCTGGGTGCGCCACTGAAGCATAGCATATCTGCATTCCAAGGTTAGCACAGTATGTTTTGAAGAGGTTACTGGTGAACCGCGAACCGTTGTCGGTGATGATGCGGTTCGGCACCCCGAACTGGCTCACGATGCCCTTGATGAACTTGACCGCAGAACCTGCGGGGATGGTGCGGACGGCTTCCACTTCAGCCCACTAGGTGAACTTGTCCACTGCGACGTAGAGGTAGCGATAGCCCCCTGGCGCCCGAGGAAATGGGCCCAGGATATCCAGCCCCCAGACTGCGAACGGCCACGAGAGGGGTATAGTTTGCAGAACGGCCACGAACGGGCCACGGACCGGGGCTCCCGAGGCTGCACCGTGCTTGACAGTGATGGCATGGCCGAGGGCTTGAAGAGCCGCTCCTCGAAGACGCCAGGCTCCTGAGGTAGCCGCCTGGATGCTCGTTTGGCGATGTCGTCGGCCTCCTGATTGGTGCCACGGGGCACATGCTGCAACTCCAGCCCCCAGAACTGCTTTTCCATCCTGCGGACCTCCGTGAGGTAGGCTTCCATGTGCTCGTACCTCGGCTCGTATACCTTGTTGGAGAAGTTGACGAGGAGTTGTGAATCACCCTTGATGGTAAGGCGCTTCATTCCTAGGGCAGTTGCGGCCTTCAGGCCTGCTATTAGGCATTCATACTCGGCTATGTTGTTGGAGACCTTTTCTCTGTGCTGGAAACAGAGCTGCACGACGTAGTAGAGCTTATCTTGGGTAGCAGATATAAGCACCGCACCAGCCCCCGCGCCGTGCCTGGAGAACGCCCCGTCGAAGTACATGACCCAACCGGCCGGCGCCTTGCTTCCCGGGGAGAGGGATCGATCCTCATCATCCTTGAGGCCCGGCGCCTCCGTCCATTCTGCCACGAAATCCGCCAAGGCGGCCCCCTTGATGACTCTGGTTGTGCTGAATTCGAGCTGAAACGCTTGCAGTTCAATGTTCCACTCAGCGACTCTTCCAGCTGAGTTAGGGCTCCTGAGCACCCTTTAAAAGGGGTACGCTGAGACAACCTTGATGGGGTGGCCTTCAAAATAATGCCGCAGCTTGCGCGAGGCCACCAATAGTGCGAGAGGAGTTTGTGAGGCATGGGGTACCGCGCCCTCGCGTCCCGCAACACTGTGCTGACGAAGTACACGGGGTACTCACCGAGGTTGGGAGTGCTGGTGTCGATGGCGCCCTCCGGGGACCGCGGCGCCTCCTGAGACAGTGGAGCCTCCAGCGGCTGGTCGCCAGGGGGAGGGGTCTCTCCTGTCCCGAGTGCGTTCCCCTGCGGCGGCTGATCCTTCTTGGCTGTGGTAGTGGTCTCTGTGGGTCTTCCTTGATCCTGCTTCGCCTCGACCCGGGCAGCTGCCGCGGCTTTGGTCCGACGCTCCTCCCTAACCGCCACCAGGGCTGCGCTGGCGGAGTAGGGAGTGGCTGCAAGGTAGAGCACCAGGGGTTCCTGAGGGCACGGGGCCACCATTATCGGAGGGCTGGTTAGGTACCTCTTGAGATCTTGGAACGCCATGTCGGCCTCTTCAGTCCATTCAAAGGGTCCCTTTTTCTTCATCAGCTGGAAGAAAGGCAGCGCTCGCTCCCCCAACTTGGAGATGAAGCGTCCTAGTGTTGTCACGCGCCCAGTGAGCTTCTGCATCTCTCTAAGGGTCTTTGGCGGGCTCATATCCTTGACTGCCTTGACCTTTTCTGGGTTAGCTTCGATGCCTCGGTGGGACACGAGGAAGCCCAAAAGCTTGCCTGAGGGGAGCCCAAACACACACTTCTCTGGGTTGAGCCGCAGATTCACTGCGCTGAGGCTCGCGAAGGTTTCCTCCAGGTCTTGTATCAGGGTCTTGGCCTCGCGAGACTTCAACACAATGTCATCGACGTAAGCCTCAACATTCTTCCCGAGCTGCGAGCCCAAGGTGATGTGCATCAGCCGCTGGAAGGTCGCCCCTGCGTAGCGCAGCCCGAACGACATGCATGTGTAGCAGTACACCCCACACGGGGTCAGGAAAGCCGTTTTTTCCACATCTTCTACCGCCATCTTGATCTGGTGATACCCAGAGAAGGCATCCAAGAAACATAACAGGTCGCACTCGGCGGTGGAATCGACGATCTGATCGATGCGAGGGAGCGGAAACGGATCTTGCGGGCAGGCTTTGTTGATGTTGGTGAAGTCGACACACATACGTTCCTTCCCCCCTTTCTTTGGCACGACGACTGGGTTGGCCAACCAATCCGGGTATCGTTCCTCGCGAATGACCCATGCAGCTTCCAACTTGCGGGTCTCTTGGACGATGAAGGCCTGCTTTTCAGTGGACTGCCGCCTTGCCTTCTGCTTCACGGGGCGGACATTGGGGCACACGTTGTTGTGGTGCTCGATTACGCCTCTAGGGATCTCCGCCAGCTGATCAGGCTCCCATGCGAATACCTTCTTGTTCGCGCGCAGGAACTCGACCAGGGCCTCCTCCTGCTCGGGCTTGAGGTTGGCGCCTATGGTGAAGGAGGCGTTAGAGGATCCGTCCTCGTCGACCAGTATCTGCTTAGTTTCTGCCTTGTCTTGGGTGAACAACTGCTTCTTCTTTGCCGGCACAGCCCCCTTGGGCTCAGGGGCGTCCGAGTCAGCAGGCTGAGCCGCCGCTGCTGCCTTGAAGGTGAGCTTGAGCACTTGCAACGCATCCCCGGTGTCTCCGGACACGGTGAGGACGCCATTGCTCCCGGGCATCTTCATGAGGTTGTACGCTGGGTGAGTCGCGGCCATGAATCGGGCCAGTGCTGGGTAGCCGAGGACGGCGTTGTATGGGAGGCCGATGGGGGCGATGTCGAAGTCGATTAGCTCCGTGCGGAAGTTGTCGTAGGTGCCGAAGGTTACCGGGAGACGGACCTGCCCCAGGGAGCTGGATGTCCCGACCTCGACGCCCAAGAAGGGCCGGCTGGGCTGAAGCCGCTCCGATGGTATGTGAAGGAGGCTGAAGGCTTCAACCGAGAGCACGCTGAGGCCCACGCCACCGTCGATGAGAGCCCTGGTGACGGCCACCTGGCAGATGGTGGGGGTGCATAGCATTGGGAGCGCGCCCGAGCAGGCTGAGTTGGAGGGGTGGTCCACCCAGCTGAAGGCCAGATCGGCCTTGGGCGCCGATCGACCTGGGAGAGCCCCCTGCCGCGTGGAGGCGGCGCCACCTGGCGGACAAATGGCTTGACATGGCAGCCTGAAGGTGGCGCCTGCGAGCCGCCCAGGAGAGCCGCGACGAGCGGGGGCGCCGGCGCAGCATGCTGGGCGAGGAAGAGGCTGCGCAGCTCTTCCCAAGAGGCCACGGAAGCCGCCGGTAGGTGGAGCAGCCATATGCGCGGGGCGTCGGTGAGGGCCATGGGAAGCCAGTTGGCCATGGCCCTGTCGTCGCCTCCTGCTTCAAGGACGGCCTCCTCGTACGCCAGCAGGAAGGCCAGCGGATCAGTTGTGTCGTTGCAGCGCAGTGGCGTCGCCGGCTTGAACTTGTCCGGCCACCGCACCTATCGCAAGAATGGGGCCAAGGCTCGGAGCCCCCTGGCCCCCGCGCTGGCGCTGGCGACCGGAGCGGGCGGCGCGCTGCTCATCGCAGGGCGAGTCATGGTGTCGGCGGAGAGCGGGTCGGCGGAAGGGAAAGCTTCGGCGCACCCCCTACCTGGCGCGCCAAATGTCGGATTTCGGGTTCCAGCAGACCCTCTAGGTTCGAACACTGGGGTGCGCGCGGAGATCTCGCCCTCTACCTACCTGCACCTTGCCGCCTCGCTTGGATCTAAACTATGAAAAGAACAACACAAGAGACACAGGGTTTATACTGGTTCGGGCCACCATTGTGGTGTAATACCCTACTCTAGTTTGTGGTGTGGTGGATTGCCTCTTGGGCTGATGATGATGAACAATACAAGGAAGAACAACCTCGCGAGGGTCTGTTCCTAGCTGGTGCGATGAACTACTAGGGGGAGTTCAGTCGCTTCTCTCTCTCTCTCTCCGATTCAAGATGCCTCTACCTTGTGGGTGGCTAGTCCTATTTATAGGCAAAGGCCCTGGGCCTCTTCCCAAATATTGAGCGGGAAGGGCACCAACAATTGGCCATTTTGAAGGGGAACATCTAGTACACTTATCCCGACTAAAGATGGTCCTCGCCGTCAAAGGCTCGTGGTGACGCTGGCTTGGGCTCCACAATGACTTCCTTCCTGCCGTTCACGGCGGTCTTGGTCTTGTTGCACCGAACGGATGCCTTTGCTTGATGCTCTCGCTATGCTTGCTCCCTTTGCACCAAAGAGGAAAGGAGGACATCTGCTGGCGGGCGCCCTGGCGCCCTTGGTCGTCATGGCTTGCATCATGGGCACCTCGTGAGGTACCCCGCCTTGATCTCTCCGTCTCCTTGCAAGCCAGCCTGACGAGGCCGTGCCTGAGGAAGCCCCCTGTCGTCCACCCCATGGGGCTTGGCCCATTGCGAGGGTCTTGAGCTTGTGGTGATGAAGATGGGTCGTGCTGGGCCACCCCTTGATCCACGCCGCAAGCCGCAGGCAGGCAAGTCTGGGGACCCCCGTTCCCAGAACGCTGACATCCATGTCCATCCTTAACCTTTCATACAATTCATTCTGCTTCATTTCACTCCTCGCTTTTTTCAAAATGAGCCTCTCTTCATTGCTGAGTGTGAAAGCCCTCTTGTGCGGGATATTAACACATATACCCCTTGCACGATCAGGGGGCTCTCTTGTTTCCAGAGCATCGGACGGTATGTCACATGGCCCTGAGTTCCTGTAGAACCTTCCAGGGATCTTGGAAGCCTTTAATATCGCGTGATACAGTTCTTCGTCGCGTGAGTTTTCAAAGTAATAAGTTCACCACGCCTCCTTGCACTTGCTCGCAAGTAGTCTCTAGCGCGTTCGCTCCTGATTTCACTAAAGGCCGGTTTCCCACCCACCGCTACTACTTCTTTGTCCTCCTAGTCCCATACCGGTTTCATGTCATAGTATCCTGCCACACCAATATGGTGGGGGTGTGTGTTACTCTTCTGAAGTTTCGATTGCTTGGCACTCTTCTCAGTAAACTCTGTAGTTGCCCTGACCCTTTTGAATTCTGCCAAGTCTGCCTTTATAATTTAGGGGTATGCGGGGATTGGGTCCTTGCCTTCACTCGAGTACTTCTTGTACAACACGTGCTTCTAGTTTATCCAAGAATCCCTAGCCTTCTTAAGTGCAGCATGTTCCACCTGCATTCTCCACTGCTCTGGGATGTTGAAGTGATCCATGATTTCCCGGACATTCCTTTGCCGTGTTTTTGTGTCAGCCTTCCAAAACCCCGACAGATTAATGTTGAGCTTTGCCCTGCCAATAAATACATGCACACTCCTGAACCTCGTGCATGCTTTATCTGGTTTAGTTGGAGCCCAAGACTTTAAATCGATTTCGATTACTTCATATGCACCTTTAGGCTCGTGTGTGGGCATCCTTGGAGCGTTCCTCCGTGTCCTGGCCGGAAGGGTAATTGTTGCAGCTCTATCACATTCAAGATTACTTGATCCCTCACCATCTGCTGAAGACCTAGGGTTGTCAGAATAAGATGAAGATACATCGTCTGAAGCATGAGTGTTGTCACTGCAACTCGGCATCTACAGAGAACAAATGCAAAACTCAGGAAAGGAGGATAAGCATAAAACTAACAACTTGGTATCAAGCTGTCTAAACATGTCATGCAATAATTTAGAAAATGTACAGCTTATTTGTTAAATTTGTGTGACTCCGGCGCCCGGGATCTGTAAATCGGCAGTAACTTTTTGGAACAAATACAACTTATATGTACTAGTTAGGAAGGTAGATAATGAACATATATACGCTCTCCGTTATTTTATAGCCAATTTGGGAACATACAGAACGAAATAGGAAGCGGGATTTCAAGGAAATGCCTCACCGCGATGGAGAGCAATAACTAACAGGTTTCTTGATGCAAACCCGGCCGGACCACAGGAGAGGCGAGGCTTACAGGATCAATATGCTGGAGGGTGGCTGGCGAGCAAACGAAGACGGCGAGGCGCGGGCAGCCGCGTGTTGGGAACAGAAGTGGAGGTAGGCTTGACACCGAAGAGCGTGCACATGGCCGTGATGAGAACGCCGCCACCGGAGAGGGTTCTGCTGTGGATCTGGGGGAGGGTGAGCTGGCGATGGAGATTGGGTGGACTAGTTGAGTGAAACACGGGCGGGCGGTGGGGGGTGTTGGCGGCCTAGGCGAAAAGGATTAAAAATTATCCCCGGTCGCCGCGCGGAAAGGCCTATGCAAATGTTTGCTTCTAAGCGCTCGTGTGCACAAAGAGAATAATTTCGTTTCAAAGGAGGACGTACTAATTTTGAAATGAAGACGCGAGTTCATTGTTTTGCCTCTAAATTTTTCCCACGTTAAGCAATCACCATTATACCACGGGTTTGATATGCTGGCACATTTCAGGTCTCGTGTGCTATATTTAAGACATTTTTTGGCAATTACCGTGTTTTTGGCATATAAATCAAATCCTAGCCGGACTGCATTTGCTGTCAAAAGGGATGAGGATTGTCGTTCAATCTGGGAGCATCCAACGGTGCAGACGTACAATCTGTGCGGTTTGGGTTCTGGCCAATCAGAAAGCATTACTCAGATCGCGCGCGCAGCAAGGGGGGCATCGGCCACAGTTTGGTAGGAACTTGGCTTTTGTGAGTGAACCGTGTGCTATTTGAAAACATTTACATGAACTAACAACATATTTTCATTTGAATGGAAACAAGAGTTCATCTTTCGCCTCCAAATTGTTTTCCGCAGTAAGAAATCACCATTGTACCATATGGTTCGATTTTCTCGTGCATTTGAGGTATCGTTTGCTATATTTGAGTCGTTTGCTACAGTCGCGACTACACGTGGGTGCTAGCTAGCAAGATCATTTGTGTGACGCTTTGGGGGTTTTCATTCATTGTTTGACAAACAGGAAAAAAATCAAACAGTTCGGCCGGAGGGTGCGGCCAGAGGCGTAAGCCTTGTTGGTATTCTAATTACAGGAAATGCATATAGAGTCCGGAAATAACGAAATCAGTGTGTCACTGTGGCGTGCTCTCAGGATCCCATGGAAATTTTTTGGTAAAGATGGCACAAGTTTTGATGCTCACACCTTCCAAATCGAGGCATATCACAAGAAGGATCATAGTTTCCAAAAGGAGACGCGGCACTTCAGACTCCAGTCGTCAATGACTACATCGTTCTGCCTAAAAAAAAATTCACGGTAAACAATCACATATATACCCTAGGTTTGATTTCCTGGCTCATTTCAGGTCTCGTTTGCTATATTTAAGTCATTTTTTTGCACATACCTTGCATTTAGTACATATAAATTCGAAATCGTTCTACAACTACATATGGGTGTTAGTTAGCAAAGGTGTACAAATCATTTGTTTGTCGCTTTGCGAGTTTTCATCCATTGTCCGAGAAATGGGGAGAAGTTTCAAACATTTTGGCCGCAAGGTGCGGCCACCGGCGTAGGCCTATTTGGTATTTTAATTACAGGGAATTCAGATGGAGTCCAGACATCATCAAAATCGATGTGTGCCCGTGGCATGCTCTCACGACCCCGGGAAAAAAATTGGTAAAGTGTGGCACAAATTTCGATGATCGCTCCTTCCTAACCGGAGGATCTCACATGAAGGATCATGGTTTCGAAAAGGAGATGTTTCAATTCAAACTCCAGTGGCTGGTGACTTCATCGTTTGGCCTCATAAAAATTTCCACGGTACGCAATCACCATTATACCACGGGTTTGATTTTCTAATGCATTTCAGGTCTCGTCTGCTATATTTAAGACATTTTCGAATTTAACTTGCAATTTGTGGATATAAATAAAATCACAACCGGAACTGCATGTGCTGTCGAAAGGGATGAGGATCGTCGTTCGATCAAGGAGAATCCAACAGTGGAGACATATGATCCGTGGAGTTTAGGTTCCGGCCAATCAGAACGCACGACTTAGAATGCGCGCATGGCAGGGGGCATCGGCCATGGTTTAGTGGGCACACGGCATTCATGATTGAACCGTGTGATATTTGAAAACATTTACATTAACTAACATCATATTTTTGTTTGAATGAAAACATGAGTTCATCGTTTCGCCTCCAATTTTTTTCCACGGTAAGAAATCATGATTGTACCCTATGGTTCCATTTTCTGGTGCATTTTACCAAGAGGCAAGCTTGGCTACCAATCTGAAAGTTCGAATATGCAAAAATGAGATCTCACTACTGCAGGAGACTGCTAACGCGACACTACGATCAGAGACCCTTCAAGAAACTGTGTGCGATGCAATAATCATAAACGGTGCTGTATGAAAACCATTAGAAAAGGCGCAAAGCGTTTGCAATGATGTATGCATCAAACACGGTTCAGGTTTTAGTTGCGTGTGCGATGAAGGGCATACGGTTAATGCATTCAAACTATTTGTGATGAGGCAGAACAACAGAAACGGGCAGCCATAACAATGTGTGTGCGATGCAGGACACACGGTTAATCCATTCGAACTGTTTGCGATGAGGTAGAACAACAGAAACGGGCAGCCATATCAATGTGTGTGCAATATACGGCATATGGTTAACTCAGACGAACTGTTTTCAATTAGGGAACACAACTGAAACTGTTCAACTTAACAAGATGTGTGTGATATGCAGCATAGAGTTCACATGGATGAACCGTTTGCGATGAGACAAAAGAACACAAACGAGTCATGTAAACAAGATGTGTGTGATATGTGGCAAACAGCCGACTCGGATGAACTGTTTGCGATGAGAAATTACAACACAAACGGTCAATACAGTTACTTCGTGTGTAATTTTGTGTGTACAAAAAACTTTGAAAAATGCAAACTAGTTGTTTGCGGTGGCTAGGAGTATCGCACACGATGCGTCTGTGAGTACTCGTGTGCGATGATTAGTATGTTACACATACATTTCCTTATGTGAACATGTGTGTGAATTTGCAATATGGACAGTTAATATGCAAATGCCTTCTTGAGATCGGGCACACGCTTAAACTCAATGAACTGTGTACGATACTAATACTTTCCATGAAAACTTATGAACTTGGGTAACAGCATTTGAGTAACATATATATAGTGGTTACACTATTCGACAAAAGGAGGATCTTCGTAACACGGTTTTGACAACCAGATGGTCCATATCTACATACTTAACATAGTAACAACTATCACATTTTAAGAGGCTAAGGGCCAACAACCATATGGTCCATATCTACATACTTAACATATATAGTAACAACTAGCACATTTTAAGAGGCTGAGGGCCAACAACCACAACTATCCACTGGAAGCAGCTTGATCACGGTGACTTGGCATCTCGTCAATGAAAAGGAAGAGCCCTCCCGTGCCTTGCTAGAGCAGGAGTAGAACAGTGTCTCCAATTTTCCAATATGGATGCATTGCCATGAGAAGCGAGAACTTGTTAATTTGAATGGTTCCATTTTTGCGGGAAATGCAGTACCTTGCAATCACTTTGGCGTTATTAGCAGGCACAAGTGTAATTCGACCACGCCCGGAAATCGATCCAGGAACGGCTACATGGGCAATTTCTGAAGGAAATATGCCCTAGAGGCAATAATAAAGTTATTATTTATTTCCTTATATCATGATAAATGTTTATTATTCATGCTAGAATTGTATTAACCGGAAACATAATACATGTGTGAATACATAGACAAACAGTGTCACTAGTATGCCTCTACTTGACTAGCTCGTTAATCAAAGATGGTTATGTTTCCTAACCATAGACATGAGTTGTCATTTGATTAACGGGATCACATCATTAGGAGAATCATCTGATTGACATGACCCATTCCGTTAGCCTAGCACTTGATCGTTTAGTATGTTGCTATTGCTTTCTTCATGACTTATACATGTTCCTGTAACTATGAGATTATGCAACTCCCGTTTACGGAGGAACACTTTGGGTGCTACCAAACGTCACAACATAACTGGGTGATTATAAAGGAGTACTCTGGTGTCTCCAAAGGTACATGTTGGGTTGGCGTATTTCGAGATTAGGTTTTGTCACTCCGATTGTCGGAGAGGTATCTCTGGGCCCTCTCGGTAATGCACATCACTATAAGCCTTGCAAGCAATGTAGCTAATGAGTTAGTTACGGAATGATGCATTACGGAACGAGTAAAGAGACTTGCCGGTAACGAGATTGAACTAGGTATTGGATACCGACGATCGAATCTCGGGCAAGTAACATACCGATGACAAAGGGAACAACGTATGTTGTTATGCGGTCTGACCGATAAAGAACTTCGTAGAATATGTAGGAGCCAATATGGGCATTCAGGTCCCGCTATTGGTTATTGACCGGAGACGTGTCTCGGTCATGTCTACATTGTTCTCGAACCGTAGGGTCCGTGACGCTTAAGGTTTCGGCGATGCTTATATTATGAGTTTACATGTTTTGATGTACCGAAGGAGTTCGGAGTCCCGGATGAGATCGGGGACCTGACGAGGAGTCTCGAAATGGTCGAGACGTAAAGATTCCTATATTGGATGATATGTTTAGGCCAAGGGGTCAAGCCCAGGAGGCTTTAGGTCGGTGCAAAAGGAGTTTTGCGGAGGCTGGGGCCAAACGCCGAAGACCTGGCGTGCGGCCTGGGCCAGACGCCGAGGCCCATGGCGTCTGGGCCGACGCCAAGGATTGTGGCATTTGGTCCTGGAGTCCGAGTGGGACTCTTGCCTTCGGGCAAAACCGACTTTGAGGAGGCTTTTGCTCCAAGTTTCGACCAGGGGCTCAACATATAAATAGAGGGCAGGGCTAGCACCAAAGACACAACAATTGATCTCTTGGATCTCTTAGCCGTGTCGCGGTGCCCCCTCCACCATATTCCACCTCGGTCATATCGTGGCGGTGCTTAGGCGAAGCCTGCGCCGGTAGAACATCAAGATCGCCACCACGCCCGTCGTCTTGACGGAACTCTCTCTCCGGAGCTTTGCTGGATCGGAGCTCGAGGAGCGCCACCGAGCTGAGCGTGTGCCAAGAACTCAGAGGCGCCGGAGTAACGGCGCTGGGATCGGTTGGATCGCGAGGAGAACGTCGACTACTTCCTCTACGTTGTGATCGCTTCCGCCGGGTTCACGAGGGTACGAGACAACACTCTCCCCTCTCGTTGCTATGCATCACCATGATCTTGCGTGTGCGTAGGAATTTTTGAAATTACTACGTTCCCCAACGGTGGCATCCGAGCCTAGGTTTTTATGGTTTGATGTTTTGCACGAGTAGAACACAAGTGAGTTGTGGGCGATACAAGTCATCTTGCCTACCAGCATGTCATACTTTGGTTCAGCGGTATTGTGAGATGAAGCGGCCCGGACCGACATTACGCCAGACGCTTCTGGCGAGACTGGTTTCACCGTTCTGAGCACTCGTGCTTAAAGGTGGCTGGCGGGTGTCTGTCTCTCTCACTTTAGTTGAACTGAGTGTGGCATACGCCCGGTCCTTGAGAAGGTTAAACGGAGTCTATTTGACGAAGTATCGTTGTGGTCTTGATGCGTAGGTGAGATTGGTTCTTACTTAAGCCCATAGCAGCCATGTAAAATTTGCAACAACAAAGTAGAGGATGTCTAACTTGTTTTTGCAGGGCATGTTGTGATGTGATATGGTCAAGACGTGATGCTATATTTTATTGTATGAGATGATCATGTTTTGTAACCGAAGTTATCGGCAAGAATTTGGAGCCATATGGTTGTCGCTTTATTGTATGAAATGCAAACGCATACATAATTGCTTTACTTTATCACTAAGCGGTAGTGATAGTCGTAGAAGAAATAGATGGCGTGGCGACAACGATGCTACGATGGAGATCAAGGTGTCGGCGCCGGTGGCGATGGTGATCACGACGGTGCCGGAGATGGAGATCACAAGCACAAGATGATGATGGCCATATCATATCACTTATATTGATTGCATGTGATGTTTATCCTTTATGCATCTTATTTTGCTTTGATTGACGGTAGGATTTTAAGATGATCTCTCACTAAAATTATCAAGTAGTGTTCTCCCTGAGTATGCACCGTTGCCAAAGTTCGTCGTGCCGAGACACCACGTGATGATCGGGTGTGATAAGCTCTACGTCCATCTACAACGGGTGCAAGCCAGTTTTGCACGCGCAGAATACTAAGGTTATACTTGACGAGCCTAGCATATGCAGATATGGCCTCAGAACACGGAGACCGAAAGGTCGAGCGTGAATCATATAGTAGATATGATCAACATAAGATGTTCACCATTGAAAACTACTCCATCTCACGTGATGATCGGTTATGGTTTAGTTGATTTGGATCACGTGATCACTTAGATGACTAGAGAGATGTCTATCTAAGTGGGAGTTCTTAAGTAATATGATTAATTGAACTTTAATTTATCATGAACTTAGTCCCGTAGTATTTTGCAAATTATGTTGTAGATCAATAGCTCGCGTTGTTGCTTCCCTATGTTTTTATATGTGTTCCTAGAGAAAATTGTATTGAAAAATGTTAGTAGCAATGATGCGGATTGGATCCGTGATCTGAGGTTTATCCTCATTGCTGCACGTAAGAATTATGTCCTTAATGCACCGCTAGGTGACGGACCTATTGCAGGAGCAAATGTAGACGTTATGATCGTTTGGCTATCTCAATATGATGACTACTTTATAGTTTAGTGCACCATACTTAACAGCTTATAATCGTGACTTCAAAGACGTTTTGAACGTCATGGAAAATATGAGATGTTCCAGGAATTGAAGTTAATATTTCAAGCAAATACCGAGTTGAGAGATATGAAATCTCCAACAAGTTCTATAGCTAAAAGATGGAAGAGAATCGCTCAACTAGTGAGCATGTTCTCGATTGTGCAGGTACTTCAATCGCTTGAATCAAGTGGGAGTTAATCTTCCAGATAAGATAGTGATTGACAGAATTCTCTAGTCACCAACACTAAGTTACTAGAACTTCGTGATGAACTATAGTATGCAAGGGATGACGAAAACGATTCCCGAGCTCTTCGTGATGTTGAAATCGATGAAGGTAGAAATCAAGAAAGAGCATCAAGTGTTGATGATTGACAAGACCACTAGTCTCAAGGAAAAGGGCAAAGGGAAGAAGGGGAACTTCAAGAAGAACGGCAAGCAAGTTGCTGCTCGAGTGAAGAAACCCAAGTCTGGACCTAAGCACGAGACTAAGTGCTTTTGCTGCAATGGAACTGGTCACTAGAAGCGGAACTACCCCAAGTATTTGGCGGATAAGAAGGATGGAAAAGTGAACAAAGGTATATTTGAGATACAGATTATTGATGTGTATTTTACTAGTGTTCGTAGCAACCCCTCGGTATTTGATACTGGTTCAGTTGCTAAGAGTAGTAACTTGAAAGCAGGAGTTGCAGAATGAACAGAAACTAGTTGAAGTGGAAGTGAAGATGAGTGTTGGAAGTAGTTCCAAGATTGATATGATCATCATCGCACACTCCCTATACTTTCGGGATTAGTATGGAACCTAAATAAGTGTTATTTGGTGTTGAGCATAAGTATGATTTGATCATGTTTATTGCAATACGGTTATTCATTTAAGTAAGAGAATAAATTGTTGTTCTGTTTACATGAATAAAACCTTATATGGTTACACACCCAATGAAAATGATTCATTGGATCTCGATCATAGTGATACACATATTCATAATATTGAAACCAAAAGATGCAAAGTTAATAATGATAGTGCAACTTATTTGTGGCACTTTGCCGTTTAGGTCATATTGGTGTAAAGCGCATGAAGAAAACTCCATGCGATGGACTTTTGGAATCACTTGATTATGAATCATTTGATGCTTCCGAACCGTGCCGTTTGGGCAAGATGACTAAAACTCCGTTCTCCGGAACAATGGAACAAGCTCTTGACTTATTGGAAATAATACATACCGATGTATGCGATCCAATGAGTGTTGATGCTCGTGGCAAGTATCGTTACTTTCGACTTTCACAAGATGATTTGAGCAGATATGGGTATATCTACTTGATGAAACATAAGTCTGAAATAGTTGAAAGGTTCAAAGAATTTCAGAGTGAAGTGGAAAAATCATCGTAACAAGAAAATAAAGTTTCTGCGATCTAATCGCAAAAGACGAATAATTGAGTTCTGAAGTTTGGTCTTCAATTAAAATAATGTGGAATAGTTTCACAGCTCACGCCACCGGAACACCACAATGTTATGGTGTGTCCGAACGTCGTAACCGCACTTTATTTGATATGGTGCGATCTATGATGTCTCTTATCAGTTTACCACTATCATTTTGGGGTTATGCATTAGAGACAGCTGCATTCACGTTTAATAGGGCACCATCTAAATCCGTTGAGACGACACCATATGAACTATGGTTTAACAGTAAACCTAAAGCTGTCGTTTCTTAAAAGTTTGGAGTTGTGATGCTTATGTGAAAAAGTTTTCACCTGATAAGCTCAAACCCAAATCGGAGAAGTGCGTCTTCATAGAATACCCATAGGTAACTATTGGGTACGCCTTCTATCACAGATCCGAAGGCAAGTTTTTCGTTGCTAAGATGGATCCTTTCTAGAGAAGAAGTTTCTCTCGAAGAAGTGAGTGGGAGGAAAGTAGAACTTGATGAGGTAATTATACCTTCTCCCTTATTGGAAAGTAGTTCATCACGTAAATCAGTTCCAGTGATTCCTACACGAATTAGTGAGGAAGTTAATGATGATGATCATGAAACTTCAGATCAAGTTGCTACCAAACCTCGTAGGTCTTCCAGAGTAAGATCCGCACTGAGTAGTACGGTAATCATGTTACGGAAGTCATGTTACTAGACCATGATGAACCCACGAACTATGAGGAAGCGATGATGAGCCCAGATTCGCGAAATGGCTTGAGGCCATAAAATCTGAGATATGATCCATGTATGAGAACAAAAGTATGGACTTTGATTGACTTGCTCGATGATCAGCAAGCCATGTTAAATAAATGGATCTTCAAGAGGAAGACGGACACTGATAGTAGTGTTACTATCTACAAAGCCCGACTTGTCACAAAAAGGTTTTCGACAAGTTCAAGGTGTTGACTACAATGAGATTTTCTCAACTGTAGCGATGCTTAAGTCTGTCCGAATCATGTTAGCAATTGCCACATTTTATGAAATCTGGCAAATGGATGTCAAAACTACATTCTTTAATGGATTTATTAAAAAAGAGTTGTATATGATGCAACCAGAAGGTTTTGTCAATCTTAAAGGAGCTAACAAAATGTGCAAGCTCCAGCGATCCATCAATGGACTGGTGCAAGCATCTCGGAGTTGGAATATACGCTTTGATGTGTTGATCAAAGCATATGATTTTATACAGACTTTTGGAAAGGCCTGTATTTACAAGAAAGTGAGTGGGAGCACTACTGCCTTTCTGATAAAGTATATGTGAATGACATATTGTTGATCGGAAATAATGTAGAATTATTCTGCAAAGCATAAAGGAGTGTTTGAAAGGAGTTTTTTCAAAGAAAGACCTCGGCGAAGCTGCTTACATATTGAGCATCAAGACGCTTGATAAGTTTTTTCAATGAATACATACCTTGACAAGATTTTGAAGTAGTTCAAAATGGAACAGTCAAAGAAAGAGTTCTTACCTGTGTTACAAGGTGTGAGATTGAGTAAGACTCAAAACCCGACCACGGCAGAAGATAGAAAGAGAATGAAAGTCATTCCCTATGCATCAGCCATAGGTTCTATAAAGTATGCCATACTGTGTACCAGATCTATTGCATACCATAAAACTATGCTTTTCAAGGGAGTGCAATAGTGATCTTGGAGTAGATCAATGGACAGCGGTCAAAATTATCCTTAGTAGAATAAGGATGTGTTTCTCGATTATGGAAGTGAAAAAGGTTCGTCGAAAAGGGTTACGTCGATGCAAGTTTTAAACACTAATCTAGATGACTCTGAGACTCAATCTGGATACAAATTGAAAGTGGGAGCAATTAGCAAGAGTAGCTCCGTGCAGAGCATTGTAGACATAGAAATTTGCAAAATACATACGGATCTGAATGTGGCAGACCCGTTGACTAAACTTCTATCACAAACAAAACATGATCACACCTTAGTACTCATTGGGTGTTAATCACATAGCGATGTGAGCTAGATTACTGACTCTAGTAAACCCTTTGGGTGTTGGTCACATGTCATGTGAACTATGGGTGTTAACCACATATAGATGTGAACTATTGATGTTAAATCGCATGGCGATGTGAACTAGATTATTGACTCTAGTGCAAGTGGGAGACTGAAGGAAATATGCCCTAGAGGCAATAATACAGTTATTATTTATTTCCTTATATCATGATAAATGTTTATTATTCATGCTAGAATTGTATTAACCGGAAACATAATACATGTGTGAATACATAGACAAACAGAGTGTCACTAGTATGCCTCTACTTGACTAGCTCGTTAATCAAAGATGGTTATGTTTCCTAACCATAGACATGAGTTGTCATTTGATTAACGGGATCACATCATTAGGAGAATGATCTGATTGACATGACCCATTCCGTTAGCCTAGCACTTGATCATTTAGTATGTTGCTATTGCTTTCTTCATGACTTATATATGTTCCTGTAACTATGAGATTGTGCAACTCCCGTTTACCGGAGGAACACTTTGGGTGCTACCAAACGTCACAACGTAACTGGGTGATTATAAAGGAGTACTACAGGTGTCTCCAAAGGTACATGTTGGGTTGGCGAATTTCGAGATTAGGTTTTGTCACTCCGATTGTCGGAGAGGTATCTCTGGGCCCTCTCGGTAATGCACATCACTATAAGCCTTGCAAGCAATGTAGCTAATGAGTTAGTTACGGAATGATGCAATACGGAACGAGTAAAGAGACTTGCCGGTAACGAGATTGAACTAGGTATTGGATACCGACGATCGAATCTCGGGCAAGTAACATACCGATGACAAAGGGAACAACGTATGTTGTTATGCGGTCTGACCGATAAAGATCTTCATAGAATATGTAGGAGCCAATATGGGCATCCAGGTCCCGCTATTGGTTATTGACCGGAGACGTGTCTCGGTCATGTCTACATTGTTCTCGAACCGTAGGGTCCGCACGCTTAAGGTTTCGATGACGGTTGTATTATGAGTTTACATGTTTTGATGTACCGAAGGAGTTCGGAGTCCCGGATGAGATCGGGGACATGACGAGGAGTCTCGAAATGGTCGAGACGTAAAGATTCATATATTGGATGATATGTTTAGGCCAAGGGGTCAAGCCCATGAGGCTTTAGGTCGGTGCAAAAGGAGTTTTGCGGAGGCCAGGGGGCCAAACGCCGGAGACCCTGGCGTCTGGCCCTGGGCCAGACGCCGAGGCCCATGGCGTCTGGGCCAGACGCCAAGGATTGTGGCGTTTGGTCCTGGAGTCCGAGTGGGACTCTTGCCTTTCGGGCAAAACCGACTTTGAGGAGGCTTTTGCTCCAAGTTTCGACCGGGCTCAACATATAAATAGAGGGCAGGGCTAGCACCAAAGTCACAACAATTGATCTCTTGGATCTCTTAGCCGTGTCGGTGCCCCTCCACCATATTCCACCTCGGTCATATCGTAGCGGTGCTTAGGCGAAGCCTGCGTCGGTAGAACATCAAGATCGTCCTGCCACGTCGTCTTGATGGAACTCTCTCTCCGGAGCTTTCTTTGGATCGGAGCTCGAGGAGGCGTCACCGAGCTGAACGTGTGCCAAGAACTCGAGGCGCCGGAGTAACGGCGCTGGGATCGGTTGGATCGCGAGGAGAACGTCGACTACTTCCTCTACGTTGTGATCGCTTCCGCTTGGTCTCACGAGTGCGTAGACAACACTCTCCCCTCTCGTTGCTATGCATCACCATGATCTTGCGTGTGCGTAGGAAATTTTTTGAAATTACTACGTTCCCCAACAATTTCTGTTGACATGTAGAATAAAAAACAATTGTAACGTATCGTTGAAGATATATATAGTTTATGAGCATCAACATTAAAGTAAGACTTTTTACCAGCACTTTGTGCACACAATTGGTCTTGTTTAGTGTGTGCACCATAGGTCTAATTAATGCCATCCAAAATCCAGCGTTCATACGCTGTGATATCTCTGTCAAATTATCAACAAAGTTTATGACATGCTTCAATTCCTTCCATTGAAATTTGGTATGCTTAGTAACATACAGATCATTCACTATGCATCCAACATATCCTGCTTAAAAGGTGGAAAGGTATTATTTATTCAGAACATGGCAGAAGAATATATAGTGCACATAAATTGGTAAACCGAATTTGTTACTGCCTAGAAATGGAGTCATAATATGACACAATTGGTTGCTTAAATAGTGATCAATTGGTTGCTTAAATAGTAATATGACAGCAAGCACAAAGTTGAGAGGACACTAACCTCGATAAGACTTTGATCGGCTGATGACGTTGGGGAAATAAACATACATGTTAATTAGACCAGGCTGTGGTGCACGCACTAGAATTTGATTGCCAGCTTTCAGTTCATAACACTTAGACATTTTTCTCCAAAGGTCCGCATTAAAATAGGAGTCACCATATTTATCAAGTTTTACGCTAACCGTCATTGTAAACCCATGTTGCATTGTCAATATGACATCCTGGGAGTCATCAGCAAAGTAAATCCCAAGATTTCTTTCTACTCCTGTTCTTGCAAAGCAAGGGATGTACTGCTTGAAATGAAAATTAAGATCGTAAATTAGATATATTGAAATAACCGAGCAAGATGCAAATATGGGAGGAACTGATAGAACATATCCATATATAGATGCAAGCAAAGTACAAAAATATAGAATTAAAAATAGCTAATGTAATAAAGATTTGATGCAAATATATAGATAATGTAGCAACAGACGGTATATGTTCACAAATTTAGGCCATGCCGACCGTGGTAGGTTGAGATTGAACATACCAAGCGCTCCCTGTAGTCATCGAGAATGGCGAGATAGAACTTCGTTTCCGACTGGCCATGACCACAGTTGCCCGATTTGTGCTCGCACTGTGCACACAGGAATGAACAACCACGAATCAGCTAGAACAAAAATGATTCCATGGCGATTTCCGCCGGTTGATTAACAGCGACGGATGGACTGCGATAAGAGATGAGTGAATATTTTGCTAATTAAGTTGATTACCTTCTTCATGAGAAAATCCCCGGCCCAATCCCACAGAAAGCCCCAGTCGACCAGAGTCTAGAATGTCGGTGTAGATAGGCGGCAGAAAGCGATGGAGGCGAAATCTGGTGTCGTTTGGAGCGCGACCTACGGCCGCCGCCAACAGCCGTCGAACTTAGGGTGCAGAGTTGCGGAGCAGTCCGCGGTGAGTGAGTGGGGACGAAGTGGGCGAGGGTTTTCTTTTCCTTTTGCATGTGTGAGTGAACACACACGGTTCGCAGAGGCAAAGGAGATGAACCGTGTGCGATAGTAAATCATTGATATTGAATGGGAATCCAAATTTCCTTTGTCTTTCATCCATGAGTTTTTTTCTATGATGAACATAAACCCTGCTAATCACTGTGTTCAAATTTGAGACTTTTCCGAGTTCATTTACAATATTTAGGGGATTATGTGCATTTTGTAGGCATTAATGCATGTAATTCAAATTCAAACAATTGGTGCATGAAAGGGTGCACAAGAACGGTCTAGAAAAACCATACTTGTGGTATTTAGTAATTTCTCAAGCCTTTTTCAAGGAATGGGCAGAGATTTCAATGGAGTCAACCACAAACGCATCATTTACTGGGTTATCAACTATAGAACAATGAAATATGTGCTTCAAAAACATGACGGCTGGCATGGTGCCATGGTATGGCCTCACCGCGCCCTGGTTAAAAGTTTAGAAGGTTTGATTTATGTCGACATGCACGCCCTTCATAAATCGAACCATCACCTAGGAAGTACAATGCTTTCGAGAGGGAAATAACCAAGATTGAAGGGGAATCCAAATTTTCGTCCTAGTTTGTCTTTCAGTTTTTTTCCAACGATCAACATACCGCCTCAAATGAAACGTGTTCAAATTTGAAAATTTTCCGAACTCATTTACCATATTTAGGGGATTGTGTGCATCTTCTAGGAATTAATTATGCACGTAATTCAAATTCGACCAATCAGTGCTTGAAAAGGTGCACAAGATCGGTCTGGAAAATCATGCTCGTGCTATACAAAAAATGAAAAACATGGTTGGAAAACATGACGCCTGGTGTGGTGCCATGGTATGGCCTCACCATGCCCTTGGTAAAAATTGGAGAATTTTTCCTTATGTCGTGATGCGCGCCTTTCATAAAGAACCATCATCCGAGGAAGTTTCATGGTTTCGAGGGGGAAATCACCAAGATTGAAGGGGGATCCAAATTTCCTTTATCCTTTGTCCACGAGTTTTTTTCTATGATGAGCATACAACCAGCAAATCACCGTGTTCAAATCCGGCACTTTTCCGGGTTCATTTGCCATATTTAGGGGATTATGTGCATTTCTAGGCATTAATGTGCATAATTCAAGTTCAAACAATCGATGCATGAAAGGGTCCACAAGAACAGCCTAGAAAACAATGCTCATGCCATTTAGTAAATTCTCATTCCTTTTACAAGGAATGGACAGATATTTCGACAAAATGTGTGGCAATAGTCAACCACAAATGTTTGTTTGTTGGGTTTTGAAGTATAGAAAAAATGAAATAAATGCTTAAAAAACATGATGCCTGGCATGGTGCCATGGTATGACCTCACCATGCCCTGGTAAAAATTTGAGAAGGTTTGGCTTATGTCGTCATGCACGCCCTTCATAAATCGAACCATCACCGAGGAAATTCCATGCTTTCGAGAGGGAAAACCCCCAAGATTGGAGGGGAATCCTTATTTCTGTCCTAGTTTGTCATTCAGTTTTTTCCAACGAACAACGTACCGCCTCAAATGCAACGTGTTCATATTTGACATTTTCCCGGTCTCATTTACAATATTTAGGGGATTATGTGCATTTTCTAGGCATTAATGGACATAATTCAAATTCGAACAATCGGTGCATGAAAAGGTGCACAAGAACGGTTTGGAAAACCATGCTCGTGTTGTTTAGTACATTCTCATGCCTTTTACAAGGAATGGGTAGATATTTCAAGGAAATGTGTGGCAATAGTCAACCATAAACACATCATTTACTCGGTTAACAACTATACAAAAAATGTAACACATGGTTGGAAAACATGACGCCTGGGTTGGTGCCATGGTATGGCCTCACCATGCCCTGGTAAAAATTGGAGAATGTTTTCCTTATGTCGTGATGCGCGCCTTTCATAAATCGAACCATCACCGAGGAAGTTTCATGGTTTCAAGGGGGAAATCACCAAGATTGAAGGGGGTCCAAATTTCCTTTGTCCTTTGTCCACGAGTTTTTCTACTATGAACATACAACCTACAAATCACCGTGTTCAAATTTGGCACTTTTCCGGGTTCATTTGCCATATTTAGGGGATTATATGGATTTCCTAGGCATTAATGCACATAATTCAAGTTCAAACAATCGATGCATGAAACGGTGCACAAGAACGGCCTAGAAAACCATGCTCATGCCAGTTAGTAAATTCTCATGCCTTTTACAAGGAATGGACAGATATTTCCATGAAATGTGTGGCAATAGTCAACCACAAATGTTTGTTTGTTGGGTTTTCAAGTATAGAAAAAATGTAATAAATGATTACAAGGCATGACGCCTGGCATGGTGCCATGGTATGACCTCACCATTCCATGGTAAAAATTTGAGAAGGTTTGGCTTATGTCGTCATGCACGCCCTTCATAAATCTAACCATCACCGAGGAAGTTCCATGCTTTCGAGAGGGAAAATCCCCAAGATTGAAGGGGAATCCTAATTTCCATCCTAGTTTGTCATTTAATTTTTTTCCAACGATCAACATACCGCCTCAACTGCAACATGTTCAAATTTGACATTTTCCCGGGCTCATTTACAATATTTAGGGAATTATTTGCATTTTCTAGGCATTAATGGAAATAATTCAAATTTGAACAATCAGTGCATGAAAAGGTGAACAAGAACGTTCTGGAAAACCATGCTCGTGTTTAGCACATTCTCATGCCTTTTACAAGGAATGGGCAGATATTTCAAGGAAATGTGTGGCAATAGTCAACCATAAATGCGTCGCTTACTCGGTTAACAACAACACAAAAAATGAAACACATGGTTGGAAAACATGACGGCTGGCTTGGTGCCATGGTATGGCCTCACCATGGCCTGGTAAAATTGGAGAATGTTTTCCTTTATGTCGTGATGCGCGTCTTTCATAAATCGAACCATCACCGAGGAAGTTTCATGGTTTCATGGTGGAAATCACCAATATTGAAGGGGGGGGTCCAAATTTCCTTTGTCCTTTGTCCACGAGTTTTTTCTACGATGAACATACAACCTGCAAATCACCGTGTTCAAATTTGGCACTTTTCCGGGTTCATTTGCCATATTTAGGGGATTATGTGCATTTCCTAGGCATTAATGCGCATAATTCAAGTTCAAACAATCGATGCACGAAAGGGTCCACAAGAATGGCCTAGAAAACCATGCTTGTGCCATTTAGTAAATTCTCATGCCTTTCACAAGGAATGGACAGATATTTCGATGAAAATGTGTGGCAATAGTCAACCACAAATGTCTGTTTGTTGGGTTTTCAACTATAAAAAATGAAATAAATGGTTAAAAACATGACGCTTGGCATGGTGCCATGGTATGACCTCACCATGCCTTGGTGAAAACTTGAGAAGGTTTGGCTTTTCTTGTCATGCACGCCTATCATAAATCGAACCATCACCGAGGAAGTTCCATGCTTTCAAAAGGGAAATCCTCAAGATTGAAGGGGAATCCAAATTTTCTTCATTCTTTGCCCTGGAGTTTTTTTCCATGACGAACATATACCCTGCAAATCACTGTGTTCAAATTAGCATTTTTCCGGGCTCATTTACCATATTTAGGGGTTTATGTGCATTTTCTAGGCATTTAGCGCATATCAATCCAATCCAGCTACAGGTGCACGGGTGTGATGTGAGGGATGTGGATTGCCGTTCGATCATGGTGCATCCAACGATGCACACGCGTGATCCGCGTGGGTGGGGTTCCGGCCAATCATAATGCAACACACAATAGGCTCTGCACGCACTATTTCCGGAAGCGACGCAGATGATGTTGGGTTCTACGGTAGGGTGCGTAGACTTCAAATTAAAATTTCCTACGCGCAGAACAACCAAGAACATGCTACGGGAGATGGATCCCAGTTCGTTACCACTACACGCATAGTGCCGTGCAGCGGAAGAAGAATTGGGGGAGCGCGTCCGCGTGGATCGTCTCCTAGTTCGATCACCCTCAAACAGCCAGTCGTCCGATCCCATGTACGAGTTCGCCGGAGCGGCGCAAGTGCACCGCCTCTAACGGTATCCGCGCGTGCAGGAGGAACATCGTGCGGCGGACTGCTAGGTATGATCACACAGTCCGCGGCGAGTGGAGGTGACTATTCGCAACACATGCAAACCCAAGTCACAGCGCCGAAGTGATCAGCCTCGTGAGTGTGCTGCACCTCCACTTTATATAGGCATCCGTCGCGGGCTCAACACTTGGGCCTCGCACGGACCCTAAAGCCCAAAGTCTACTCGGTCACGTTCCTAATCCAGTTCGAATCACATCCGACCAGTGTCCTACGAACCGACCTCGTAGCTTCCTTCCCTTAAGCGCGCGACCCCTTAGGTTCAAGTCGGCTTGGTCACAGTTCGGATCACCTCCGACCTGCACGGTTGGTAGCGGCCTCTAGCAAGGCGTGCCCACCACCAAGCAGACTATGAAGCTGGTTAGGCGAACCTGTACATCACACTTCCATTCCTTTTGCCACACGATATACGTTGTCGAGCTCAAGGCGATTCTGTCATCCTTGTGCTAGCCCGACCACTTTCTCCTTCCAGTGATACCGACCACTATACGGATTATCTCATAATCCTTGTCGCATGGCCATGCTTATCCTGGTCGGATCACACGAGGGGCCCAGAGTATATCTCTCACGATCGGAGGGCAAATCCCATCTTGCTCGACCATGTCTCATGACATGGGACTGGACAAACCCGAAACCTACCTTTGTAACTACCTAGTCACGGAGTAGCGTTTGGTCGGCCCAAAGCAAGTCTGTCACCATCTCGAGTACATGCGTCAACTCAGGTCTTAGGACATAGCTAGGCGGAAGAGAACCCAGAACAGCATCAGTAGCCAGCTCATCCAAGAGAGGGAAGCCCAAACGATCCAAAGCTTGCACATATCCGATCATCTTGATCACATGTGGGCTCGATGGATCACCTTCCTTCAGCTTGCAATCCATCAAGGATCGCCAGACGTTGAACCTTCGGTCCTAGCACATGTACGAAACATGCTCTTGAGACTCTCGATCATATCGTAAGCCTCAACATTTTCGAAATGCTGTTGCAAATCGGGCTCCATATAAGCCGACATCAGACGGTGATCTCCGTTGATTCATCAACGAGTTTCGGTAGGCATTCTTAGCTGTGGCACTAGCATTATCGGCAGGTTCCTCTGAAGTGGATCCTCTAGAACATGTTCCTTTTTATCGTGCTTGAGAACAATTCTCAGATTTCTATACCAGGTGGTAAAGTTTGTTCCATTCAGTTTATCCTTTTCCAGAATTGATTTCAATGCAAAGTTGATTTGAGGAAGTGGTGCCATTGATCTACAACAGAAAATATGCAATCACTAAGCAATGTGTTTATGTAGAGTAATTCTAGCCTAAAGAGAAATACTCCCACTGAAGTTAGCATCCCTCCGCAAACTCTCAGTGATTCAGGATCCGAGTAGCGCATGCGACTAGTGAGCTTTATCACCACTGCTAGCCAACATACCTATCCGGTAAGCAACTCCTTTCTAATCGTATCTCTATACGACTCCTGTCGGTCGGGAAGGTATGTCATACCCCGTCTCCCAACCTTCTTTGCCACAAGGCCCAAAACCGTTTTGATAGCCTTATCAAGTTAACCTGATGCAGTGCATGTCCGTGTCCGACACGAACCCTTCAGTTCAAGGACACCTAGCAGCACCCCAATTTTATGAGACCACTACTAGACGTACTTGACATGCGAAGGTGCAACATCGGGGATGGCAATTCGCTTGATATTCATGAGGGATCATTCTATCATTCTAACATGCATAGTGTCAGGACCCCGATCCTAAGTCACACCGATCTAGCATGTAACACATCATATCACTTTGCGGCCTCACGCACGGTATTCCCACGGGTGTCGCCTTACCATGGCCGGGACCGTTTGCGCCTTTTGGCTCACGTATATGATAGTGTCGCTAGCATCCATATGACAAAGAACCGGGCCGACATGGCTAGTCGTGAACCCAAAGCGGCGCTAACCTATGGGAACAGGCATACATGAATCACATCGAGCATGTCGGTCATCAACGTATAAATTCGGGCTGTAACCTTTGGGCTATGAGGACTCGGTATTCGGGCTGTAGCGAGCTAGGCAGGACTCCGAATAACACCGCGTGACATTTCCCGAAGGGACAGACATAGGAGCAGTGAAACACATGCCGCCGATCAAGTGTCCAAGCAGTAGTGCTGGGCTAGCAGGACTCCGGTGGACCGGGCTGTAGCGGACTACTATCGCTCAGAAGCACGAGACTACATTTCCCCATATGAGAGGCTGCCAAGGATAAACAACTAGTTTGTCGGATCCCACACATACCAAGCATTTCAAACATACACACAATATGCTCAATATGTGTAGATACAACATGGCATCACAACATAACTCTACGACTCAAATATTTATTCAATAGGCTCCGAAGAGCGAGATATTACAAACATGGGTCTCATGACCCAACACTCAGAGCATACAAGTCAAAGCACAAGCGGAAGCTAAACATGTCTGAGTACAGACAACTATAAATGAAAAGGGCTGAGAAGCCTGACTATCTACCAGATCCTGCCGAGGCACAAGATCGTAGCTGAGGTAACAAGCTAAACGTCGAAGTCCAAGAGGAACTACTAGCGAGACCGAAGTCTCTCTGCAAAACATAAAATAAGCAAACGTGAGTACAAACGTACTCAGCAAGACTTACTTCAGAACTAGCTACATATGCATCATTATCAAAAGGGGGTGGTGGAGTTTGACTGCAGCAAGCCAGCTTTGACTCGGTGGCTATCCTGAACTACGACTGCAAATAACTCTTTTGAGGTGGCGCTACGCAGTCCACATATTCACCATATCAATACACTACTATGGATCCGCTCCGTCTCCCTACGAGAACGCCATCCATAGCACTCACGCTTATCTTGCGCATTTTAAAGTATCCACTTTCACTTGTCTATGAACTGATATAGGCAACCCAAAGTCCTTCTCCGTGGACACGGCTATTCGAATAGATCATATGAACCTGCAGGGGGTACTTCTTCACACACGCTCTCACCACTTACCGCCGTTTACACAACATGTACTCGGCAACCTTCAAGCGGAAGCCCAACGTGGGTGTCGGCCACAGCCTACCTAAACACACATGTCCCAAGTCCAGGTTTATCGCCTATTCGGGTTCCATCCGCAGGGAGTCCGCCGAGGTTTCCCATACAGCCCGAGCGATATGTGCAGGGTTCCCGAGACACCAAGCAGGCGAATCGGTACACACCGGGCCACGGTGCCTACCGCAACGCAACCCACCCCTATGGTCAGTGTTGCGTGCGGCCCCCAGCATACTACAAACACCAGAAACTACTTGCAACTCCCGGACTGAGGACAAGGGTGGTTAAGAAGCCGAGAGGTTCCATTGGTTTCGGGCCCAATGCGTGGTAGTAACTGTTTCATGGATCACAAACACAGATCTCAGTTCCTGAGGGCGGCTGCAATGAGACAACCCACCATGTACTCCTACATGGCCTCTCACCGCTACCTTTACCAAATCGTGTTCACACACTTAGCTCACACACGATGAGGACATGTTCACACACCTCCGATTCATCCCCGATGTATCAGACCTGGCTCAACTCTAAGCAGTAGCAGGCATGACAACAAGCATGAATGAGTAGGCTCAACATTGCTCAAACAACTCCTACTCATGCTAGTGGGTTTCATCTAATTACTGTGGAATGACAGGTCATGCAGAGGATAAAGGGGTTCAGCTACCGCAGCAAGTAACACATGAGTCATTGTTGTCCTAATGAAATAAAATAGAGCAGGAGCGAGAGAGTGGGATTATATCGGAATGAACAAGGGGGTTTTGCTTTCCTGGCACTTCTGAAGATAATATAGTTCTTCATCGGTGTCATCGAACTCATCGTCGGTACGTCGTCTACTGAGAGGGGACAGTTACCGGCAAACAAACAAGAGAGAACACAATCAATGCAATGCACATTCACATGAATGACATGTCATGTTAAGGTACTGAATTCACCTAATGCAATATCTAGCCAAGTTAATTGAAGTGGAATTCAAACAAGAACAAATTCCAACTCCAAATGTTATTCCATAATTTGCCCTAATCATGATTCATCCTATTCAGTGAGGTTAACTGGTTCAAACATGCATGATCATGGCTTAAACAGATTCTTCATATTTTTCTGATCATTTTTCATATATAAATTATTTAATTTGGAGTTGCTGATTAAAAGTTATGAATATTTGAAGTTTGGGGTATTTCAAATTTCCTGAATTAAATTAAATCCAGAAAATCAAATAATTGCGTCAAGATGACGTCAAGACAGCGTCGTGATCAACCTGGGTCAAACACGGCGTGTGGGGCCACACGTCGGTGACTAACTAAACTAACCTAGTCAATTAGCACTAACCTAGGTTAAGTTAAATTAGTTTAAACCTAAACTAGATTAGTTAGCAGGCGGGGCCCGCATGTCGATGGCTCGGGAAGTCAAACTAGGCTAAACCCGGTCAACTTCGCCGGAGTTGACCCGCGGCTCAAATCAACGGCGGAGGCCGAGACGGCGGAGGGTGCGGGTTTCCTCCTCCGGTGACCGTAAGAGAGGCGGAGGGCCTACATGACGCCGCTCGCGCGCATCTAAGGAGACTAGCGGGAGGTGCGGGGTGGCGGAGTTCGCCGAAACGAGTCCGTGGCGGTGGCCGGAGCTACGGGTTCGGCGGGCGCAGGCCTACAGAGCTGGGAAACTCATCGAGGCTCTCTGGACTTCGAGTCGCGATGAGCACGGCGACGCGCTCCTAATCGAGTTCAAGCGGCTGCAGGACGGCGGCGACATGGCCGGCGGCGGGGAAGCTTCGGCCACGGCAGGGCTACGGCCTAGAGGCGGGCGCGACCAGTGGGAGAATGGGGAGACGATGCGGGGCTCACCGTGAGTCCGCTTTGGAGGGTCGATGGGCTCGGGGCGGCCGGAGTGCAGCGAATCGACGACGATGGTGGCCGGAGCCCGAGGTGGAAGACGACGGCGATGTCGACGTTGCTGGCCTCCCGGGGTCGCGTAGATCGGCGGAGACGGAGAAGAGGTCGGGGTGGAGCTCTTGGGGACGGCAGAGGGCAAGGGAGTGGCTGTGGCCGCGGGTACGGCGATCGGCGTCGACGGCGGTGCGTTCGGTGGTGCGAGAGAACGAGACAGAGGAGGGGGAGGAGCTCGGGGAGAGTGAGAGGCCTGGGGGGGCGCGTGGCTGTCTCCGGGGCGTCGTGGAGGTGTCGGGGAGGCTGCCACCGCGAAGCAGGAGGTGGCCGGGGATCTCGACAGCGCCACGCCTTCGCCTTATACAGCAGAGGAGGACGATGATGGTGGGGTAGGTGGGCTGGGCCTCCAGCTGGGCCAGCGAGGGGGGGGAAGCTGGGCCGGTTCGTGGCGCCAGGTAAGTGGGCTTCTCTCTCTCTCTCTCTTTAATATTTGTTTTAGTTTTCTATTATCTGCTTTAAGTTTGCTATTAAAAACCCAACCAAAACACTTTGGTTAATTCTGTAGATTTTTGTGAGGTATATTTGAATTATTTTCAAACCACACAATAAATCTCAGAATATTTGGAGCAACCAATATTTAATGGTAACTTTTAAACTCCAACTCAAATACCATAATGATTTAATTCAATGACCAAAAAGTCATGGAAAAATATGCATTATCTCTGGTAGAGGCTTTCACCTCTTTCCATAAATCATGGACATTTTAGAAGGATATTTTGAGGTCATTGAAAATATTTTGGTTGAACCTATTTGAATTGTTTTAGTGCTAGGGCTTGGTCATCCCCATTTCAAATTTAAAAGTAATTTAGACATGATGCATGGATGCAAGAAAATCAAGCTAGGGCTGATCTGGGGCTGTGACAACTCACCCCCACTAAACAAGAATCTCGCCCCGAGATTCAAGACGTGAGGTAAGAGGAAAAGGGGAGTCACAAACTATCACAATCTTCATGATCCAATTGCCCTTCTCGAAGATGTTGATTCATCCCATCATCTTGGTCTTGACGTCTTTGCTATCGAAATCTTCACTCGACATGACAACAAAAAGAAGGGGGAAACCCTACAGGATTTAATCTTCTTAAAGATCGAGCAACTCAAGATCAGCTCGTGGAATGAGATGTTGAAACATCTCGAGTTGAGGCACAAAACACATCGAGAGGGATGGAAGAACAAACGACGGGGTTTGATTGGAGGCAACAATTCCACGCTTAGAAAGAGGGTGGATGGTGTCAAGGTGGCGGGGAAATATTTACCATGATCCCGTAACGGGGCACCTCGTGAAAGGTGACGCAAAGAACTATTCCCTTAATGGCAAAAAGAATTACTTTTGAATTAGAAATCATTGAGACTCTTCATACCAGCCTAAGGCAATTCACAACGATCGTTTAGCGGAGTGCAAAGGAATGGTACACCCGGGCTAGAATGGTTGATGTGGACTACCTTGTTGAAGACAACGCAATGGATGATTTTTGCTTATCATCGGAAATGGATGGGACCCATGGTAAGTCCACTTTTGAGGATGATCCTAGACAACAATTGCTGAGAAGGCAACCCAAGGGAGATTGGCACAATGGGATGCGAGCTGGGAACAAAATGCAAATGCTGGGAATGTTCCAACCATCATATCTGCCTGAGATTCAGATCTGGTTGGTGTTAAGATATTCCAGACTCATCGAGTCTAGAAGAAAAATGAAAGTTTGCAACACAAATCGACGAGAAGATGTTGCGAGATTCTCGGGAATGAACTACGATAGCAAGCTCCAAAACATGAGCTGGTTCTGCTACAAACCTGTGAACACACTGTCCAAGACAAGTATGACCACGTAGTAGTCTTATAATAAAACACTACCGAGTTCAGGTGGGGAACCATAATCGAGGATATTGAAGTCCTTGCATAAGGCATGCTCTTAAGAAGGAACTTCCTTTCCTTGAACAAATCAATCAGTGGCTTGGTGTGCTATGGAATTCATATAGAATGAAGATGATCAGTCTATCAGACCATAGAATACTTCGCACGTGCATGACTGACTTGGGATGATTCCAAAGGAAACAAAACAAACCTTTCTCAAATCCACGAGGACAACTTACATTTAAAGCACATAAATTCGAGGAAGTCACTTCAACCATCCAAGCATAAGCTTCATGAACAGAACATGAAGAAATGCTTACAAAGTTTTCAACACTAGGTTGATGTTCAACATGACTCATGGGGGAGACAATATGCTGCTGATGGGCTCAACAACAACTCATCGGAATTTCCATATCACTGGACTTCCACCATCATGTGAACACGGTAATAGTATTGGTCAGACCAAAAGATGTAATGGTGTATGCTCGAGGGATCAACCACGAGTAAGACAACATTACGAACATCGATGGTACTGATTTGATTTGACGTTAGCCCACACCCAAATCAAAGGATTAATAAGACAATAGGTCCAGCAACTGAGCACAGGGACCAATCGATGAAGTTATCATCTTTCTTCAACACACACTACACAAGAATATCCCTTTGGAACGAGCTAAGTTAGGCAAACTTTTATCTTCCAACTCTCCAAGTTGTTGTCTAGCTCAACCAACTAGTTCAGGGATATCCAACACAGATTCTTGGAGAAAGGGTGGTTCACAAGTAACCAACTTGATCACGAGCTCAACATAACAGTCAGGGGACAACCTGGTAACACTTCCGAGAAGATATTCGGAAAATCACAAACCACCGATATGTTACTAAGCTCGAGAACAATCTTGCTTTTGAGGGCAAGACGATATGATTAAATGAGTGAGGACTTTACAAGATCCTAACCCATCAATCGAAGTGTGCACCAGAAATAAGGACTAGGTAGCACGATCAATCTTAGTATGATGATTTAATAACCAACACGCTAAGAATGAAAATATTGTCCATTAACTACCAAGCAACGAGGTTGCTAGGAGTATCGATTTCGCACATCATAATTCACTTGTCGACATTCCGGTTGCATCAACACGGAACCGAGGAATGAATAATGATAGCGAGAAGTATCACTTCGACAAGAATTCATAAGAGAAAGTGCAATTCTCATAATGTTCCTGACATAAAGATGATAACACTCCAATGTAGAGCAGAATCAAAGCTGGATTGGCATTTTGATCTGCGGAATACAACTGCTTTGACCCAATCCTAGAAATGGATGAGGCACTGGAGTTTGTTTCTCCTAGTCATTCCAGAACAGAATGGCTTGACGGACCACAAGGATAATAGACATCGATAAGCGAATGCACACATACTCTTGGTTATCAATTGATGACGGGTCGGAATACAACTAGAGAGAGCAACTCAAAGGAACATATAATTTTCTGAGTTGTGGATGCATAGATTAGTATGTCGAACAAAGCTCAACATTTCTTCCGGATAATCCATGCAGAGAAAGTAGAACTGGCAGAGTCACAATATAGAATGGAGTACTCCTCAAGAGCACCCTGATTGTGATCTTTTGGTTCAAAAGAACTTCTGCCATAAGCGGGTCGTAGTATTTGGAAGAAGGAAATACCACGGACCTTGAGGACTATCGCAAAGTTACTAGTATCCTAAAGGGGCTAGCAAATACTAACAACATGAAGTAGGGTGAATCTCGGGTTCAAGAACCCAGGAATAGAATGCCTACTAACTAATAACATCACGGGATGCTTTCAAGAATAATGGTCAGAACATCACACTGGGGATACAAAAGCATTGCTAAATTGCTAGGTGACTTCCTAAACAACTAGGTTCATAATAATAGCTCCAACATCTATGCCGAGGCAGCGGAGTACCTTAACATACTAATTTGTGTGATTAATCTGGCCCGGATGAACATTAGAAATGGAGGGGAGGGATTTGCAAACGCATCAGACTATTTAGAGACACAGGATGACTCGGACAGCATAACGGCTGTAAATGCTCAAAATGATTTGAGACATCCTGCAAAAAGGGTGGCATAACCACTCAACATCACAATATCAAGGTTCCGAGATCAACAATTATCATATAGAAATAGTAGGAACTGAACTGGGGCTTAAAACCAACAATCTTAAAAGTCTACGGATTAGTAACACGTCATCCTGATAGATAGATGAGAAGCCTAATTCTTAAACCCCGTAGAAGAGAAGAGGATGACTCAGATCAGAAGGCCATGAGGTATAAGGAGTAAAAAGAGCCTTACGTTCCTTCCACAATCAATTCCCTTACATAACTAAAGCATTTCTAGACACAACTTCGACCAGTTTGGCTTGGTAATCCTCTGACGATCGAGGCTCGATACAACGCTGTCAGGACCCCGATCCTAAGTCACACCGATCTAGCATGTAACACATCATATCACTTTGCGGCCTCACGCACGGTATTCCCACGGAGTCGCCTTACCATGGCCGGGACCGTTTGCGCCTTTTGGCTCACGTATATGACAGTGTCGCTAGCATCCATATGACAAAGAACCCGGGCCGACATGGCTAGTCGTGAACCCAAATCGGCGCTAACCTATGGGAACAGGCATACATGAATCACATCGAGCATGTCGGTCATCAACGTATAAATTCGGGCTATAGCACTGGGCTACAGGACTCCGATATTCCGGGCTGTAGCGGGCTAGGCAGGACTCCGAATAACACCGCGTGACATTTCCCCGAAGGGACAGACATAGGAACGAAGTGAAACACATGCCGGCCAGTCAAGTGTCCAAGCAGTAGTCTTTGGGCTAGCAGGACTCGGTGGACCGGGCTGTAGCGGACTACTATCGCTCGAAGCACGAGACTACATTTCCCCATATGAGAGGCTGCCAAGGATAAACAACTAGTTTGTCGGATCCCACACATACCAAGCATTTCAAACATACACACAATATGCTCAATATGTGTAGATACAACATGGCATCACAACATAACTCTACGACTCAAATATTTATTCAATAGGCTCCGAGGAGCGAGATATTACAAACATGGGTCTCATGACCCAACACTCGAAAGCATACAAGTCAAAGCACAAGCGGAAGCTAAACATGTCTCGAGTACGCATAACTATAAATGAAAAGGGCTGAGAAGCCTGACTATCTACCAGATCCTGCCGAGGCACAAGATCGTAGCTGAGGTAACAAGCTAAACGTCGAAGTCCAAGCGGAACTACTAGCGAGACCGAAGTCTCTCTGCAAAACATAAAATAAGCAAACGTGAGTACAAACGTACTCAGCAAGACTTACATCAGAACTAGCTACATATGCATCATTATCAAAAGGGGGTGGTGGAGTTTGACTGCAGCAAGCCAGCTTTGACTCGGTGGCTATCCTGAACTACGACTGCAATTAACTCTTTTGAGGTGGCGCACACGAGTCCACATATTCACCATATCAATACACTACTATGGATCCGCTCCCGTCTCCCTACGAGAACGCCATCCATAGCACTCACGCTTATCTTGCGCATTTTAAAGTATCCACTTTCACTTGTCTATGAACTGATATAGGCAACCCAGAAGTCCTTCTCCGTGGACACGGCTATTCGAATAGATCATATGAACCCTGCAGGGGGTACTTCTTCACACACACTCTCACCACTTACCGCCGTTTACACGACATGTACTCGGCAACCTTCAATCGGAAGCCCAACGTGGGTGTCGGCCACAGCCTACCTAAACACACAAGTCCCAAGTCCAGGTTTATCGCCGATACGGGTTCCATCCAGGAGTCCGCCGAGGTTTCCCATACAGCCCGAACGATGTGTGCAGGGTTCCCGAGACACCAAGCAGGCGAATCGGTACACGGGCCACGGTGCCTACCGCAACGCAACCCACCCCTATGGTCAGCGCTATGCGTGCCCCAACATACTACAAACACCGTAAACTACTTGCAACTCCCGGATGAGGACAAGGGTGGTTAAGAAGCCGAGAGGGTCCATTGGTTTCGGGCCCAATGCGTGGTAGTAACTGTTTCATGGATCACAAACACAGATCTCAGCCTCGAGGACGGCTGCAATGAGACAACCCACCATGTACTCCTACATGGCCTCTCACCGCTACGTTTACCAAATCGTGTTCACACACTTAGCTCACACACGCAGTAGGACATGTTCACACACCTCCGATTCATCCCCGATGAATCAGACCTGGCTCAACTCTAAGCAGTAGCAGGCATGACAACAAGCATGAATGAGTAGGCACAACATGGCTCAAACAACTCCTACTCATGCTAGTGGGTTTCATCTAATTACTGTGGAAGGACAGGTCATGCAGAGGATAAAGGGGTTCAGCTACCGCAGCAAGTAACACATGAGTCGTTGTTGTCCTAATGCAATAAAATAGAGCAGGAGCGAGAGAGTGGGATTATATCGGAATGAACAAGGGGTTTTGCTTGCACGGCACTTACGAAGATAATATAGTTCTTCATCGGTGTCATCGAACTCATCGTCGATGCGTAAATCTCTTGAGAGGGACAGTTACGCAAACAAACAAGAGAGAACACAATCAATGCAATGCACATTCACATGAATGACATGTCATGTTAAGGTACTGAATTCACCTAATGCAATATCTAGCCAAGTTAATTGAAGTGGAATTCAAACAAGAACAAATTCCAACTCCAAATGTTATTCCATAATTTGCCCTAATCATGATTCATCCTATTTAGTGAGGTTAACTGGTTCAAACATGCATGATCATGGCTTAAACAGATTCTTCATATTTTTCTGATCATTTTTCATATATAAATTATTTAATTTGGAGTTACAGATTAAAAGTTATGAATATTTGAAGTTTGGGGTATTTTCTGAAATTTCCTGAATTAAATTAAATCCAGAAAATCAAATAATTGCGCCAAGATGACGTCAAGACCGGCGTCGGCAGTCAACCTGGGTCAAACCTGGCGTGTGGGGCCACACGTCGGTGACTAACTAAACTAACCTAGTCAATTAGCACTAACCTAGGTTAAGTTAAATTAGTTTAAACCTAAACTAGATTAGTTAGCAGGCGGGGCCCGCATGTCGATGGCTCCGGGAAGTCAAACTAGGCCAAACCCGGGTCAACTCGCCGGAGTTGACCCGCGGCTCAAATCAGCGAAGCCAGAGGCAGCGGAGGTGCGGGTTTCCTCCTCCGGTGACCAAAAGAGAGGCGGAGGGCCCTACGTGACGCCGGGCTCGGCGCATCTAAGGAGACTAGCGGGAGGAGGTGCGGGGTGGCGGAGTTCGCCGGAACGAGTCCGTGGCGGTGGCCGGAGCTACGGGTTCGGCGCGCAGGCCTCTGAGAGCACGGGAAACTCATCGAGGGGCTCTCCGGACTCTGAGTCGCGATGAGCACGATGACGCGCTCCTAATCGAGTTCAAGCGGCTGCGAGGGACGGCGCGACATGGCCGGGCGCGGGGAAGCTTCGGCCACGCAGCGGGCTACGGCCTAGAGGGCGGGCGCGACCAGGGGAGAAGGGGAGACGATGCGGGCTCACCGTGGAGTCCGTTTGGAGGGTCGATGGGCCTGGGGGCGGCGAGTCTGAATCGACGACGATGGTGGCGGAGCCCGAGGTGGAAGACGATGGCGATGGCGGCGTTGCTGGCCTCCGGGTCGCGAGATCAAGTGAGACGGAGAAGAGGTCGGGCGGAGCTCTTGGGGACGGCAGAGGGCAAGGGGTGGCTGTGGCCGCATGGCACGGGCGATCGGCGTCGACGGCGGTGCGTTCGGTGGTGCGAGAGAACGAGACAGAGGAGGGGGAGGAGCTCGGGGAGAGTGAGAGGCCTGGGGGGGGCGTGGCTGTCTCCGGGGCGTCGAGGAGGTGTCGGGGAGGCTTCCACCGCGAAGCAGGAGGTGGTCGGGGCTCTCGGCCGCGCGCCACGCCTCGCTTCTGCCTTCTGGCAGAGGAGGACGATGAGCGGTGGGGTAGGTGGGCTGGGCCACCAGCTGGGCCAGCGAGGGGGGGGGGAAGCTGGGCCGGTTCGTGGCGCCAGGTAAGTGGGCTTCTCTCTCTCTCTCTCTTTAATATTTGTTTTAGTTTTCTATTATCTGCTTTAAGTTTGCTATTAAAAACCCAGCCAAAACACTTTGGTTAATTCTATAGATTTTTGTGAGGTATATTTGAATTATTTTCAAACCACACAATAAATCTCAGAATATTTGGAGCAACCAATATTTAATGGTAACTTTTAAACTCCAACTCAAATACCATAATGATTTAATTCAATGACCAAAATGTCCTGGAAAAATATGCATTATCTCTGGTAGAGGCTTTCACCTCTTTCCATAAATCATGGACATTTTAGAAGGATATTTTGAGGTCATTGAAAATATTTTGGTTGAACCTATTTGAATTGTTTTAGTGCTAGGGCTTGGTCATCCCCATTTCAAATTTAAAAGTAATTTAGACATGATGCATGGATGCAAGAAAATCAAGCTAGGGCTGATCTGGGGCTGTGACACATAGAAACAAAGAAGCATAACAATCACAAATAAACATATATTGTGAAATAGTATGGCTCCTTTCATGGACGTTCTTCTAGGTCGGCTCCGACTCCGATGACCATCTAGGAAATCCATCTTGTTTGTCACGCCAGGACGCCAACCAACCAACCTGATCTCTATTATCCAACTACTACAACTAGTAATGAATTTTACATAGTGTCACAAGTCGACACACAGGTCGTTATACAATATAATGACAGCACTTTGGCTCCTGCCGGCTGACAAACATGACACGTAGGCCACGTATAAATTACATACATGCATCACACACACATGAGCCATACTATTCACATCAAACCTGCAAAACAAAGTTATGCATAGAATCGCATTCTACCGGTTTGTGTGTCGGGTACGAAATACACGGCTCTACGCACACGGCGGTCCCGCCGAACTCCGATCACGCCGAATTCTCTGATCTCACCGATCTTATCGATCATCACGAATCCGATTCGGATTTACGTTTCACTGTTAACCCCGATGGCGGGTGACCGACCCGTAGGGGTAGATCGTGTCACGACCTCATCGATCCCGATTTACAGAAAACATAGCCTCAACGATCCCCATGTGCAGTTGATCACATCAACCGTGCACATAGCTGATCTCTTCAAGGACAACCACTACTAGGAAAAAGCCTACTAATGGCTCACCTAATTTGGCCATTAATGGCGCATTAGTGGTGCGCCATTAGTGCCACGCCATTAGTATATTTTACTAATGGCGCACCACTGGTGCGCCATTAGTATCTGGTATACTAATGGCGCACCTCGGATGCGCCATTAGTATATATACAAAGGCGCCGTTAGTATGCCTCCCGAGGGCAATGTATACCAGTGCTTTGGCATACTAATGGCGCCACGACAACAAGATGCGCCATTAGTAACTTCGCATACAAATGGCGCCTCGTTTAATGATGCACCATTAGTATCCTTTGGCATACTAATGGCGCATCGTGATGTGATGCGCCATTAGTATGAATATTAGGTTTTTTTATTTTTAATTTTCTGTTTTTTGCACAGGTTACAAAATGTATAATTGGACAAAATATAGACAGCACACATCAACAACAGATTCATCGAATACAATAGAAGATTAGTCTCTGAATACAATTCATCATATTAGTCTCTGAATACAATTCATCATATTAGTCTCCGAATTGAAAAGACCGAACAAAGATAGAACATTATATTACAAGTCTCGAGACCGCGAGTAGCGAGTTTGTCTTCACATTACAAGTCGATATCGATCATCTAAACTACCATCACATAGAAGAGAGCTGCGGTCATCACGATGAGCATCATCACGATGAAACTCGTCTTCATCCGGTTCCTCGAACTCTCCCTCCCCTCTCCCGCTAGATAGCGGGCGTATCTAGATTCGGCCTCGGCCCTAGTGGTGTGCCCTTTGTAATCATACCGCTGAATCGGTGAACCTGTCTCCGACACTCCTCCCAGTCGTCGTAGACTCCGGGAAGCTTACCCTTGTACACGACATACGACGACATCGCTATGCACTAGCCAAACGAAACGTTAGTACCAATTCACAGACAATACATAAGCAATATATAAGTATGCAACAGAACGATCGGAAGAGAAAATCAAGACATTAATAGCATCGATTACATCTAAGTTGAACGACTCTCGAAACCAAAGAGACATACTACAAGTTCATTAAAGTTTAATTACAACATGAGCCAATCGATGTTTCAGAACTAGACACATCATCACTGCTTTTGACTCGACTCAAGGGACTGGAGCGTGGATGAAGCCGCCGTCTACCGTGGGAGTCATGAAATAACGGGCGTTGTCAGCCTGCATTTGTAGCATTGTGTCGATGTCACTGTTGGACGGTTGATTTCTGAGGTAGAACTGCCCAGAGGTACGAAGGACATCTTGATGGATGATTTCCGCAAACTCCATTGGATGCGCAAGAATTCTTGTCTGATGTCCGTGTCCTGGATTGCCGACACGCCGGCCCAATCTTTGAGTTTACTCGGTAGCAGAAGTTGATGATGGTCCCGTACGATCGCACGCATGTGATGGATGGCGTAGTAGGCACCCTTCTGACCGCCAGGCGGCTGCTTCACGCAGCGTAACATCGTATTGTGGGAGAACACGTGCTTGCCGCATTTACGAATAGGCCTGGTGAAGGTGCCTCCAGATTGGGCGTAGCCGGGAGAACATCATCAAGAACCTTCTTGACATTTGTGTAGTCTACGCTCGATCGACGGTCCGGTCGAAATACGTGGCCATGGAACATTTGGGGCTTAGGAGGATGAGCGTGCAATGTGTGTCACCGCAGAAAACACGGAATGTTAAAAGAAAGCGATCGAAATCTAAGAATTCATATGTTACGGGCGGTTGAGGGGAGGACTTACTCGGGAAAGTAAGGCACGAGGAAGTTATCCTTATCTTGGTTTGCCGAATGACGCCTTCGAGGTAAGAACTTCGCGACTTGCGGTCCCCGCGCTGCCCAAGATCTTGGCATGCATGTAGATGGGGTCGACTATCACGATGTCCGGGGTCTTGTCGCGAATGATCCACATCTCCATACTCAGCGAAAATAGCCGAACGAAGGTGTAGTGCAGCGGATGAAGGTTCAACATAGCGTGGATGTCATCAAACCGCAGGACGATCAGACGCCCGATGGAGTTATCCACAAAGCCCTTGCCCTCGGCACCTTGACCACGAAAACCGGGTATGCCACATCCTTCTCTACGAGACGCCGCTTCTCCAAAGAAAGAACACTGTCATGCAGACTCCGCATAGCACCGGTTGCAGCATTGGGCATATTTGTCGGTAGCATCGCCCTACCCGCCACATGCACCCTCCTCGAGATATCCTCAGGTGAAGGTGGCCCGTCCTTAGCACGGATCGTACTCGGTGCCGGCTGGCCCGCACCCTTGTTAATCTTTCTTTTGCGTGCCTTCTTCTTCTCCTGTAATGGGACCGAGTTCTGCTCTGCACCGCCTTCTTGAGTGTGTTGGGGCTGATAATATTTCGCACCTCGCCTATCTGAGGCTCGGTGAAGTCGGCAGCTGGAGGCGTCTCCTGAGAGCTGAACGGCAGACAACGCCTGTTGCAACTTGGCTTCTCCGTGGTACCAGCTAGATCGCGCATGTCTTTTGTTGGGTTGGGTTCTTGAGAAGGAAGCCCCATGAAGTCGCCGCCGTACCCATGATCGGCAAAGTACTGATCGACGTTGGCAAATGTATCATCATCGTCGTCGTTCTGATCCTGTGCCATATGCATGTTTGGATCCACTGGCATAGGGATGTCCGGCACCGTTGCGGCGGTCTTGCCATGGGGCCGACTTGGCGCCGGCACGACTGGCGGTGTTGTCTTTGGGGTGGTGTACCCCCGCCCCCAAACGAATCTGGCTCTTCGGCCAAAGCAGGGGCCAGCTCGAGCACCGAGGGTCATCACGTCATCATCGTCGGCCCGACGGGTCGAATCGGAGGTAACAACTCGTCGGAGCCCGGCAGCACCGAACCAGTTGAACCCTAAACAAGTTGGGTGGCATCCGGGTACCGTGGAACAAGGGTTGCCCGGTTGAACGATTTTGCCCTTGGCGACATCGACCAACTCGTTGTTCACGAAGTGCGAGGAGAGTGCTGCAGGCGTCGGCGGCGCCACTGGGAAAACATGTAGTGCGTCAGGGATGCCCAGTCAAAGGCAAGGAGATGAAGTTCTCGGCCGAGAGAGGCTTAATTAGTTACCGTCATGATGGCGTCGAGCTCGGCTAATGTCGAGGCACCGCCAATGGCGGGCGTGCAGTTGACGGAGGGGCCGCTTGCTGCAGAGGTGGCGGCCGGCGTACACCCGGGTGCACTAAGCTCCCGTGCCGGCGTTGGAGACACCAATGTCGCCTCCGCCGGAGACACCAATGGCCCCGCCATCGCGTTCAGCGAGTTGCTGGCCGTGAAGCTAGGAATCGGGGGCGGCCCCTGTTGGCCGCCCGCAATCCACGCACTCAACCCCTCGATCAAGGTAGGCACAATGGCGGTGATCGTCGCTCCGAGTTGTTGTTGCACTTGCTCTTGGACAATCTCCGGAATCCGCGCCACGTGTGCCTTTAGTTCTTGAACCTCGCGCGCCTGGCTTTCCGAGCTGGTCTTTTTCTCCTTTCGCCCACCAGTGTTATAGTAGTACGACCATTTTGTCGACAAGCCTTTGCCGGCCACACGACCAGCTGACGTCGGCTTACTGAGCTTATCCTTGTTCTTCATTACATTCAACGCCCTATTTAGAGTGGTGTCCCAAGGGTTGCTCTTAGTCGACCCCGCCATCGCTTTCAATCGTCATGGAAGGAATGTGAACCATTTAGAAATTTGGCTTCATTAATTAGAATGCAACCATATGGAGCTAATTACGCTGGGGTGTATTCCTTACCGTGAGCAAGCTCAAGTGCCCTGGTCTTCGGATCCGTGGTAAGCTCCTTTGTTTTCGAGTCCTTCTTGTACCGGGCCCTGACAAAGTTCCTGGTCTGCTTGTCACCGTATTTATCGAAGAGGGGCGGTAGGCCTTGCTCGGCACGATCCGCCTCCTCCTTGTCCCATATAGGCTCCGCCACTCTGTAACTGCCGGGACCGAGTGTGTGTTCCCCTAAGTTCAGCTACCACATTTCTTTCCCCCACTGACTTGATTCGGAGTTTGCGGTGCTCGAGCAATTGATCTTGAAATCGTTGTAGTCATCTTTGGTGATCGAAGGATTTTTCTCCTTGATCTTCTCATAACTTTCAGCTTTCTCGATCATTCTCTTCACATTGCTTTTCCAAGTAGACAAGGCCTTGCTCATCTTCGTGAGGGCAGCATTGTTCACTTTATTACCTTTGAGGCTTGTGTTTTCAAATTCAGCGGGGAACTTGTATTGTTCGTGCAGCTTCGTGAAGAGGAGGTTGCGCAAATTCCCTCGGTCAGGATGCCTCAGGTTCTCGGTGTTGATGGAGACGGTGCTCCGGAGAATGCACCCGAGCTGAAGCGAGTACCCCTTGACTATTCGTTCGGGCGCCGTTGGATTCCCATCGGAGTCCACTTCAGTAACTTCCTCCTTGAGGGTACGGAGCACGGTCAGGCGTCGGTCCTTCCGTTGCCTCTTCGGTTGGCTTCCATCTGTGTGTGCGCCGCCATCATCAGTGGTGGCATCCTCGGCGGCACCATCAGTGGTGGCACCAGTGGGGTCATCCTCGGCGGTACCATCAGTGGTGTCAGGATCGGTGGGGAAGGCGGCGTCCTCATACAAGTGAGGTTGTTCCTCCATCTCCTGGGACAGCTCCCAGAATGCCTTGCCGCCCGAACCCCCGGCCTCATCGTTGTTGTCCATGTTTCTCTCTAAATAGGAACAAAGTTTGGTCAAAAAGTTGGTTATTGTCAAGGAACAAGATCATGGTCTCATCATTTAGGGTTTGTCGACACCGAGGCATCCTAAAAGCTAAGCTTTTATCATTGAGGGTTTTTCGACGCCGAGGCACCCTAAAAGCCTAAGCTTTCATCATTAGTCACAAGTACCCCAGCCCATGCATAAGTCACAAGTACCCCATATGTCCTATTTTTAGCAAAGTCATGCTAAAATTCACGGAAAATTTCAGCATGACCGTTGCTGAAAATAGGACATATGGAGTACCCGAATTTGCTGGAACGGAAGTTAATCGACATTCCAGCAAACTCAAGGGCCTCTCGGGTGGACAAGGCAAAAAAGGCCTTCATCACAACATGGAAAATACATTGGCATGTGAAGAGGTGAAACAATATATGCATCTCCAAGCAGTATCATTCAACATTTTGGACAAACCACTACAAGCAATACTTTGGATCGTAATAACTTTCCGTGTATTAGAGTTCTGCTTGCTTTTATTGTTTCCACCCTTTCTCAGACGTGGTTTATAGTGTCCTGCAGAAAAGCTCTGCTTTTTGAGTATGTGTGAAGAGAAACTTTCCTAGTATTTACTCCCTCTGTTCCAAAACACTTGTCGTTGTTTTAGTTCAAATATGAATTAAAACCAAGACAAGTATTTTGGAATGGAGGGTGTAGTAACTTAGCAATTACTACCTCTGTTTTTAAATGTAAGACGTTTTGACAGTTTAGTTGAACTGTGAAAGCATCTCATATTTAGGAACAGAGGGTGTGCCAATTAAAGGATGGTCATTCGTGTTCTGAGTAGACACAAGACAATGCATAATTGTGCTAGTAGTAAAACACAGAATCTTGCAAAGCCAAAATACTTTCTTATTAACTGCAAGTGGGGAACACCAGGAGCAGAATTAATTGGCGGCTGCTCATGTCTAACAGCCTACTGCAAGGCAGCTGAGCACGAAGATGCACAAGTCTCACCAGATGAAATAAACGGGTTTCTAATAAGTGTGTAAAGAGTGATGATTCTTCTAGAGACATAGTAGTAGTTTCTAACATATTACACTAACAACTGAACTGTCACAAGTAAGAGACCTCATTAGGCTAAAATCCAAAGCCCACAAGTACTTGTGAACTGAATCTTGCAAGTCCAAACCCATTGCTTGAATCCAGAGAAATAAAATTAGAATGCTCACAAGAAGAATAAACTCACACTAACACATAATTATTATCGATAGGCTAACACCACACATCTTCAAATAATTCCAATATAATGCGTTTGAGTAGAGAAAATGTCATTTCTATTACAACCAAATCCATTTACAGTACAAGTCTAAGAAAAGCTACAACACATCTTCTAACCATGAGAAGTAACCAACAAGCAGGGAGACAAGTACACTAAAAGAAGACATGTCAGAAAACAGCTCAAAATCCCCACAACCCAACGCATAATCAATACCAATCGACCTCAAAGTCTGGCACGTGAAATAACGATAGATTGAAATAGTTGAGTATGTTGAAAAATGACAGGTTAAACTGACCTCAAAGTCTGTGACAAAATCCTGCTAATGCTATGGCGAGCCCGGTACTTGAGAGATACACTGCCGCCAAAACCTGTATGGGGATACACCGTCGGCCAAAACCTACTAAACGAAAGGAACAAAAGTAAATAAATATCCATCGTTGCTTTGTTCGAAGCTAAAAGTTCGATTGTGCACTTAAACTACAATATATAATGAGAAAGGAATCCTCGAGCGAAGGATGCATCATGAGATTTCACTAAGCGTGAAAGGTAGATATGTACATCTATCTTGCGAGGCGTCCGAGTAACCCCCTAGTAACTAAATTCGTTGATCTTTAACTTAATGGGAGCAGTTGCGAATGGACTCAAATATCGATTAACTGGTATTTTCACCCACAACTCATTGTAAGGTGATATGCCTAGCAAATAAGAACTACAACAGTAAAAAAATTCACCAATGATGGACCTGCAGGCACTATGCTTAATTGATCCTGGCAATAAAGCTAGCACCACTTGTCCTGATACATACAGGATTACAGATACCAAGACCAAACTTGCGTGCATAGGGCGTGAATCCATCAGATTGAATGATCTTACGAAATATGGATGCTCTGGCAGCTTTGGGTCGAGGCCTCTGTATTGACTAGTTTCGTTTACAGATACTAATTAGTTCTCATGCTGATTAGTTGGTCCCTCTATCTGTGAATGTCATTTCTCTTGCTGATTAGTTGGTCTCTGTCTGATTAAATAAGTAGATACCGGTTCTTTGTATATATCGATTTCCTCTTGCTTGGAACTTGGCGGTCTTCAAGATATGCTTGGTTTTGCAGTGCTTCTCTTGGTAGTCTTTGTTTCAGAATTTTTTCTTAGGTTGCCCTAGTCAGCTTTGGTGTGAACTTGTTCTAGTCAATACTCATCTCAATGTTGTGGTGATCCTAATATGCCCTTGTAGCGGATTTTGCCTTGAGTCTTTACTGTCGTCCACGGTCATGTTTCTAGTCATTTGAACACCGTTAGCACCACAATCAACTCCAGCAAGAACTCCACATTGCTGAAGATTTCTATAACCAAGCATTTGCTTATCTTGAATCACAGAGTGAACGCCATGTTTCCGAAAATCAAAACTAAGACAATGGTCAATTTCCACTAAATAAACTTCCAAACAGTTTCCTAATAGGCGAGAACATTTACTGAAAACCAAAACTAAGCAGGCACATGCTTAAGAAGAACAAAACGGCTCACAAACATGACACGATACTTAAGTCTCCCAAGCACAAAGCATAGCATGATTCTTCATGTCGATGGCACCCACACATACTTTTATGAACCAACTTTATCATCATGCGCTCCACATACTTATCTACAAATACTAAGAAACTTGCAACACTTACCTAGAAGGGAGGTGGTCGGGGAGGAGCTCCGGGAGGGAGAGGTCGAGGGCGGCGTCATGGAGGTCGGAGAGGTCGCTGAAGGCGTGGCGGGCGACGGGCCTTGAGCCCCAGCAGCGAGAGCGAGGTCGCGCGATGGGCCCACGCTGCAGCGCCCTCGTCCGACGGCGGAGGCGGAGCGGCCTTGGGCTTGGGCTGGGCGGAGAGGTGCCGGAGGAGGAGCGGGGCGGGCGTCGAGGCGTCGAGGCGGCGTCGGGGCGGCGTCGAGGCAGCAGGGCAGCGGCGTCGGGAGAGGAGAGGGGAAGGGGATCGAGGGCGAGGGCGAGGGAGAGGAGAGGGGAAGGGGATCGAGGGCCGGGGAGGAAGTATGGATGGTGGTGGCGGCATAATACTAATGGCGCACTACACCACGGTGCGCCATAAGTACATCCATACTAATGGCGCACCACGCCCTGGTGCGCCATTAGTATTTTTTTTATTCTGCTCGAGCCAACAGGTTATCTTCCACCTGACCTGATCCACATCAAGCTCCCTCTACTAGCTCGACTGGTCAGCAGCCAGTTCTCACACCAGGAGGTCACAGGTTCGATTCCCAGGCTCCACAATTTTTTTTATGCATTTAAAATGTTGTTTGATACTTATTTGTGTTTAAATATGTTCAAACTTCTTTAAATCATAACAGTAATATTTTTTTAAAAAGACAGTAATAATTTTTTTAAAAATATCATCAAACAGTAATGCCGGTGGAGCGGGGAGGTGCGGGGGTCGGCGGTTGAGTTGGGGAGGTGCGGGGGTCGTGGCGGCGGTGTGGAGTAGGGGAATCGAGGTGCGGGGGTCGGCGGCGGCAGTGGACTGGGGTGCTTTCGGCGAGGGGACCGGATCTGGCGAGGTGGGATAGCGATCGAGATGGAGGGATCGAGATCGAGTGTCCATGAAATTTAAAAATATTCATGATAGTTCAAAAGTGCCCATGAAATACAATCGAGAAATGAAGGCTAGGATTTAAATACAATCGATCTTAGCTAGCTATCTGTTCACAATCTTCTTGCCCTTCTTTTTCGCAAATGGAGTTCTTCTATGGAACGGACGTCCTTTAGGTAGGGTGGTCCTGCTTCTTCTTGTGGTGTATGCTGCTACTTCATCATCGTCGTCATGTTCGATCCTCAGGTCGCCCGTACTTGTCGAAGTCTTGCTCATTGGCTACCCCATCCATTCCGATGTTCTTCCTTTTGCCTCTCCTCACGACAACACGACTGGGCTTTGACGGGTCGGTAATGAAGAAGCATTGGTCAACTTGGGAAGCTAGTACCCATGGCTCATTTTTGCGGTGACGTTATGCGCCCATGGTCTTGGATTTGGCCGGGTATAACCATGGTGGTGAAATATCGGTCTTCTTTTAGGACGCTCTTCGCCCATCTGACACGGAACATCGGGACCTTCTCTCCAGCGTAGCTCAGCTCCCAGATCTCCTCGATCCTTCCGTAGTATCTGTCCTTGTCATTACCTGCGTAGGATTCCATCGTTACCCCGGAGTTCTGATAACCATCGCTCTTCATGTCCTTGGCCTCGGTGTAGAATGAGTAGCCGTTGATATCGTACGCCTCATAGGTCATCAGGTTGTCCTCGGCGCCCTGTGACAAGGCGAATATGAGTTGTTCTTCCGCGGAAGAATCCTCATGTAAGGGGTACGACAGAAGCTTCTGCTTGAACCAACGCGTGAAACATGAGTTGTGCTCTTTGATTATATCTCCGTTTGTCCTCTGTTGGCCTCGGTCATTGTACGTCTTCTTAATAAAGGTTTTGTGCTCAACCACCCAAGGATCGACCACGTCTATGTGTTGTAGCGCGACTAGGTTTGCTCTTTCAAAGTCGGCGAGTTGACCCTCTAAGTCGACATGCATTTCGCGGCGACCCTCATGGTTACCCCATCCAGCGAGCCTGCCGAGGTGCCTGTTGACGGGCAGACCAACGGGGTTCTCAATGCCTAGATAATTAAATGCGATAGGAGATGCACTCTTCGGTCGAAAGCCCTGGCTATACTTCCCTCTGGACGTGACATGTTGCGAACGTATCCTTTGATGACACCGTTCATCCTTTCGAACGGCATCATGCTGTGCAAGAACGTCGGCCCAAGTTGGATGATATCCTCCACTATATGGACTAGCAGATGCACCATAACGTCGAAGAATGCGGGCGGGAAGTACATCTCAAGCTCGCATAGTATCACCACGATCTCTTCCTGTAGCCTTCGAGTTGCCTCACGCCAATCGACTTCCGAGAGATGACGTCGAAAAAAGTTGCATAGGCCAAATAGCGTTTCACGGACGTGCTGGCGTCCATGATCCCACGGATTGCAAGCTGGAAGTATCGGCGTCATCACGCGTGACAGTCGTGAGACTTCATCCCATGAACATCTGCTTATTGGGTCTAGGTATCTCGCTTATCTTCCCAGCGTAACCGTAAGGAAGTTTTACTCCTAGGAGGCAGGTGAAAAACTGCTCGATCTCCTCGACTTAGAGTGAAGCACGCGGGAGGGTAGTCATTTACGGTCTTCTTGGCCTTTTTGCCTTTCTTGACGACTTCATCGTGTCCTGCTTCGCCTCATCATCATCATCATCATCATCATCATCATTACCGTGAAGCTCTGCTCGATGCCCATTGATTTCAAGTCTGCCCTTGCTTTCGGCCCATCTTTGGTCCTCTCTGGCATGTTGAGCAGGGTACCAAGCAGACTCTCGCACATGTTCTTCATGATATGCATGACATCAAGGCTGTGAGGCACACGGTGGATCTTCCAGTACTACAAGTCCCAGAAAACAGACCTCGTTTTCCATACCTTCAGCAGCGGCTCTGGCGCCTTTCGCTTCTTTCCCGGCTCTGGCGCCTTTTGCTTCTTTCTCGGCAGTGGGCAGTCTTTCCAATTTTTCAACAGCTTGTCTATTTCCTCGCCGCTCCTAGTACACGGTCGTTTTCGGGGTTCGGTTTCACCATCGAACAGATCCTTGCGTTTCCTCCATGGGTCATCGTCGCGAAGCCACCTTCGATGTCCCATGAACACGGTTTTCGAAGATCTCTATCTAGCTGGCGATACGTTGTGTCATCCATGCACCTTACGCATCCAGAAAATCCGTGGACTACCTGCCCCGCGAGATATCCGTAATCGAGATAGTCGTGGCACCGTCGTGAGCGGTGCGGCTCTCATAGGGAAATATTCTTTCTGCGGCGTCCCACGTATTGGCTGGCGTTTTCCACAGCGTGTCAAGCTCCTCTTTCAGCAGCCCTAGATACAGATTGATGTCGTTCCCTGGTTGTTTCGGCCCTTCAATTAGCAGACTCATGTGAATGTACTTCCTCTTAATGCACAACCAGGGGGGAAGTTTGTACATCCACACAAACACAGGCCAGGTGCTATGTGTGCTTCTCTGGCTGCCAAACGGATTGACTCCATCGGTGCTCGCGCCCCAGCACGATGTTCCTTGGATCCTTCCCAAATTCTGGGTCTTCGAAGTTCAACACTTGCCACTGGCTCGCATCCTTAGGGTGACTCAGCATCTTGTCTTTTTTATCTATCTCCGGATCATTTGCTTCATCTTCTCTCTTCTTCTCTTCCCTATCCGCGTGCCAACGCAGGAGCTTTTCTACCTTAGGGTCCGCGAAATACCGCTGCAGACGAGGAGTGATCGGAAAGTACCACACCACTTTTCGAGGAGCTTTCTTCCTCTTCTTGTATCGAGTGACGCCGCAAATCGGACATATGGTAGACTCCGCATGCTCGTCCCGATAAATGATGCAATTGTTCATGCACACATGGTATTTCACGTGCGGTAAATCCAGAGGACACACGATTTTCTTAGCCTCCTCCAAACTGGTCGGGCACTTGTTCCCCTTGGGAAGACGTTCGTGCCAGAATGACATGTTCTCGTCGAAGCATGCGTCGGTCATTTTGTGTTTTACCTTCATCTCCAGAGCCATGAGAGTTACTTTCAGGCGGGTATCCTCGGGCCTGCATCCTTCATACAATGGAGTAACCGCGTCTAACTCAAGTTGATCCATCTTTGCTTTCTCTCGGCGGCAGCTCTTGCGTTATCCGTGCGCTTGAGAAGCAGCTCTTGAATATGAGGGTCCTGCACCCAGCCCATCGATGGTCGGCGTCGTGCGCTCCGCCGGCATCATCATCTTCATGATCATGCCCGTCGTCTACTCCGCATCTTCCTCATCATCATGTCCTGCATCTTCTACATGATGATCGTGGTACAAAGATCACCGTCGTGATCATCTCTGGGATTCTTCGTCTTCTCACCTGCCCGAGCGCGGTGGTTGTCTTGCTGCCCTTCCTCATTTCTTGCCCGGCCCCATGGGCGACTTCATTGTCATCTTCATCACCTTGCCACCGATAGCCATCCATGAAACCACGCAAGAGCAGGTGGTCCCACCTGCCGGAATCCGGGTCCGCAATAAGGCTCTTGACTTGCATCTTCGACACGGACATCTTATCTCCGTCTCGTTCTTTTGAAGCATCTCGGCCTTCGCGGACCTCGAAACCTATTCACGATGCCTTCGGTCATCGTGCGGACCATAATTACTTCTTGAGGAGTAGAGAAAAACGATATGTTAGAACCAAGAAAAAGTTTGGCATGACTTTCCCTAAAAGTAGGACCAAAAAGAATGCTTAATGCCAAAATTCTCGCTGAAACGGAAATGAATCAACATTCCGGCAAATTATTGGCAACTATCGCATTTCAAATACCGGTACACCTCCAAACACGAACACATATGCAACACCACAAACATATGCAACACCACGAACATACATAGATCTAGCTAGGCCATAAAAAGTGCATGTGCACATTTTTGTAGGGAGAACAACATAAATATAGCTTCCCCCCTTACTTAACTATCAAAACAAGGTAATTTAACCACTTAATTTGAATGAATCTATGGTGGCAATGAGGTGAAAAAGACGAGGCACCCGAGACAAGGAGGAGGTGGAGAGAATGAAGTGGGGAGAAAGTGAGTGTGGGTAGGGAGAGGCTGTCCAAAATATCTTGTTGCTGCCCACTTACTAATGGCGCACCAACCCTACATGCGCCATTAGTAATCCAGGTTACTAATGGCGCACCTTCCGGTGGTGCGCCATTAGTAGTTTTGCAAAAAAAACATACTAATGGCGCACTATTCCATAGTGCGCCATTACTAGTTTAAACTAGTAATGGCGCTTGCGGTGAACAAAGGCGCCATTAGTAGTTTTGCAAAAAAAGGAATAAAAAATATAATAAAAAAACAGCATTAGTGGCGCACTTTCTGACAGGTGCGCCGTTACTAGTTACAACTAGTAATGGCGCACTGAGTCTGGATCCGCCATTAGTATGTTTGGACAGGCGCACTAGTTCAAAAAAAAAATTGATACTAATGGCACACCCCGGCCCAGGTGCGCCATCAGTAGTTTCAACTCTAATGGCGTATCAGAAGGTGGTGCGCCATTAGTGTCAATCCCATCTATAGTCCTTTTTCTAGTAGTAAACAGATCTCATCTGCCGCCTCCACATATCTAATATGCATACGATCTGAATCCAAATCCTATAGCAGAGGCTCTGATACCACTATTGGGTTCTACGGTAGGGTGCGCCGACTTCAAATTATAATTTCCTACACGCAGAACAACCAAGAACATGCTAGAGGAGATGGACCACAGTTCGTTACCTCTAGACGCGCAGTGTCGTGCAGCGGAAGAAGAGTTGGGGCAGCGCGTCCGCGTGGATCGTCTCCTCCTCATTTGATCTCCCTCGAACAGCCAGTCGTCCGATCCCACGTACGAGTTCGCCGGAGCGGCACAAGAGCAGCGCCTCTAACGGTATCCGCGCGTGCAGGAGGAACACCGTGCGGCGGACTGCTAGGTCCGATCACACAGTCGGCGGCGAGTGGAGGTGGCTATTCGCAACACATGCAAACCCTAGTCGCAGCGCCGAAGCGATCAGCCTCGTGAGTGTGCTGCACCTCCACTTTATATAGGCGTCCGTCGCGGGTTCAACACTTGGGCCTCGAATGGACCCTAAAGCCCAAAGTCTACTCGGTCACATTCCTAGTCCAGTTCGGATCACATCCGACCAGTGTCCTATGAGCCGACTTCGTAGGTTCCTTCCCTTAAGCGCGCGACCCCTTAGGTTCAAGTCAGCTTGGTCACAGTTCGGATCATCTCCGACCTGCACGGTTGGTAGCGGCCTCTAGCAAGGCGTGCCCACCACCAAGCAGACTATGAAGCTGGTTAGGCGAACCTATACATCACACTTTTATTCCTTTTGCCACACGATATACGTTGTCGAGCTCAAGGCGATTATGTCATCCTTGTGCTAGCCCGACCTCTTTCTCGTTCCAGTGATACCGACCACTATCCGGATTATCTCATAATCCTTGTCGCATGGCCATGCTAATCCTGGTCGGATCACACGAGGGGCCGAGAGTATATCTCTCCTGATCGGAGGGGCAAATCCCATCTTGCTCGACCATGTCTCGCAGCATGTGACTGGACAAACCCGAAACCTACCTTTGTAACTACCCAGTGACGGAGTAGCGTTTGGTTGGCCCAAAGCAAATCTGTCACCATCTCGAGTACATGCTTCAGCTCAGGTCTTAGGACATAGAATTTATGTTGTACTAGAGACTCACAGATGACATATCGCTGCGTCTCATAGTTGGGTCTGTCTGACTCGGACCTTATCTCGACTCGGATCTGACTACGTCAAATCCGACCAGACCTTTCCAAGTCCATACTATCTGGTTAGCATCCAATGCTCCATGGCTAGTGAGACCAAGCCATCGACCGTGTCATATGCTCGTCGAGTCGGCTGCGCGTCCACACAGCCCTTTCGACTAGGGACCTTTTAGGACAGTCATCATACAATGCATAGTCCCACAAAAAAGTCACATACTTGCTGATACACATCATTGATAATGTCCAAGGACCATCTTTATTCATAAACACATAGGAAATATCATCATACATGATTGCCTCTAGGGCATATCTCCAACAGATGAACCGTGTGCGATAATGAACTGGCAAAATTGTAAGGGAAGTCAAATTTCTGTTGTCGTTTTTGCTTGAGCTCTTGAATACCACCGCATTGTATGGCTGCCCGGCCCCTCCGTCCTAGAGCTCTCTCCAGGCGTCGTCCATGGCCTTTGCGGCATGATGAATCGTAAGGAAGCGATGGCATCCCGTCGTGCCGCGTTCCTTGCCGCCCGCGACCGCGCACATGGTAAGGAAGCGATGGCATCTCTGTCACATCCCTAGTCCTGGTATGCACTAGGCTAGCCCTTCATGTGTGCATCATGTTCAAATTTTCAAATGAACTTGAAATGGGGGATGTTCAAACCCTAGCATAATAAGGAATCCACCAGGTTCAACTAAAATAATTTTCATTGAACCCAAATTGCCTTCAAAAATGTTCATCAGTTTTGGAAAATGCTGGACACAGCAACTAGAGGTGATGCACATTTTTGCATGACATTTTGGATTGTTGAATTAACACATATTGTATTTTGAATTGGAGCAAATAAATACTATAAATACTTTATTGCTCCAATAATTCTGATTTTTGTTGAGGTACTTTGGAATAATCATTTTAGTCCCTGAAAAATATATCAGAAGAAACAAAATCAGTCTGGTTCAAAACCCAAATTAAAAGAAATGTCAGAAATAGAAAACAGAAACAAAAGAGAGAGAGAGAGAGAGAGAGAGAGAGAGAGAGAGAGAGAGAAGAAACTCACCTGGCCTCCCCCACCTGGGCCTCCATACCCGCGCGGCCCAGCTAGACAGCCCAGCCCACCAGTGGCAAGGGCATTTTCCACCTCCAGCCAGGAGGACAGGCAAGTGCGTGGCGCCAGCACGCGCGCCAGCCTCCACCTCTTGGTTGCCCCGACACATGTCGACTCCGCGGAGGACCACCCCGTTGCTATACAGATCCGCCCAACCTCTCACTCGCCCCCAGCCCGCTCTCTCCCTCGCTCCCCCTCGGACCCGAGAACGCCAGAGCGCGCCGCCGAGAATCACCATGGTCAGAGCCCCCAAACCACCCCACCGCCTGGTTCCGGAGCATCACCATGGAGTGGAGCTTCCCCTCAACGATGCATTCAAGCCCGGGAGCAGCGCACCGTCGCCATCGTCCCTGTTTCCCTCGCCACAGCCACCGGACGCCACCGGTCGATTCGCCGCCTGCAGCTCATCCCCGGCCACACCGAGAAGCTCTCCGTGACCGCTATGAGCCCCTGGTTATTTCCCCTAGCCCCGCTGCCATTTTCTTCCTCTACTGCGCTAACTACCGGAGTTGTGAGCTCCCACCCGCCGGCTGTGTCACCACCATGGCTACGGCTGCTGAAGCTCGCAGCCGAGCACACCACTGCACTCGGTGCCTCTCCATGAGCCCGCAGCATGCCTCAGCTCGTCTTCCCATGCCCCTAGTGGCCGCTCGCGTCTCACTCGAGCTCCCGCCGCCCACCCCATCGGCTGTGCGCAAGCAGCAGCTCCCCGTAGAGCCTCCCCGTGGTCAAAAGCATCGCCTGTAGGCGAAACCCGAGCCAACCCAGTGCGCCCCACCGCATTTTGGTCGCCGTCGGTGTAACCCCGGCGATGGTGACGTGGCAGATTAGTTTAGGCTAATGACGCAGTTTGTTACCACCTAGTGAGACTGACAGCGGGGCCCCGCTTCCTAATTAAGCTTAGATTAAGTTTCTGCTTAGTATTAACTAATCGTAGTGGCCCCACGCGTCAGCATTGACCATGTTGATGTGGCCATTGACTGGGCCTACACGTCAGCGACCCTAAACAGCACTCAGACACTGACCAGTGGGTCCCACTAGTCAGGTTTGACCTGGACCGGGTCTGTTAACCTGCTGAGGTCAGCATGACGTGATGCTGATGCAATAATGCCCTTTTCTGAATTTATTCTTATTCGGGAAATTCCAGAAAATAGCTAAAACTTCTAAAATTCATAGAAATTAATCTGTAACTCCAAATGAGATAAGTTATATATGAAAAATGATCAGAAAAATCCAATCTATCCATCTTCACTCGTTCCATGCATGTTTAAACAACTTAACCTTGTTGTTCATATAAAAACATGATAATCCACTTTATAAATTCATGGTTTGACTTTGAATTTGAATCTTTGGTTCAAGTAAGCTCAAACTCTTCTGGTGTTAGCTGCGTTAGCACAAATCATAGCATATCGCCATGTCATGATCATGCATCATATTGTGCATTACAGTGATCGTCTGTCTTCTCTGTTTGCCGGTGTTGTTCCCCCCTCGGTAGACGTTGTTCCGACATTGTGATCGTTCACACTGATGAAGACTAAATGCTATCTTCAGAAGTGCCAGGCAAGCAAAACCCCCTTGTTCATTTCGATTCAATCCCACTCTCTCGCTCCTGCTCTATTTTACCGCATTAGGAAAACAACAATTCAACTGTTACATGTTGCGGTAGTTGAACCCCTTTTCCTCTGCATGACCTGTCATTGCCACAGTAAATAGATGAAACCCACTAGCATGAGTAGGAGTTGTTTGAGCCCTGATGTGCCTACTCATTCATGCTTGTTTGTCACGCACTCTTTGCTTAGAGTTGAGTCAGGTCTGTTTCTTCGGGGATGAATTGGAATGGTGATGAACATGCCCTACTGTTGAGAGCTAAGTGTGTGAACACAATTTGGTAAAGGTATCGGTGAGAGGCCGTGTAGGAGTACATGGTGGGTTGTCTTATTGAAACCGTCCTCAGGAACTGAGTTCTGTGTTTGTGATCCATGAACAGTTACTACCACGCATTGGAATGCTTAAGTGCCCCTCTCGACTTATTAATCAACCTGATCTCTGTCCAGGAGTGGAAACTAGTTTCTGGTGTTTGTAGGTAGTGTTAGTAGTCTACCAAGTGGCACTCGGTACAGGTGGGCTTGGGATAGACTAGGCACCATGGCCGGGTATGCCAAGCGCCACCCGTTTGGTGGGCTTGGAACCCTGTACACATCGTTTGGGGCCGTGAGCGACACCCCGGCCGGATCTCCTAGCGGATGGAACCCGAATAGGCGATAAACCTAGACTAGAGACTTGTGTGGTTAGTCAGGTCGTGGCCGACTCCCTCGCCAGGCTTCCGCTTGAAGGTTGACGAGATACACGATGTGTACATGGTGGTAAGTGGCAAGAGCGTGTGTGAATAAGTACACCCTTGTGGGGTTAACATCATCTATTCGAATAGCCATGTCCGCGGTAAAGGACTTCTGGGTTGCCTGTATAGTTCATAGACAAGTGAAAGTGGATACTCTAAAATTCGCAAGATAAGCGTGATTGCTATAGATGGCGTTCTCGTAGGGAGACGGGAGCGGATCCATAGTGGTGTATTGATATGGTGAATATGTGGACTCGTGTGCGCCACCTCAAAAGAGTTACTTGCAGTTGTAATTTAGGATAGCCACCGAGTCAAAGCTGGCTTGCTGTAGTTAAACTCCACCACCCCCTTTTGATACTGATGCATATGTAGATAGTTCTGATGTAAGTCTTGATGGGTACATTTGTACTCACGTTTGCCTATTTTATGTTTTTGCAGAGGGACTTCAGTCTCGCTGGTAGTTCCGCGTGGACTTCGTCGTTTAGCTTGTTACCTCAGCTACGATCTTGTACCCTTGGGAGGGTCTTGTAGATAGTCATGCTTCTCAGCCTTTTTCATTTGTATAAGTCTGTACTCAGACATGTTAAGCTTCCGCATGTGCTTTTACTTGTATGCTCTGAATGTTGGGTCATGTGACCCATGTTTGTAATATCTCGCTCCTTGGAGCCTAATGAATAAATACTTGAGTCGTAGAGTTGTGCTGTGATGCCATGTTGTATTTATACATTGTGTGTATGATTGAAATTCTTGGTATGTGTGGGATCCGAAAACCTAGTTGTTTATCCTTGGTAGCCTCTCTTATGGGGAAATGTAGTCTTGTGCTTCCATGAGCCATAGTAGTCCTTCTGACCGGTTCACCGGAGTCCTGCTAGCCCAGCACTACTGCTCCGGAACACTTGACTGGCCGGCATGTGATTCACTTCGTTCCTATGTCTGTCCCTTCCGGGCAATGTCACGCGGTGACATTCGGAGTCCTTCCTAGCTTGCTACAGCCCGGTTCACCGGAGTCCTGTTAGCCTAGTGCTACAGCCCGGATTCGCACGCTGCTGACCGACATGCTCGATGTTGATTCATGTATGCCTGTCCCCGTAAGTTAGTGCCACTTTGGGTTCACGACTAGTCATGTCGGCCCGGGTTCTCTGTCATATGGATGCTAGCGACACTATCATATAAGTGAACCAAAAGGCGCAAACGGTCCCGGGCCATGGTAAGGCGACACTCGTGGGAATAGCGTGCATGAGGCCACAAAGTGATATGAGGTGTTACCGGCTAGATTGATGTGACTTGAAATCATGGTCCTGACAGTTTTGGTATCAGAGCCTGACTGCCTGTACGATTACCAAGCCAAACTGGTCGAAGTTTAGTCTAGAAATGCTTTAGTTATATAAGGGAATTGATTGTGGAAGGGAACGTAAGTCTCTTTTTACTCCTTTACCTTATGCCTTCTTATCTGAGTCAACCTCTTCTTTTCTACGGGGGTTACGGAACTAGGCTCTCTCTTCTTTCTATCAGGATCACGTGTTACTAATCCGTATACTTATAGGATTGTTGGTTAAGCCTCAGTTTTGTTCCTACTACTTCCATATGTTAACAGTTGGTCTCGGAACCTTGATATTATGATGTTGAGTGGTTATGCCACCATTTTTCATGATGTCTCAAATATTTTTGAGCATTTACAGCCGTTATGCTGTCTGAGTCATCCCAGGTTTCTAGATAGTCTGATGCATTTGCAAATCCTTCCTCCTAGTTTTCGATGGCCTTTTGGGCCAGATTAAGCACACTAATCATTCTGTTGAGGTACTCCATTGACTCGGTATATATGTTGGAGCTATTATTAAGACCCTAGGTGTCGTAGAGGATCACCTGGTAATCTGGCCATGTTTTGTGTTCCCAGTGTGATGATTCTGGCCATCATTCTCGAAAGCATCCCGTGATGCCATTTGGTAGTAGGTATTCTACTCCTGGGTTCTTGAGCCCAAGATTCACCCTACTTTCTTCCTGTTGATAGTGTTGCTAGTTCCTTTAGGATATTAGTAACCTTTGCGATAGTCTTCGAGGTCCGTGGTATATCATTCTTCCAAATACCATGAACTGCATATGGCAGAAGTTCTTTTGAACCAAAAGATCGCAACCGAAGTGCTCTTGATGAGTTCTAAGTTACGTTGTGAATCTGCTAGTTCTACTGTTCTGCATGGGTTATTCGAAAGAAATGTTGAGCTTTGCTTGACATACTAATCTATGCATCCACAACTCAGAAAGATATATGTTCCTTTGAGTTGTCCCTCTTTAGTTGTATTCCGGCCTTTGTCTATCACTTGATAGTCAAGGGTATTCGTGCATTCGTGTCCATCGATGCCTATTATTCTTGTGGTCCGTCAAGCCATCCTATTCAGAATGACTAGGAGAAACAAACTCCAGTACCTCATCCATATCTAGGATTGGGTCAAAGTAGTTGTATCCTGCAGATCAAAATGCCAATCCAGCTTTTGTTCTGTTCTACCCTGAAGTATTGCCCTCTTGATCTCAGGAATGTCATGAGAATTGCACCAACCCTTATGAATTCTTGATGCAGTGGTACCTCTCGCCATCATCATTCATTCCTCGGTTTTCCGTGTTATTGTGTCCGGAATACTGACAAGCAAATTGTGATGTGTGAAATCAGTACTGCTAGTAACCCCGTTGCTTGGTAGTTAAAGGACAATAATTTCATTCTAAGCATGTTGGTTACTGAACCATCATTGTAAGATGGATCGTGCTACCTAGTCCATTTTCCATGGTGCACCATTCGATCAAGAGTTAGGATTGTGTCAATCCATGCCTAATTGATCATATCGTCTTGCCCTTAAAAGCAAGATTGTTCTCGAGCTTAGTGACATATCGGTGGTTCGTGATGTTTCGAATATCTTCTCGGAAGTATTACCAGGTTCTCACCTGACCGCTATGTTGAGTTCGTGATCATGTTGGTTTTCCTCCAAACCACCCATTCTCCAAGATTCTGTGTTGGATACCCTGAACTACTCGGTTGAGCTAAACAACAACTTGGGGAGTTGGAAGATAAAGCTTTATCTGACTTAGTTCATTCCAAAGGTATATATTTTGTGTGTGTGTTGAAGAAAGATGATATCTCCATCGATTGGTCCCTGTGGTCAGTTGTTGGATCTATTGCCTTGTCAAAACTTTGACTTGAGTATGGGCTATCGTCAAGTCAAATCAGAACCAACGATGTTCGTAATGTTGTCTTACTCTTGGTAGATCCCTCGAGCATACACCATTACATCTTTTGGTCTGACCAATGCTATCACCGTGTTCACATAATGGTGGGAGTCCAGTGATATGGAAATTATGATGAGTTGATGTTGAGCCCATCAGCAACATTTTGTCTCCTCCATGATTTGTGTTGAACATCCAGCTAGTGTTGGAAACTTGTGTAAGCAGTTTCTTCATGCCCCATTCATGAAGTATATGTTTGGATGAAAGAAGTGACTTCCTTTGATTCACGTGCATTTGATGTAAGTTGCCGCCGTGAATTCGAGAAAGTTTGTTTTTTCTTCCTCTGGAATCATCCCAAGTCAGTCATGCATGTGCGAAGTATTCTATGGTCTAATAGACTGATCATCTTCATTCTATATGTATCCCCTAGCACACCAAGCCACTGATTGATTTGTTCAAGGAAAGGAAGTTCCTTCTTAAGAGCATGCCTTATGCAAGGACTTCAATATCCTTGATTATGGTTCCCCACCTGAACTCGGTAGTGTTTTATTATAAGACTGCCACATGGTCACGCTTCTCTAGGATAGTGTGTTCATAGGTGTATAGCAAAACCTGCTCATGTTTTGGAGCTTTCTATCATAGTTCATCTCCCGAGAGTCTCGCAACGTTATCTCGTTGACTTGTGTTGCAACTCTTCTTTTCAGACATGTGAGTCTGAAGTATCCTGTTTCTAACCAGATCTAAATCTCAGGCAGATATGATGGTTGGAACATTCCAACATCTGCATTCTATTCCCAGCATGCACCAGTTGTTGTGCCAGTCTACCATAGGTCCCACCCATTTCCGATGATAAGAAAAAATCACCCATTGCGTTGTCTTCAACAAGGTAGTCCACATCATCCATTCTAGCCCGAGTATGCAATTCTTCTGAACTCCTTCAAGTAATTGATTGCAAATTGCCTTGGGCTGGTATGAAGATTTTCAATGATCTATGTATCAAAGGTAATCTTTTTGCCACTTAAGGGATTAACCCTACGAGCCACCTTCCCTAAGGTGCCCCGTTATGGAGTCATGGCAATTAACTCCTCGCTACTTTGAAACCCATGCACCATATTATCTAAGCGTGGAATTGTTTCCTATCAAATTGAATCTTTGTTATCAGTTTCTTTCCATCCCTCTTGATGTGTGTTTTGTGCCTCAGCTCAAGATGTTTCCAACATCTCACCCCAAGAGTTGATCTTGGGTTGCCCGATCTTCGAGAAGATCGATTCCTGCAGAGTTCCTGTCCGTCGTCATCATGTTGGATGAAGATCTCGAATGGAAGGACGCCAAGATGGATCTGAAGCAATGGATCATGAAGATCATGTTAGCTTGTATCCCCTCTGTCTTCTTACCTCACCTCTTGATTCTCGGGACGAGATTCTTGTTTAGTGGGGGCCAGTTGTCACATCCCTAGTCCTGGTATGCACTAGGCTAGCCCTTCATGTGTGCATCATGTTTAAATTTTCAAATGAACTTGAAATGGGGCATGTTCAAACCCTAGCATAAAAAGGAATCCACTAGGTTCAACTAAAATAATTTTCAGTGAACCCAAATTGCCTTCAAAATTGTTCATCATTTTTGGAAAATGCTAGAAACAGCAACCAGAGGTGATGCACATTTTTGCATGACATTTTGGATTGTTGAATTAACACAAATTGTATTTTGAGTTGGAGCAAATAAATACTTTAAGTACTTTATTGCTCCAATAATTCTGATTTTTGTTGAGGGGCTTTGGAATAATCATTTTAGTCTCTGAAAAAATATATCAGAAGCAACAAAATCAGTTTGGTTCAAAACCCAAATTAAAACAAATGTCAGAAATAGAAAACAGAAACAAAAGAGAGAGAGAGAGAGAAGAAACTAACCTGGCCTCACCCACCTGGGCCTCCTTACCTACGCGGCCCAGTTAGACAGCCCAACTCACCAGGGGCAAGGGCGTCTTCCACCTCCTGCCAGGAGGACAGGCAAGTGCGTGGCGCCAGCACGCGCACCAGCCTCCACCCCGTTCTTTGTCTGGATCCGCTGACCTCTCACTGCGCCCCAGCCCGCTCTGCCTCGCTCCCGGACCCGAGAACGCCGGAGCGCGCCGCCGAGAATCACCGTGGTCAGAGCCCCCAAACCACCCCACCGACTGGTTCCGGAGCATCACCATGGAGTGGAAATTCCCCTCAACGACGCATTCAAGCCCGGGAGCAGCGCACCGTCGCCATCGTTTCCGTTTCCCTCGCCACGGCCACTGGATGCCACCGGTCGATTCGCCGCCTGCAGCTCATCCCCGGCCACACCGAGAAGCTCTCCGTGACCGCTGTGAGCCCTTGGTTATTTCCCCAAGCCCCGCTGCCATTTTCTTCCTCTGCCGCGCTAACTACCAGAGCCGTGAGCTCCCACCCGCCGGCCGTGTCACCGCCGTGGCTACGGCTGCGGAAGCTCGCAGCCGAGAAGACCACTGCGCTCGGTGCCTCTCCACGAGCCCGTAGCATGCCTCAGCTCGCCTTCCCGTGCCCCCTAGTGGTCACTTGTGTCTCACCCGAGCTCCGGCTGCCACCGCGAGCTTGTTTCCACCAGGTTGCGGCCACCTCAGCTCCCGCCGCCTGCCCCATCAGCTGCGCGCGAGCAGCAGCTCCCCGTAGAGCCTCCCCGTGCTCAAAACCATCGCATGTAGGCGAAACCCGAGCGAACCCAGTGCGCCCCACCGCGTTTTGGTGACGTGCCAGATTAGTTTAGGCTAATGACGCAGTTAGTTACCACCTCGTGAGACTGACAGCAGGTCCCCGCTACCTAATTAAGCTTAGATTAAGTTTCTGCTTAGTATAAACTAATCCCAGTGGCCCCACGCGTCAGCATTGACCATGTTGACGTGGCCATTGACTGGGCCCACACGTCAGCGACCCTAAACAGCATTGAGACACTGGTCAGGTTTGACCTGGACCGGGTCTGTTGACCTGCTGAGGCCAGCATGGCGCGATGCCGACGCAGTAATGCCCCTTTCGGGATTTATTCTTATTCAGGAAATTCTAGAAAATAGCTAAAACATCTAAAATTCATAGAAATTAATCTGTAACTCCAAATGAGATAAGTTATATATGAAAAATGATCAGAAAAATCCAATCTATCCATCTGCATTGGTTACATGCATGTTTAAACAACTTAACCTTGCTGTTCGTATCAAAACATGATAATGCACTTTATAAATTCATGGTTTGAGTTTGAATTTGAATCTTTGGTTCAAATAAGCTCAAGCCCTTCTGTTCTTAGTTGCATTAGCTCAAATCACCGCATATCGCCATGTCATGATCATGCATCATATTGTTCATTGCATTGATCGTGTTTCTTCTCTGTTTGCCGGTGTTGTTCCCCCCTTGGTAGATGTTGTTCCGGCGTTGCGATCGTTGACACTGATGAAGACTCAATGCTATCTTCAGAAGTGCCAGGCAAGCAGAACACCCTTGTTCATTCCGATACAATCCCACTCTATCACTCCTGCTCTATTTTACTACATTAAGCAACAACGATTCAACTGTTACATGTTGCGGTAGTTGAACCCCTTTTCCTCTGCATGACCTGTCATTGCCACAGTAAATAGATGAAACCCACTAGCATGAGTAGGACTTGTTTGAGCCCTGATGTGCCTACTCATTCATGCTTGTTTGTCATGTCTGCTACTGCTTAGAGTTGAGTCAGGTCTGTTTCTTCGGACATGAATTGGAATGGTGATGAACATGCCCTACTATTGAGAGCTAAGTGTGTGAACACGATTTGGTAAAGGTATCGGTGAGAGGCCATGTAGGAGTACATGGTGGGTTGTCTCATTGAAACCGTCCTCAGGAAATAAGTTCTGTGTTTGTGATCCATGAATAGTTACTACCACGCATTGGAATGCTTAAGTGCCCCTCTCGACTTATTAATTAACCTGATCTTTGTCCAGGAGTTGCAACTAGTTTATGGTGTTTGTAGGTAGTGTTAGTAGTCTACCAAGTGGCACCTGGTATAGGTGGGCTTGGGACAGACTAGGCACTGTGGCTGGGTATGCCAAGCGCCGCCCGTTTGGTGGGCTTGGAACCCTGTACACATCGTTTGGGGCCGTGAGGGACACCCCGGCTGGATCTCCTTGCGGATGGAACCCGAATAGGCGATAAACCTGGACTAGAGACTTGTGTGGTTAGTCAGGTCATGGCCGACACCCTCGCCAGCCTTCCGCTTCAAGGTTGCCGAGATACACGACGTGTACATGGTGGTAAGTGGCGAGAGCGTGTGTGAAGAAGTACACCCCTGCAGGGTTAACATCATCTATTCGAATAGCCGTGTCCGCGGAAACGGACTTCTGGGTTGCCTGTATAGTTCATAGACAAGTGAAAGTGGATACTCTAAAATGCGCAAGATAAGCGTGAGTGGTATGGATGTCTTTCTCCTAGGGAGACGGGAGCGGATCCATAGTGGTATATTGGTATGGTGAATATGTGGACTCGTGTGCGCCACCCGAAAAGAGTTACTTGCAGTCGTAGTTTAGGGTAGCCACCGAGTCAAAGCTGGCTTGCTGTAGTTAAACTCCACCAGCTCCTTTTGATACTGATGCATATGTAGATAGTTCTGATGTAAGTCTTGTTGGGTACATTTGTACTCACGTTTGCCTATTTTATGTTTTTGCGAGAGAGACTTGATCTAGCTAGTAGTTCAGCGTGGACTTGACATTTAGCTTGTTACCTCAGCTATGATCTTGTACCCTTGGGAGGGTCTTGTAGATAGTCAGGCTTCTCAGCCTTTTTCATTTGTAGATGTCTGTACTCAGACATGTTAAGCTTCCGCATGTGCTTTGACTTGTATGCTCTGAATGTTGGGTCATGAGACCCATGTTTGTAATATCTCGCTCCTCAGAGCCTAATAAATAAATACTTGAGTCGTAGAGTTGTGTTGTGATGCCATGTTGTATTTATACATTGTGTGTATGATTGAAATGCTTGGTATATGTGGGATCTGTCAACCTAGTTGTTTATCCTTGGTAGCCTCTCTTATGGGGAAATTTAGTCTTGTGCTTCCATGTGCCATAGTAGTCCACTACAGCCCGGTTCACCGGAGTCCTGCTAGCCCAGCACTACTGCTCTGGAGCACTTGACTAGCCGGCATGTGATTCACTTCGTTCCTGTGTCTGTCCCTTCGGGGAAATTTCACACGGTGACATCCGGAGTCCTGCCTAGCTTGCTACAGCCTGGTTCACCGGAGTCCTATTCGCCCAGTGCTACAGCCCGGATTCGCACGCTGCTGACCGACATGCTCGATGTTGATTCAAGTATGCCTATCCCCGTAAGTTAGTGCCACTTTGGGTTCACGACTAGTCATGTCGGCCCGCGTTCGCTGTCATATGGATGCTAGCGACACTATCATATACGTGAGCCAAAAGGCGCAAACGGTCCCAGGCCATGGTAAGGCAACACTCGTGGGAATACCGTGCTTGAGGCCGCAAAGTGATATGAGGTGTTACCGGCTAGATCGATGTGACTTGGAATCGGGGTCCTGACAATCTCGCTGCGCCGAGTTCATCGCCGCCGGTGGTCAGACAGTTACATGGGCGCACTTTGAGGCTGCCATGGCCGAATGGGTGGTGGACCTAGAGGCGGCCATAGCCGCACAGAAGGAGCGCAAAAGGCAGAAAGAAGTCAAGAAAAAAGAGTCCCGCCGCCGCAAGAAAAAATAGGCCGCACACCATGGTGAAGAGAGCTTGGCGGAGATCGAAGCACGGTGGGCTGCCGCCTACAAGGCCAGGAAGGAGAACGCCTGCGTCTGACCAGCATGCCCTGATGGCAAAATGTGAGAAGTAGTTTAAGTTTGTAGTATTAGAGCAAATTACCAGTAGTACATTAAGTTTGTAGTATTAACATACAATGTCGGTGAGAGCATCCTTTGAGGGCTTTGAGCGTTGATTAGCATGTGCGCCTGTGTGCATTTTTTGCTTTAATCATTAGAAGATCACAAAACACACGGTTTCTATGTCGTACTGTCTACTTTTTTGCGTTAATGATCCATAAGTCAGTTACCTGTGAGATATTTCCTAATAAACCAGGCGTACCATTGACCGAAAAAAAATTAAGTACACGTGTACAGTTTTTTGGAGACGGGTCTTAACTTTCTTTTTCTACACGAGTATTTTACATGCTTCGTCGTGTTGTCTGCTTTCCCCGCCTAAGTTTCAAATTTACCGAAATTTTCATTAGGCGCGCGATTTCAGAATTTATTCCTCCAACCACATCCCCTTCCCCTCAGTATCCCCCCTCCCTCGCGCCTCCCCCTACCATCATCTCAAACCGCCACCGCCGCAACCACAACTTCAACCACATCTACGCTCCTCTTGGATCCAGTCAGGTAACCAACCGATCTCTATCACGTCCCCGGCCTGATTGCTTAAATGGCGCCTGCGAAACATCCTCATGCCTCCAAATCCCCCCCTCCCGCCAGGAGCTGATGGCAGTCCATGGCGTGATGGCCGCTGTGCATGTTGACCCGAAGGAACACCTCGCCTCCGCTGCCGCCACCGACATGGTGCAGGCTCTGGCCAAGATGAAGTCCCCCAGCGACTACCCCCCAGGACTTAACAGGTAAGATCTGACCAGCTAAATCTTACCAATACCCCTTGCAATGGCTATGATTTGTACGATTGATGTATTAAACATGTTCATGCCTTGTTTATTTCAATACTACACAGTGTGTGATGTTCAAATATTACCATGTCCAGCTTAATTTCACCAATACCATCAACAAACTTACAATACATGACTCGAGATATCACTAGAGATGCTGCCCATTTGCTATTTTTAGTGGATGCTAACCCTGTTGCACTTAACATGCATGTGCATGTACTTACGCAGGGTCATAACGGCCGATGCTTTTGTTTGCCGTCGAGGTGAGCTGCATCCCATGTCTTACAGTATTTCACATAATTTGTGCAATTGCAGTTTAATTTCTACCCATTTACTGGTTGCCTGTAGGTACACATGTCAGTGGAACTGATCCATGCTTCGACCCAGAGGAATAGCTCGCCTCCGTCGTCGCTGACTTCGGGCGAGCTCTGGCCAACATGAAGTGCCCCTGCAGCTACCTCTCAGGACATACCAAGTATGTACTCACCAGTTAGATCTTACCAATACCAGTTGAAATTAATGGCTATGTTCTGTACGGTCGATGCATTAAGCATGTTCTAGTAAACATGCCTAACACGTTTTTGCTACTATCCCTACCTTTTTATAGAGATCTGGGCCATTCTCTGCTCTGGCAGCACCTGCCTTGTGATGTTTAACTATGCCAATTGCTTTTTTATCAGTACCGGTTTCAATGTCTATTAAGCCTGTTACAATTAACAGTTGAATCCATTTTTAAACAGTTGCATTTCAATGGCTACAAAGTTACAAAACATGACTTAGGATGTTGTTAAGCATGTTGCAATTAACAGTTGTTTCCGTTTTTTAATCTATCCATTTGCTACCATGCTACTCTCCGCAATGAAGATATACTAAAGATGCTGCCCCATTTGCTATTTTTAGTGGATGCTAACCCTGTTGTACTTAACATGCTTGTCCATGTACTTACGCAGGGTAATAACGGCCGATGCTATTGTTTGCCGTCAAGGTTAGCTGCATCCCATGTCTTACAGTATTTCACATCATTTGTGCAATTGCAGTTTAACTTCTACCATTTACTGGTTGCCTGTAGGTACACATGTCAGTGGCATTGATCCACGCTTCAAACCGGAGGAACAGCTCGCCTCCGCCGCCGCTGACTTTGGGTGGGCTCTGGCCAAGATGAAGTGACCAAACAACTACCTCTCAGGACTTACCAAGTATCTACCCACCAGTTCAATCTTACCAAATACCAGTTGCAATTAATGGCTATGTTTTGTACTGTCGATGTATTAAGCATGTTGTAGTAAACATGCCTAACACGTTTGAGCTATTTTCCCTACCTTTTTATAGACAATCGGGCCATTATACGCTCTGGCAGCACCTGCCATGTGATGTTTAACTCTGCCAATTGCATTTTTATCGATTACCGGTTTCAATGGCCATTAAGCTGTTGCAATTAATGATTGTATCCATTTTTAAAGAGTTGTATTTCACTGGCTACTAACTTACAAAACATGAATTAGGATGTTGTTAAGCCTGCTGCAATTAACAGTTGTATCCATTTTTTAATCCATCCCTTTGCTACGGTGCTACTCTTTCGAAATGAAGATGTCACTACAGATGCTGCCATTTTATTACTATTTGCTATTTTTGGTGGATGTTAACCCTGTTGTAGTTGACATTGAATTTCCATGTACTTACACAGGTCTACAATGGGCGGTGTTGTTGTTTGCCGTCGAGGTTTGCTCATCCCATGTCTTATGCACCATCTATTCCTAAATATAAGTATTTTTAGAGATTCCAATATAGACTACATAAGGAGAAAAATGAGTGAATCTAGATTCTAATCTAAACTATTTCTATAATTCTATATATTTCTGTATGTAGTTCATATTGAAATTTCAAAAAAAAATTACTTGTACTTAGGAACATAGGTAGTTGTATTTTACATCATTTGTGCAATCTCAGTTTAGCTTCTAACATTTACTGGTTGCTTGTAGGTACATATATGAGGGGTACTGATCCTTGTTCCGATCCCTTTTGCGTACGGGGCAATGACATATTCATGAACAAGCGTCAAGAGAGGAAACTAAGAAAGATTGTTAGGCGAAAGAAATGGGTGATTGGAAGTAAGCTCTTTATTTACACTTTGTTGAAGACAACAATTAACTTTAGGATGGCAAGTAATGTGTTGCCTTTTCCCCCTGCCCACAACAAGTTACTCTATTAGACCTTAGTATCTGATATTTTCCTCTTTACAATGGTTTCCGAAGCAATTTACTGATGATTACCTTGCAAATTACATGACCGGAGTGGAGGCAACTAAGGTTAAAGTATATAATTCATGCTACCATGATAATGCTCTAGAAGTCTTCCTGAAGGTGGTGAAGGATGGGAGGGCGATCATCACAAGGGGTTGGACAAAAGTGGTTCGTGCCTATGGCATGCAGGAAGGCACATTATGCGTATTCCGCTTCTTTAACACTGTCGGCAGTCAAAATGATTTATACTTGTCTCTTCACCTTTACCGCCTTTAAATACTGCGGTTCATCATAGTTAATTGGTTCCTAATCCTGTAATTACTGAACATATTGTATTGGCAATTTTATTTATGGATTTGTTGTTGAACCATTGTGCTGAGAATTTGAATTGGACGTTTCGTATTTCAAATTTTTCAATTAGAATAATAAATTACAGGAAAAAATAAAAATAGAACAGACGGTCATGGACCTTTGCAAACGGTTCTAGCAGTAAAGCGCTTGCGATGGATAGCCCAATGCCAAACAGTTTTCTACATCAAATCATGTGTGATGTAGTTAATGAAATCAAACAGTTAACCAAGGCAGAGCGTGTGTGATAGTTACACCTTTCACACACGAGTGTATACATAAAACCGTGTGGGGTGTACATCCGAACGGAAACGTTTTCCCTGGATTGACTGTGTGGGATGTACATAAGAACGGAAACGTATTCCATGGATTGACTGTGTGTGATATACATACGAACGGAAATGTTTTGCTGGGATTCACCGTGTGGGATGTACATACCTACGGAAATGATTTCTGGGATTCACCGTGTGGGATGTACATATCTACGGAAATGATTTCTGGGATTCACCGTGTGGGATGTACATACCTACGGAAATGATTGGTTTTCGATGCCTCGCCCGATCGCACACTGCCTCAGCCTGGGTCCCAGGAGGGCCTATTCCCGACGATTTCTGGGTCGTGTGGGAAGGACACCCTATCGCACACACTCACTTGGCTATGGTTCCAAATGTCGTCGCGGAAAGTGGTTAAAAACCGTTTGTTTAGGACCGACGCGCACCAGTGTCTCGATTGCTATATTTAAGTCATTTTTTGCACACACACACACACACACATACACACACACACACACACACACACACACATATATATATATATACACACACACACATGGGTGTTATCAAGATCATTTGTGTGTTGCTTTGCGAGTTTTCATTCATCTTCCGAGAAACAGTAAAAACTTCAAACAATTCGGCCGCAGGGTGCGGCCAAAGGCGTAGGCCTTGTTGGTAATTTAATTTCAGGAAAATGCATATAGAGTCTAAAAAGTAACAAAAATTATTGTGTCACTGTGTTGTGCTCTTATGATCGCATGGAAAAAATTTGGTAAAGTTTGGCACAAGTTTTGGTGCTCGCACCATCCATACCAGAGCATCTCACAAGAAGGATCATAGTTTCCAAAGGAGACGTGTCACTTTGGACCCTAAATCTTCAGTTACTACATTGTTCCGCCTTGAAAAAAATCATGGTAAACAATCGCGGATATACCCTTGGTTTGATTTTCTTGCCCATTTCAGGTCTCGTCTACTATGTTTAAGTCAATTTTTGCACTTACCTTGCATTTAGTGCATATAAAGTCAAAAACCCTACTACAACTACATGTGGGTGTTTTAGTTAGGCTATACTTATGCTACTCATAGTGGAGAGTATTATATACTATAATCATGCATATATATGAAACTAGTGTATGATACTACCTTTAATTATAGTGCATAGTATAATAGATTAGTATCATAGATGATCATATTTATTGTCATGCATGACACAAATTAGCATCGCATTTAACATGATACATTATCTACCTATATGTTACCCTAACCCTCTCTATGTTCTTTAATTCTTTGCCACATCAGCATACTTGCTATTTCCGAGTGCATGATACCGGCTATGATACCACCACTATGGCCAGCCTTAATTATAGTGGGGAGTATCATATACTAGTATCATGCATATGATACTAGTGTATGATACTACGTACCTTCATAGTGCATAGTATCATATATAGGGTAGTATCATACATGACCGTATTTATGGCCATGCATGACACAAAATAGTATAGCATTTATTATGTTACGGTATATACCTATGTTACTCTAACCCACTCTCCCTTCTTTAATTCATTTCCAAGTCATCATATTTGCTATTCCCGAGTGCATGATGTCGGCTATGATACCCCCACTATGGCCACCCTTAGCAAAGAAGGTGCGGCCACTGGCGTAGGCCTAGTTGGTATTTTAATTACAGGAAATTCAGATGGAGTCCGTACATCATCAAAATCGATGTGTGCTCGTGGCGTGCTCACATGACACCATGGAAATTTTTTGGTAAAGTTTGGCACAAGTTTTGATGATCGCTCCTTCCAAACCGGAGCATCTCACATGAAGGATCATGGTTTCCGAAAGGAGACGTGTCAATTCAAACTCCAGTGGCCGGTGACTTCATCGTTTGGCCTCATAAAAATTTCCATGGTATGCAATCACCACTATACCACGGGTTTGATTTTCTGGCGCATTTCAGGTATCCTTAGCTATATTAAGACATATTTTGAGTTCAATGTGCATTTTGTGCAAAAAACTAAAATTACAACCGGAACTGCATTTCCTGTCGAAAGGGATGAGGATCATCGTTCGATCTGGGAGCATCCAACGGTGCAGACGTATGATCTGTGGGGTTTGGGTTCTGGCCAATCAGAAAGCACGACTCAGATCACGCGCTTTCATGAACGAACCGTGTGCTATTCGCAAACCAGATTGCATATTTTTGTTCACACATACTGTAGTGAGATCAATTGAGTGTGCCACCTCTATGATATAATAATTATTATAATAATAATAATAATTATTATTATTATTATTATTATTATTATTATTATTATAAACAGCTCTTATTCATTGCCTGAGCTGACAGCATATCAAGGTCAACATATTAACGGTTCTTACATCAACAGAAAACCAGGCATAACTCACAAACTCAGTACACGAGACAGTTCTAAATTGAATGAATTAAGTTGCAGTGTAGGCATAAAGACTAATCTTACGTCTTAATTCCCATGTACATGGGGGAACTCGGATCATTACGTTGACCCTGAATGAACTTGGGTTTTCTGATGATTCTATGCTTCTCTATTACATGGATGCGTGATCCCTTGGCTGGCAACTCAGCAAATTCATCGTACTCGTCCTCATCGACAACATCCTCGACACCCAGTACCCTCCTCTTCCCATGCATCACTACATGCCAGTTCTTATGCAAAGGGTCTTCCGGATAGAAAATCTGGATAGCATCGCTGGCAAGAATGAACGGGTCCGCGTGGTATGCCATCGTTGTCCTTTTAACACAGGTCCTCCTGTAATCATCAACCTTTACATGACTAAGAGGGATCCATGCGCACCTAAATAATGCCGCCTTAACTTTCACATGTTAAGCTCCCAAATCTCTTTGATGCTTCCATAGTATACCCTTTTATCAGCTTCATCTACAGTCATGCATTCTATTCGAATAGAGCTGTTCTGATATGAGGTCTTCTCATCACGCTCCTTAGTGTAGAACGTGTACCCATTTATGTCATCTGCTTGTTACGTCAACACCGTAGGTGATGGGTTTTGTGCCAACCACGTAGCAATGTCATCGATGGATCCTTGTGCCAAACGATTATTCAGCCATTCGGCGTAGTTCTCAGTGTGCTCCTTCATCTACACATCTGATGAAGGCACCATTGGTAAGAAGCTTTGGCGTATCTCTGTCAAGTGTTCTTCGGCATAAGCGCTGAGGACTGGGTTGTTAAGAAGTACCGTCAAATGGGCTTTCTCTGCCAATTGTCCAGGTGTAGCCATTTGCGTGTCAGCAAGGACTGGCTTATCTTTCAGCCTTCCCTCGTGGCGAGAGAGGGGCAACCCTATAGGCTTTGTTTCATGTATTCGGTGCAAAACTCAACCACCTCCTCTACAGTATAACCTTGTAGGATGCTTGCCTCTGGATGGTTTCAGTTCCGACAGAAGCACTTCAGTATTACCATGCACCTCTCGAATTGATACATGTTGCGAAGAAACACAGGACCATAATACTTTATCTCGTCGACAAGGTGAAAGTGAGATGGACCAAGACATCAAAGAATGACGGTGGGAAAAACATCTCTAGGTTGGACAATATTCTTGCAATATCATCTTGCATATGATCCAACTCTTCAGGATCTACAACTTTCTGCCATAGTTGGTTGGAAGAAATCATGAGCTCAATGGGTGTGTTTCTTATATCTTTGTCCATCAGATTCCTGATGGCCACCGGGAGGATTTGTGTCAACATTACGTGGCAATCATGTGACTTCATGTGTCCCAACTTCATTTTACCTGATCTCACATCCACGAGACTTATGATGTGTGTGGAGTAGGAAGAGGGTGTCTTAACTGACAACAAATAGGTGAAGAACTGTGTTGCTTCTTGTGTACTGAACATGTAACTCTGGCGAGCTTTGATGAATTTTTTTTATCATATTCTGCTTCACTCTTGCATTTTGATTGATCAGCAAGCATATCAAGCTGTGAACCATCCCCATCCTTTCTTTTACCTTTAATCTTGAGCAGAGTGCCAAGAATGCTTTCACATGCGTTCTTCTCTACGTGCATGACATCGATGCAGTGACGTACACATAGAATCTCCCAGTAAGGTAATTTCCAGAACACCGATTTCTTCTTAAACACTTGACCCTTGGGTGTTTTCACCGTCAAAGCGTGCTTCTTGCCAAGCACAACAATAATTTGTGTATCCATGTTGTGGACCACCTCCCCATCGTAGGGTCATGGGCCCACATCTACCTCTGTCGTACCATCAAATTCAGCTTTCATCTTTCGGTATGGGTGATTTCTCCATAAGAACCTACGATGACGCAAATACATGGTTTTGCGCGAGTTGGGAAGAAATCTGCTAGCTGTCCTATCCATGCATGTGACACACCCTACATCTCCCTTTGTTTTCTTGCGTGATATGTTGCCTAATGTCGGCATATCTTTAATGGTGTGCACCAGCATCGCATGTAGATCGAAAATCTCATTTCTGTAAGCATCATAACATTTTATAGCAGGCGCATCTATCCACACTATCAGTAGTTTTCTACCAGTAGCTAAAAGTAAATGTCGATGTCATTTCCAGGTTGCTTCGGGCCTTGGATAATCATTGACATCACAATGTATTTTTTCTTCATACACAACCAAGGAGCTAGGTTATATATGCACAGAAGTACTGGCCACGTGTTGTGATTGGTGCTCATATCGCCAAAAGGATTCATCCCGTCAGTACACTCCCCGAGCCTTATACTTCTAGGATCCTTGGCAAAGTCTTCAATCTATTAATTCCCACTGATCCCCATCTTTCGGGTGCCTCATATACTTATCCGCAGTTTGCTCATCATGATGCCACCGCAACCTCTTTGCCTCTCTAGGGTTTGCAAACAAATGCCTCAACCTTGGAATTAATTAAAGGCAAGTACCAAACAACCTTGAATGGGATTCCTGTCTTGATATCGTCATCCAATTTGTACTTGTCCTTTGCTCTCCTGCATTTGTATCGTGCATCCTTGCATGTGGGACATGCACGCAAATCTTTGTACCCACCATGGTACAATATACAATCATTCACACAAGCATGTATCTTCTGTATTTCAAGTTTCAATGGCCAAACAATTTTCTTCTCTTCATTCGTGCTTCTGGGGAGCACATTATCTTCCGGAAGAATTTCTTTTAAAAGACCTAACATCTCTGTAAAGCCCTTGTTTGATAGACCGTTTACTGCTTTAAATCTGAAAAGGGCCAGGGTGGCACTCACCTTAGAATATTTGTTTTTGCAACCTGGATACAATTATTTATTGGAGTCCACATCAATGGTTGGCAGATCCTTGTACCCAATCATATCCTTTTTTGGGCCCCTAAAATCTGCAATCATAGCAGCAAAATGTGGCATATCAAGATCATCGTCATCTGCGTCGACGTCTTGGTTTTCTAGTGGGCATTTCGTCTTTCTGGTGTTCCATTGGTAGCTTGACGCCTCTTCCCTGATGTTAGGTTCAACATCCATGTGACACTGATCGGGGTTTGGCATCTCGCAGCCCTGGGTATATTCATCCATGACCTGCTCTTCACCGTGTCTGGTCCAACGTGTATATCCATCCATGAATCCCCGAGAGACTAAGTGCCACTGGACATGTGCAACTTCACGTGACTCTGTATTGGCACAATCAGTACATGGACACAGGATGTAATCTACATCACCAATTCTGCTCTTTGTACTTTCAGCCAAATTCATGAACTCTGTCATGCCACTAATCAAATCTGCAGTTCTCCGATTCTTCATCCATTGAGATTGTTCCATCTACACCAAACGAATGGTAACTAAAAACAAAACAACAACATTTATACATGGATTAACTACTGCCCAAAGATGCGTGCACAAATCACAAGGTATTATTTTCATAATTACTGAGGGTGCTCCATATTGTTATCCATACGTGCAATGACAAGAATTAATGGTCAGTCAATTTACACGCAGAGTACTAGTACATCACTACCCTTAGGAATTGAATACCTTAATTAAGTCACTCACGAAAAGAATACCTTAATTAATTAGCCACGCGGCGACCTCCACCCAGCGAGAAGCGCGATGCAGCGGCACTTCGAGACAGCAGGGTCGAGGAGCAAAGCTTAGTGCGGCTGCCGCCTGAAGTTCGACCTCCACTATCCCGCCATCGACCGCGATGGATGTGCTTGAATCATGCTGCCGCCGACCTTGATGGTTGAGCTCCTCCTATCTCCTGCCGCCTACCGAGGATTGACCTCCTATGACTCCGCCACTGCCCACCGATCGGGGATTGACCTCTTCTCCGGTAGCCGCTGCCTAGGCCGTTGCCGCCATCTCTATATGCGGAGCAGCTGTTTTATTTTTTGATGGATATCCGCAGAGCGGCTGTTTACACGGTATCACTGTAACTCAATTATATGTACAGGGTAGTACATCACATACGGTTATGTAATGGCAACCTTGTCTCACCTATGATGTCTTCTCAGCGGAAATCATGTGTGAAGTTGTAATACGTAACACAAACGACATGTATAAACTGTGTGCCGTATACAACATATAGTGCCATAAGTAGTTCCCGACCGTTAGCTTATCCCCACAGTTTCCCCCATTTCCCCCAAATCCCTAGATAGCCTCCAAATTCCCTCGCGTGGCGCTGACATTGGGGGGAATGCGGACGAGTGGTGTTGATGGTTCCGGTGTGGCTGCTCCTACTCGTATCGCCGCCAAGACGGCGGTCGCCGCTGACCACTTGCCTAAGGTCATCAGAAGGCAGGTGTACTACGAATCTGAATCGTCCTGTCAGGTTCCAATCTAACCCGATCTTTTTTAGCATGTATAAAGTAGCTCCTTGCTGAATCCGTCCTGAATGACCCCCCTCCCCCCCGCCAGGAAAGCGATCTGCCGCCGGATCCGGAGCATCACTCTAAACTCCCGCAACACGAGTTCGACTCCGAGTTTTGCGCCACCGAGAAGTACGAAAAGCTTAGTTGTGTGCACGGGCACTCTCCCGCTCGACGTGTATGCACGGAGGGATTGGACATTGGTAGGCAGTTTCTCAGTTGCCCCTTAAAGGTTAGTGCTAAGTTTATCATTTTACTTGAGTTAATGCCACCGCTCATCCTGAATACTATTTAACATTGGTAGGGATATGAGGCTGGTGCCTTTGTTAACTGGCTGGATGAAGAATGGCATGGTAGGGCTTGGAGTGTTATCACCAAGCTCGCAGAAGATAACATAAAGCTAAAGAAGAAACTGGCTGATGTGGAATGTACAATCAGTATGATGAAGCAAGAAAGAATCAATCACAGGCAACAGATGAAAGCAAGAGACAAGAAGGAACTAGCATGTGTAGTTGTGGTTGTCGCATTAGCGATGTTCTATGTGCTGTTTGCAATGATGATTAGGGGTTTTGCTTGGCAGTATTGCTAAAGCACATCGAGATTTGCTCTAAGTAATGCACATCTAGGTCCTATGCCATTGATGTTACGCAAAGATTCATGCAGATATTTTCCTTTGTCTTTTTTTCTTTTCCTTTGTAGTTTGATTATTACTGGCTTCATCAATAAGAAGAGCACAATGTATTGCTTATCAACTGTCCTAGTACGTTCGTACCAGTACCAGTGCATAATCCCAAAACTCATTCCTTGTTTTTATCCTGAAAAAAGAAATCAGCCAATAGGAGTCCTACGCAACCCCGGGAATTTGGAGCGACTAGGTAAAAATAATGGCGGTTGATTATATCAGCGGTTAGATAATACGGCAACCCCCGCTTCAATTGGCATTTCCTCTTCTCTCCATACCGCGCTTAAGTGTCCACCATCTTCATCGTCCCCGGCAGGCCGCGCTACACACTTGCACACACTCTGCAATCTCACTTTCTCGCGGTTTTTATACGACCGCAACCATGTCGAGCGACAGCGAGGACGACAGTTCGGCCAGCAGTCTAGCAGCCGATAATAGGTCAACATCGGAATCATCCCGCTCGTTTTCCATGAGTCTGGCGTCGAGCCCAGACCTCGATTATATCCAGATCATGGAAGATACACCACCTTCGGAGTCGTTAGACGACAACCAGATAGCCAAGGAGCCGTCGGACGACGAAGAAGAGGACGGCGATGATGAGGAGGAGGAATGGTCGAATAAGGAGGAGGACGACAACGACATCAACGACGATGATGACGGCAGCAGTGATGAAAAGCAAACGGTCAGCGGCAAGAAGCATCCTCGCCAAGACAATGTCGTGGGGCCATCCAACAACAACAACAAGAAGAAGGGCTAAATTAAGCAGACTGTATATACCTCTGTTTCCGCTCGCTCATATTAATTTGTTATCTCTGTTTATCCTGTCAATCTCATCGCCATGAGCTTAGTAATGTCGTATTCGATTAGATATCTTCTACATTATCGCCCACAGGTTGGTTTGTTGAACTGTGTGCCCTGACGAGGAGACAATTCACAAAAAACGACCGTATAGGTTGTCTATAATGATCGCACACAATTCTGATTACCGACCTATTTGTCGGGTATCACACACATCTTTTTACGCTGATTCGTTTGTGTTCACCTTGATCATCGCAAACGGTTCATCGGAGTGAACTATATGCCGTATATCGCACACACCTTGATCTGGCTGCCCGTTTTTGTTGTTCTGCCTCATTGCAAACAGTTCGTATGGATCAACTGTATGCCCCGCATCGCACACGCAACTAAAATCTGAACCGTGTATGATGTATCATTCAATGCAAAAAAATTCATCTTTTTTGACGGTTTTTTACATCACCATTTGCGATTAACACATCGAACACAGTTTCGTCAAAGGGTCTCTGATCATAGTGTCGCGTTAGCAGCATCCTGCAGGAGTGTATCATGTGGTTGTGTAACATCAAAGTTCCATTCGTCTGTATCACGCATCAATTTGTTCTGAAGAACTAAATTTGTATTCCTTTTTCTTGTCGGCTTGACTTGACATGCCACAAAGAAAGAGGAAGGAACACAGAATGGCAGGGAATGGTGTTAGTATTCAGGACGCTCAAAAATGGAAGCGGAAGAATTATGCATATTCTGCTGGTACTGATGGTGCAATAGAAGGTCAAAGTCCGCCGGAAAATAGTACAAATACGGTATCACGTGCTACACCAGCTGCAAAACAATCCAAACAGAAACTAATAGCTGCCACCAAACAAGCAGGGACAACCCTAGTTGTTGCAACACCTTCCACAGTACTAACAGCTGCACGAGTTACTCGTTTGTCAACTCAGCTAGCGGCTAGCTTCCCAAGCTCCCTTGCCACCTGACACTACTTCCGAAGCACTCTTGACAAAAGACGAGTTGGCAAGATCAGATGAACCTTGTGTGCTTCAAAAGCAAGAAGGTAGTTACTGGGACTCAAGTTACAGTTGCATGCTTCTTTACGTATTGTCTCACAGTTTGATGTACACTAACACTTCCTATGTTCACTGTTGGACTAGCACCTAGACACAAGAGGAAATAGACATCAGGGATAATGCTCGATAGGTTAGCTAAATCTAGAGGAGGAAGAATGGAGATCCATTTTGAGGCAGGTTTAAAAACGCCACGTGATGCTACAAAGTCAGGCAAGTTAGTATGAGAGGCAGCGGTTGCCATTAGGTGTCATGCACGTATCCACCCAACACGGATTTAGTACAACAATGACAAAGACAAAACCTGTTCAACACCCTCCTCGACCATTCATCTGTAAGTATGGTTATGTATGGAAATTAGTAATATCGTCTTGCTCTATCCCATACTTTCTAGGTTGTTGGCAAAGAGACTCCCATAATTTTCAACAGATGAGGTTCAAGTTGGATAGCCAAGATGATGCAACCGGATAATCATGCACCCATGTTTTCAAGTCTGCTCTGCGGTAGTATCGGTATAACTTTGAGGAAAACTCACTTTGAAGGGAAGGCTAACATTGAACTTCCCCAGACATCTCAAGTGGAAAATATATCGGATGAATACTGGAGAGGCCTCCTTAAACACTGGTCTGATCCAAAGTATCAAGTATGCTATATATATGTAATCAGATCACATGTTGTACTCCTATTTACGCATGTGCCTCACAAATCTATCTTCTTGTGGGTGAACTATTCAAATAACAAGGCTAACCATACGAAAGTGAAATTCCAACAGATGACAGGATCTTGTAGCTATATTGCACACTGTGAGGCTCTTATAATTAGTTGTTGTTTCACTCTTTTCGTTGTGCCATATTATCAGATCTATATTGTTCCAAATGCAGAGGAAAGCCCACAACAACCAAAAAGTACCTGCACCAACTGCTGTGGAAATCTTCAAGCACTATCACACTAGCAAGACGAGGGGCATGACTACACCAGTCAAGGCCACTTTTGTAAGTCCTTAATCCTGATGCCTTTTAACTACTACTTACTCTGACTTGTGCATTGAACTGCACGGTTTGTAGCCAATGTATTTTACTCTTTTCAATTGTATATACAATTGTCTTAGCGTCATTGCACCTTAGAAGGTTTAAAAGAGAGGAGTGATGTTCCTTTGATCTTGATCTGTAATCTAGTTCCGTGTTGGACTTGTCTACATAATGTTACAATTGCCTGTTTGTCAGTTCTCAACTGTATTGTGATATGAATGATGTCATACTATTCTTACCGTATTATAAACTTTGTCTCTTTATCCTTAGCTATCAATACAATGTGAAGAAATAGACAATACATTAGCCATGGTACATGATCATATGTTTGGAACCTGGTTTTATTATGTACTTTGCAGTAAGATACAACAAATATTTTACACAGGTTCACCAGAATAAGTTTTGTATATAGACCAAAGCTATTTTGTTTGGTTTTGCTGCCTCCTTAATATCTTTTGTTATGGTACTACTAATGTAAAAACAAAACTTTTCAACGAGCTATGAACAAATGGTGGAACCGCCACCTTCTGAAGATGACGAGGCAACTATAACCGCAATGTCACCTCTTGTTGTAGTGGGTCAGTACCTGTCCACTAATAGTACCAAAAGCATGTTCATGCATAATACTGGGTTGGTTGTTATCGCAATCTCGTCCAAACTGCCTCATGATCAAGATATGCAAGCTCAAAACAATGTTATATCTGTGCTCCACACAAAAGTCCATTGTCAGGACCCCGATTCCAAGTCACATCGATCTAGCCGGTAACAACTCATATCACTTTGCGGCCTCACGCACGGTATTCCCATGGGTGTCGCCTTACCATGGCCCGGGACCGTTTAGCCTTTTTGGCTCACGTATATGATAGTGTCGCTAGCATCCATATGACAAAGAACCCGGGCCGACATGGCTAGTCGTGAACCCAAAGCGGCACTAACCCATGGGGACAGGCATACATGAATCACATCGAGCGTGTCGGTCGTGACTTGTGAATCCGGGCTGTAGCACCGGGCTAATAGGACTCCGGGAACCCGGGCTGTAGCGAGCTAGGCAGGGACTCTGGATGTCACCGTGACATTTCCACGAAGGCACAGAATACGGGAACAAAGTGAAACACATGCCCGGTCAAGTGACACGAGCAGTAGTCTTTGGGCTAGCAGGACTCCGGTGAACCGGGTTGTAGCGGACTACTATCGCTCAGGAAGCACTAGACTACATTTCCCCATATGAGAGGCTGCCAAGGATAAACAACTTGATTGTCGGATCCCACACATACCAAGCATTTCAAACATACACACAATATGCTCGATATGGGTAAATACAACATGGCATCACAACATAACTCTACGACTCAATTCATTAGGCTCTGAGGAGCGAGATATTACTAACATGGGTCTCACGACCCAACATACAGAGCATACAAGTCAAACACATGCGGAAGCTTAACATGTCTGAGTACAGACACCTACAAATGAAAAAGGCTGAGAAGCCTGACTATATACCAGATCCTGCCGAGGGCACAAGATCGTAGCTGAGGTAACAAGCTAAACGTCGAAGTCCACGCGGAACTACTAGCGAGACTGAAGTCTCTCTACCAAAACTTAAAATAGGCAAACGTGAGTACAAATGTACTCAGCAAGACTTACATCAGAACTAACCACATATGCATCATTATCAACAAAGGGGGTGGTGGAGTTTGACTGCAGCAAGCCAGCTTTGAATCGGTGGCTACCCTAAACTACGACTGCAAGTAACTCATTTCAGGTGGCGCACACGAGTCCACGTATTCACCATATCAATACACCACTATGGATCCACTCCCGTCTCCCTACGAGAACGCCATCCATAGCACTCACGCTTATCTTGCGTATTTTAGAGTATCCACTTTCACTTGTCTATGAAATGTTATAGGCAACCCAGAAGTCCTTTACCGCGGACACGGCTATTCAATAGATGATGTTAACCTGCAGGTGTACTTCTTCATACATGTTTCCATCACTTAGCGTCTACACGACATGTGCTCGGCAGACTTCAGCGAAAGCCGACGTGGGTGTAGACCACGACCTACCTAAACACTCAAGTCTCTAGTCCAGGTTTATCGCCTATTCGGGTTCCATCCGCAGGGAGGCCGGCCGAGGTTTCCACTAACGGCCCCGAACGATGTGTGCAGCGTTGCCGAGACACCAAACGGGCGAATCAGTACACCGTCCCACGTGCCTACCGCAACACAGCCCACCCCTAAGGTCAGCGCTGCGTGCAGCCCCCAGCATACTACAAACACCAGAAACTACTTGCAACTCCTGGACAGAGGACAAGGGTGATTAAGAAGTCGAGCGGGGTCATATTTCAGGGCCCAATGCATGGTAGTAGCTGAACCATGGATCACAAACACAGAACTCAGTTCCTGAGGACGGCTTCAATGAGACAACCTACCATGTACTCCTACATGGCCTCTCACCGCTACCTTTACCAAATCGTGTTCACACACTTAGCTCACACATAGTAGGACATGTTCACACAACTCTGATTCATCCCCGATAAATCAGACCTGACTCAACTCTAAGCAGTAGCAGGTATGACAACAAGCAAGTATGAGTAGGCACAACAGGGCTCAAACAACTCCTACTCATGCTAGTGGGTTTCATCTATTCTTTGTGGAATGACAGGTCATCACGAGAGGATAAAGGGGTTCAGCTACATGACAAGTAACAGATGAATCGTTGTTGTCCTAATGTAGTAAAAAAGAGCAGGAGGCGAGAGAGTGGGATTGTATCGGAATGAACAAGGGGTTTTGCTTGCACGCACTTCGAAGATAATATAGCTCTTCATCGGTGTCATCGAACTCATCGTCGGAACCACGGCTATCGAGAGGGGACAAACACCGGCAACTGAGAAAGAACACAATCAATGCAATGCCACAATATGATGCATGATCATGACATGGCAATATGCTGTGATTTGAACTAATGCATCTGGCTATGATTTAAATGAAGTTGGTTTGAATACATGATTCAAATTCCAACTCCATATATGATTATTTAAATGCCTTTTAAATGTTTTGTCCAAAACATAGGACAAACATTGTTCAAACATGCATGAAAATGATACAGATGGATAGGTTGCATTTTTCTAATCATTTTTCATATATAACTTATTTAATTTGGAGTTACGGTTGAATTTCTATTAATTTTAGAAGTTTAGATCATTTTCTGGAATTTCCTGATTTATTTTAAAACCAGAGAGTCACTTATTGCGTCAGCACTGTGTCATGCTTGCGTCAGCAAGTCAACAACGCTGACCAGGTCAGTCTCATAGGGCTGCGTTGGTCACTGGCATGTGGGGCCACTCAAGGGCCACGTCAGCATGGTCAACTCCGACGCGTGGGTCCCGCTTGGTTTAATTAAAACTGATTAAAAGGATAACCAGTGGTTATTTAGCTGGTGGGGCCCTAATGTTAGCGGATAGTGTGATTAAACTAAACACCATTAAGCCCTAATGACGTAGCCACGTCGGTCGCGCCGACGATTAAATGACGGCGACCACGGCTCGCGGCGGCGACGCTCGGGATCGAGCTGTAGGCCGCGGTTTGTCGTGCAGAAAGCATCGGGGAGGAGCCCTTGCTCAGGCGCATCCAATGGGCTAGGCAGGGGGTCACGGGGCTGCCGGAATTTTGCCCACGACGAGTTTTGGCGGCGGCGCAGCTACGGGTTTGCACGGGCGCGACGTGGCGGATCACGAGGAGCTCAACTGTGACACTCCAAAAGTTTTCCTTTGGTTTTCTTCAAAATTTTGTTGGATTTGAAGGAGGTCTCCAAAACACTTCCAAAAATCTCTCTCAAAGCTTTTTCCCTTCAGCAAATATTTTATTCTTTCATCTCCTTCAACTCTAGTGTTTGGTTTTAAATTTTCTTCTGATTGCCCTCTTCTCAAAATTTCAAGAAAAATCTTTGGAGTATTTTCTTTCAAAGGGAAACTCTAGGAGTTTTTCATCCTCTCCCATATTTGAAACCATTCATGATTCTTCCATGCACCACATGGTAAAACCTTCCCAAAAATCTCTCCTTCCACTTTGGTACAACTCAAACATTCTGTCCAAACTAATAAAATCCATTTTTCGATTTTATTACAATTATTTCTCCTCTCAAAATAATTCTGTCTTTTCTTTTGAGCCTAGGTGATTTGCAAAGCAAGTACCCTAATGCTTTTGATTTTTTGACCTCAACTCCACACCCCTGGATAGTCCTTGGTATCCACAACCCAGAACCATCTTGATCCACTCTTCTTCTTTTCAAATATTTCAAATTTCACTCACTACAAGTTTGGACCAGATTTGCCAAATTTGGTGAAATTCATATCTACACTTCTCCAAAAATTCCACCAAAATTCAGGCAACCTGTACTTGCAATGAGAGACCACTCCACCAAAACTCAGCTCAAGGAAAAATCCCTGGATACAAGAATCATTTTGTCAAACACCTGGCATGCACTGTTTTGTTCATATTCAGTAAATTCAGAAAGTTCAGTGTCGTTTCTCCGACAGAACTTTAGTCACATGCCCACTGTGTGTTTGGCTCGATGCTCGCAGCCTGGCCTGCTTGTCCGGAGCTCCACACGCGCGCTTGGCGCCTTTCCCGGCGTCGGTGGCACCGCCCGCCCGGCGTGCTTTGTGGCATCAAACACCGTGAACGGCGATGGGAGGCAAAACTGCGCGCAACGCCGCTCTGCGCCGCGTTGCCCCGGTGGCTGTGGCCACCTCCTTGCCAAGACGATGCGGCACCGTCATTGCCGCACGCCGCAGAGCACGCTCTCTACCGCCGATGGGCCGTGCGGCCGTTCCGTCGAGGGCAAGCCGTAAACCTTCCTCCCGTGCTGAGCTGGACCCTAAAATGGCACCACTACTCCACCTAGGCGATGCTCAAGCTCCTAAGCTGACCGTCCAGCCACAGCGCCGCCGTAATCAACTCGCCGGACTTATCCGTTCACGGCAACCGACTCGGGCCGGCTATATATAGCACCCCCGAGCCTGCCCTCGCCCCCGCACGACTCCACCACCTCACTAGACCCCGCCTAGCCACTGGGAGAGCCTTGAGGGGCCCTTCTTCCCCGACTCCGGCCGCCCCGTTCCGCCTCGGCCTCCACCTCAATTCGCTTTGGTGAGGCCATCTCCGACGCCCTAACTTCGTCAGCAACCCTCTCAAGCAACTAGGAGACTAAACCCCACTCCTATTTGACCCCGCAGCTCCCTCCGTGAGATCCACGACGGCCCGAACCGCCGTCCGTCGGAGCAAGGGCCGCCGTCGACACAGTGCTCGCCGGCGATCACCACCACCACCCACAGATGTGGAACGGTGCACTGATCTCGAACGTAACCCCCGATCACCTTGCCTCGCCGTGGATCGCCGCCGGCGACCACCGCACCTCTCGGGCGCCGTCGCGCTCTGTTTGAAATTTCAAACCCGACAGGTGGAGCCCGCCTATCAGCCTCACAGCCGTCTCTTTTAAACGAAACGTTATCCTGGACTTTTCCACAGAGCCCCCTGGAAACTTTATGTTTCATTACAAATGGGTCCTTGGACCAAAACTCTTATAACTTTTAAACAGAAAATGATTTTTGATTGATTCCTTTTCTGTCATCTTTATTTCTCTGTCTAGTTTTTTTTCATATTTATTTGAAAAATATTTGGATCAACTTTCTGTACCCCACGGTATTTACGTTAGCGCGTGTATTTTTGTTTGCCGTAGATACCGATGGAGGTGACGGAACCGCGAACTTCGCCGAGCTAGACCCCGACTACTCCGAACCAGGCAAGCAAAGTTTGAACTTTTGATATGATGAGTGTCTGGGCATGTTTGCATTATTTTTGTATCATGGCACGTTCATGAGAATTTTCGATGATAGTTTATCTCGTGAGCATTGAGGCAAATAAGCTCGGTAAATCCGTGAGTTGCTGGAAACTTGTTGCATGGCCATGAGTTGGCATGAGTATGGGTAAGATGGCAGTGTTGTAGCATGCCAAGCTTATGCCATATCGTTGACCCAGTGTCAACATAAATCGGTCAGATTCCCGTCAGTCTTCCCTTCCGTACTACCACCTGTTTCCATAAGGGATACGACCTAGTAGGTTGCAAACCACTTCCTGGTCCACACCAAATCGAGAGGCGGGATGAAGGTTCCAAGCCCTAGATTAAAGCCTTTCATCCGGTCGGGGGCATGGGTGTTTCGGTTGGGACCGAGAGGGGGCACCCTTAGAGCGCCAGATATAAATTTGATCCCATGCTATTCGAGATTGTGATCTCCCCGTCTCAAAGTTTTTCTTAAATGCTGTCTAGGGAGATTCCTGGCAACGTGAGGTATGATGGGTGTGTACTAGTTAGTTGTGTTTCCTCTGAAATACCATAAACGGAACTAGTCCTTCATGACTACGGAAATCCGTTGGCTGTGGACAATTTTGGTACAAACTCTGCAGAGTCAAAATTCTTGAATTCATCTTATTCATGTCCAAGTACCGTGATCATCTCATCTTGTCAAGTGTCAGTCTCGATGTGAAACTCCACGAGAACCATTGAGTATTAAATGTTTACTTTCACGTGAACGGACTAACCCGCTTCTTGTCTTGTGATGAATATTTTACGTGAGCACTATATCTTGTCGATTATAAATAATGAATTATAAGCCCTTTACTGCGATGTCGCTCAGACGTCCGATCGCGGCATTGTTGTTATTTATTTTCATTATAAGCCCTTTCTGCGATGTCGCCAGACGTCCGATTGCGGCATTGTTGTTATTTATATTCATTATAATCCCCCTCTGCGATGTCGCTCAGACGTCCGACTGCGGCATTGTTGTTATTTATTTTCATTATAAGCCCTTTCTGCGATGTCGCTCAGACGTCCGACTGCGACATTGTTGTTATTTATTTTCATTATAAGCCCTTTCTGCGATGTCGCTCAGACGTCCGACCGCGGCATTGTTGTTATATATTTTCATTATAAGCGCTTTCTGCGATGTCGGTCAGACGTCCGACTGCGGCATCGTTATTACTTACTTTTATTATAAGCCCTTTCTGTGATGTCGCTCCGACGTCCATCATGCACGCATGTATTTTTATTTCAATATAAGCCCTTTATGAGGTGTCGCCCAGACACCCGACTGTGGCATGTTTTACTTATTTTCACCCTTCGAGGCGTCACTTCAGACACTCGATCGGTTTTGAGTTTATCCTTCTTTGGGTTTTCGAGCGGACTACCGCCGATTCCCTTCTTATTTTATTTTGCTATACTAATTTATCTGAGCATTGTTAAAATTAATCATGACTCATTCATGCATTCATTTGTTATATCTTTTGTCCGAACTGCCTTCCGAGTACTTTCAAAGTACTCACCTGGCTTGTTGATTTGGCCAGATGCTGACGAAGGCGATCTCATGGATGATGAATTCGATAGCGAGTCTGACGCCTAGAGGAATCCCAGTCACTCTCGTGCGATCCCTGGACTAGTCATTGTGATATATCCGCTTCCGCTGCCCAAATAAATTCATCGAGCCTCACCTCGGCTTTCGATGAGCCGCCCGATCTGATGAGACTTATTAACCACCCCGCTGTGTTATTCCACCAACCACTCATATCTCGAGTCAGTAGTATTCCCACCCCACACCTTTGAGTCATATCCGCCACTATGTATAATTATTGGCGTGTTTGTAATAATTGGTTGGGCATCTTCAGTCCGACCCCTGTAAAGTTGTATTGCTACTGGCTTATTGTATCAAAGTTTTGTCTACCGGTATGAAGGATTTTCCCCATATTGGACTTCATAGGTCGGTGGTTCAATAAATATTTTTATTGAAAAACCGGTCGTGACAAGCTTGGTACCAGAGCCAGGCTGACTGTAGGGAAGCCACTAGGTGCGATCGCTAATCGGTTATTAGCATAATAGAGCTATTTTATTTTTTTCACAAATGTAGACAATTTCTTACAAGGCATAAATTTATGATTTGACTACTCGGGACTTTTGCCTCTTGTTGTAGATGGTCGGCAACGATTGCGAAGTCGCAGATGTTCGCCAACATGCCCGATGGGTTCGTCAAGCTTCTCTCCTTCATCGTCCAAGTCGCGATGGGGCGGATGTGCGCCATCTTCTCTCTCAGCACTAGGTCAACGACTGTCTGACCATGCACCAAGCCGTGGTGGAATTCAAGAGAGGACGAGTTGAGCGCTACCGGTTCGTGGGGAGAGCCATGCCCACAGAGAAGCATGCACTGCAGATGGTAGCCCGTGAAGCGATAGCTCGTCTCAGGGATATCCTTCCTTCGATGAGGACTCGTCGCTACCGCTACCTACCATGTCACGTGCCATACACCTGCCACTACGCGTTCTCTTGCCCCAGAGAACGGGACAAAGCTTTTGAGATGCTCATCGAGTATCTCCGAGCTTTGGAGGCAGCCTTCGACAACCTGGTGGACGACTTTGTAGCTGCCCGCATGGACTCAGTCCATGGCTGTGCCGCCAACAGGAGGGAGCTCCTGCGCGCCGCACCGCCACTTACTTTCTGCCTCACATCAAGATCGTTTGCTCCTGCTGCTCGCACCACTACTCGTTGCCTGCCTACCACGGAGGAGTTCAACCACGTCATTGCGCCTACTCCGTCTGCTCGCACCACCCCTCGTGCCCGCCAGATTCGACTTGTCCCAAGACAGGCACCTGCTCCACCAACTCCAGCAAGCGCCTCACGTCTGGAGCCTATCTCCGAAGAGGAGGTTGAGTCCCCACCTATCTACGCCTCACCCTTGGCAGGCCAAGGGAAATCCTTACCATCTCCGACTAAGCACGCTTAGCCGCCTTGTATGATACCGACTTGTTTGATATGTTTATATCTAAATAGGCTGTGAGAAGTAGTTTGTTTGCGCATCCTGTAGGATCCGGAGAAGTGCACTAGACTAAATAACATGTCAGGGATTGATGTACGCATATCCCGAGTGACGATTGTATAATTACTGCTATGCGTGTAAGATATGTAATGAACAGTCCTTCTCCGTGCGCAAACGTATTTTCTCTTGAAAAATCTTGGAGCATTTGCAACTTTTTGCATCTTCTTGAATTTATTGGTTTTTGCGGCTCAATTTCTTTTCTTATGAGTGTTTCAAATATATCCCCAGAGTGAACTATGTCTCGTCCTTGGACGCGCTCCATGCCAACTCCGACAGAGGAAAATTATGGCACACCCTGTGCAACAATTTCAAGACAGGATGACAAGTCACAGGACGGTGAAAGCGGCACTTTCCCAAATGTGCCGTCTTTATGAACAAAGTCAGCAGCAACATCGAAATACTGAACCAAGTCATCAATATGGGAAATCACCGTGGGCGATATCAGCAGCAATCAAAATTATCTCGAGCTCTGAAGACACGTCCCCAAACATTTTTCTCACACTGACAAACCTCTTGAAGCCGAGGACTGGCTTCGAGACATGGAGAAAAAATTAATCATTGCCCAGTGTTCAGATCTTGAGAAAGTGCTTTGCGCTCCGCACTATCTCACTGGAGCAGCCGCATCGTGGTGGGAAAATTTCCTACACATGCACCCCAACGAAAATAATATATCATGGGAGGAATTTAAAGAAGGTTTTCGTGGGGCACATATTCCTAAGAGTCTTATGAAGATCAAAAGAGAGAATTTGATGACCTCAAGCAAAGGACAATGGCGGTGTCGAGAATACAACAGTCAGTTTACCCTGCTGTCTTGCTACGCCAACGAGGAGCGTATGTCAGAAAATAAAAAGATGGAGAAATTCCTAGACGGTCTGACGCCCGCACTTAAATGCCAATTGGTCATACACACATTTCCAGATTTTAAGACGCTCGTGGATAAGGCCATTACCTTGGAAAATGAGAGACGCAGCTTAGAAGATTTCCGCAAGCGGAAGAGGGACTAGACTAAACACACCCGCAACCACCGCAGCAAGACAGATGTTCAGAAAAACTGGACACCCAAACCCACGACAAGCGTCTCACGCCCAATCAAGAATTTCCACGCAAGGGACAAGGAGTTCACATATCGCCCAGGCGTTACTGTTACGCTTAGGAGAAGAAGGGCACTATGCCAAGCAGTGCCCAAGGCCAAGGAACTCGCCCCCAAAGCCGAACAACGGAAGCAATAATTCGGCGCCAAAGCGCAACAATTTCAACCCAAATACCACCACAGGAAAGGTCATCTGAACCACGTGACCAAAGAGGAAGCACAAAATGCCCCAGATATCGTACTCGGTACGTTTCCTGTCAACACAATACCTGCCATGGTTTTGTTTGATTCTGGAGCTTCTCACTCATTCGTTTCGAAAAGTTTTGCTTTGCAAAATAATTTTTCGATGCTTCCCTTGGGAAAATCTATGATCGTCAAGTCCTCGAATTAAGCAAGTTACCCGTAATTATTGCCGTGGTGTAGTTATCGAGTTTGAAGGGTTGAAGTTTCACGCAAATCTTATCGTGTTGGAAAATAAAGGACTGGATGTCATCTTAGGGATGGATTGGTTAACTACCAACAAAGGTTTTATTGATCGCTTCAACAGGACCGTAATTCTCACCCATCACCACGGGAAGACCATAAAGGTTACAGCCAAGGAAAGAAAATTATCCCGCAACCGAGATTGAATAAGGTGGATATTTCTGAATTGAGCAAGGTTCCAGAGTGTGTGAATTTCAGATGTGTTTCGAAGAACTACCGGGCATGCCACCAGATCGAGAGATAGAATTCAGCATTGAGCTAGCACCCGGAACCGCTCCCATATACAAGAAACCGTACAGAATGGCACCATCCGAATTGGTAGAACTGAAGAAGCAAATAAAGGAGCTGTTTGAAAAAGGGTACATACGGGCCAGTTCCTCACCTTGGGGTTCACCAATTTTGTTTGCCAAAAAGAAGGATGGAACACTGAAATTGTGCATACACTATCGAGCGCTAAACATGGTCACAATCAAGAACAAATATCCGATGCCATGAATAAATGATTTATTCGATCAACTCGCTAAGGCCAAGGTGTTCTCAAAGATTGACTTGAGATCGGGATACCATCAACTGAAAGTGCGAACCGAAGATATTCCCAAGACCGCTTTCACCTCCAGATACGGATTGTATGAGTTCACCGTAATGCCATTCGGACTAACAACGCCCCCGCATATTTTGTTCACCTCATGAACAAAGTATTCATGAAGTTTATGGATAAGTTTGTTGTGGTATTTATCGATGATATTCTGGTATACTCCAAAACACCAGAAGAGCACGCTGAACATCTCCGGATTGTACTAGGAGAACTCAGGAAACATCAGTTGTACGCTAAATTCAGCAACTGCGAATTTTGGCTAAAGCAAGTAGGTTTTCTAGGCCACGTACTGACTCAAGAAGGTATCGCCGTAGACCCGGAAAAGGTCAAGGCCGTACTTGGATGGAAGCCACTAGCCAGCGTGACGGATGTACGAAGTTTCTTGGGAATGGCAGGATACTACCAGAGATTTATTGAAGGATTCTCCACCATAGCAAAGCCAATGACGCAACTACTCAAGAAAGACAGGAAGTTTGAATGGACGGAGGCCTGCGAGAAAAGTTTCCAAGAACTAAAGAGGAGACTGACGACAAAGACCAAAGATTAATTGTGCGGATATACACAAAAATTTTGAGGTATTTTGTGAAGCATCTCGAAAAGGCCTCGGTGCGTATTAATGCAACAAGGCAAGGTTATGCATATGTTTCCAGACAACGGCAAGCATGAGGAAAATTACCCTACCCATGACACGGAATTAGCGGCGATTATTCATGCACTCAAGGAATGGAGACACTTTTACTTGGTAATCGCTAGAAATATACACGGACCACAAAAGCCTCAAGTACATTTTCACACAACCGAACTAAATTCTGGCAGCGACTTTGGTTGGAATTAGTAAAGGATTATGATGTTGGGATCCACTACCACCCGGCAAGGCAAATGTTGTAGCAGATGCTCGAGTCGGAACCCCAGTCCGACAACGACGGCTGCCAGACTTAAGACCTGAATTCCAGCAGGAATTCGCAAAGCTCAACCCGATGGTGGTCACCAAGGCAGTGTGTCAAACTTAGAAGTACGGCCTACCCTGATAGAGAAGGTTAAAGAGGCTCAACGTGGACACCCCAGCATTGAAGGTATAAAACGGAAGATGAAGTTGGGCAAGGCCTCGGAATTCATTATTGACGAGCAAGGAATATTGTGGTACGGGAATAGGCTTTGCGTACCAAATATCCATGACCTTAAACAGCAAATCCTGGCTGAAGGCCACACCGCTCCATATTCAATCCATCCCGGAGGAACAAAAATGTACAAAGATCTTCAGGAAACATTTTGGTGGCATGGTATAAAGAGACATAGCCACGTTTATTGCATGTTGTGACTCTTGTCAACGCATCAAGGCCGAGCACCGTAAACCGGCCGGCTGTTGCAACCAAATAAGATACCCGAGTGGAAATGGGACGAGATTGGAATGGATTTTATTGTTGGACTACCTCAGTCCACGACACGGACATGATGCCATATGGGTCATCAGCGATAGATCGACTAAAGTAGCACACTTCATCCCGTGAAGACAACACACACCACTCGAAGCTTGCTAGGCTCTACCTCTCCCGTATCGTTTGCCTACAGGAGTCCCAAAGAAAATAATCTCGGACAGAGGCACTCAATTCGCCTCCTGGTTTTGGGATCACTTACAACAAGCTCACAGGAACTCACCATGGCGTTCAAGACCGCATACCACCCCTGCAGATGGGCGGTGGCGAGTAAACCAGATTCTAGAAGATATGCTAAGAGCATGTGTCCTCACCTATGGGACCAGTTGGGAGGAGAGCTTACCATACGCAGAATTCGCATATAACAATAGCTATCGATCCAGCCTGCAAATGGCACCATTTGAAGCTCAGACGGACGAAGATGTCGTACCCGCTAAACTGGTGGAAACCAGGAGATACCATATCTTTCGCCCGCACCTGCTCAAAGAGGTCAAGATAAACTCAAGGTAATTAAGGACCGACTCAAGACAGCCCAAAGTCGACAAAAGAGTTATTACGATCAGAAGCATCGTGGAGTCCATTTTGAACCCGGTGAATTTGTGTACCTACGAGTATCTCCCATGAGGGGCCTGCACCGATTCAAGATTAAAGGGAAGCTAGCACCAAGATTCATCGGACCATTCTGCATAGTAGCACGAAGGGGCACGGTGGCCTACCAGCTAGACTTACCCGAAGAATTATCAGACATCCACGACGTATTCCAGTCTCCCAATTGAGGAAGTGTGTAAGCAACCCAGAGAAACAAGTACCCCATAAAAACATTGACGTGCAACCAGACCTTACATATCGGGAGCATCCGATAAAAATCTTGGAAGAGTCAGAAAGGAGAACCCGACAGAAAACCACCAAGTTCTTCAAAGTTCAATTGGAGCAACCACACCGAAAGTGAAGCCACTTGGGAAAGAGAGGATTTCCTTCGAACAGAGCACCCACAATTATTTGAGGATCAACTGGAATCTCCGGGACGAGATTTTTCCTAAGGGGGTAGGTGTTGTGACACTCCAAAATTTTTCCTTTAGTTTTCTTCAAAATTTTGTTGGATTTGAAGGAGGTCTCCAAAACCCTTCCAAAAATCTCTCTCAAAGCTTTTTCCCTTCAGCAAATATTTTATTCTTGCATCTCCTTCAACTCTAGTGTTTGGTTTTAAATTTTCTTCTGATTGCCCTCTTCTCAAAATTTCAAGAAAAATCTTTGGAGTATTTTCTTTCAAAGGGATACTCTAGGAGTTTTTCATCCTCTCCCATATTTGAAACCATTCATGATTCTTCCATGCACCACATGATAAAACCTTCCCAAAAATCTCTCCTTCCACTTTGGTACAACTCAAACATTTTGTCCAAACTAATAAAATCCATTTTTGGATTTTATTCCAATTATTTCTCCTCCCAAAATAACTTTGTCTTTTCTTTTGAGCCTAGGTGATTTGCAAAGCAAGTACCCTAATGCTTTTGATTTTTGACCTCAACTCCACACCCCTGGATAGTCCTTGGTATCCACAACCCAGAACCATCTTGATACACTCTTCTTCTTTTCAAATATTTCAAATTTCACTCACTACAAGTTTGGACCAGATTTGCCAAATTTGCTGAAATTCATATCTACACTTCTCCAAAAATTCCACCAAAATTCAGGCGACCTCTAGTTGCAATGAGAGACCACTCCACCGAAAATCAGCTCAAGGAAAAATCCCTGGATACTAGAATCATTTTGTCGAACACCTGGCATGCACTGTTTTGTTCATATTCTGTAAATTCAGAAAGTTCAATGTCGCTTCTCCGACAGAACTTCAGTCACATGCCCACTGTGCGTTTGGCTCGATGCTCGCAGCCTGGCCTGCTTGTCCGGAGCTCCACACGCGCGCTTGGCGCCTTCCCGGCGTCGGTGGCACCACAGCCTGCTGTGCGGCGTGCTTTTACGGCGAAACACCGTAGCAATGACGGGGGGGCTAAACTGCGGCGCAACGCCGTTCGGCGCCGCCCAAGTGTCCTGGTGGCTCCGCGTGGCCACCTCCTTGCCAGCACATGCATGCGGCACCTTTGCCGTGGCTTGGCACGCGCAGAGCGCGCTCTCTGCCGCCGACGGGCCGTGTGGTCGTTCCGTCGAGGGCAAGCCGTAAGCCTTCCTCCCATGCTGAGCTGGACCCTAAAATGGCACCACTACTCCACCTAGGCGATGCTCAAGCTCCTAAGCCGACCGTCCAGCCACAGCACTGCCGTAATCAACTCGCCGGACTTATCCGTTCACGGCAACCGACTCGGGCCGGCTATATATAGCACCCCGAGCCTCGCCTCGCCCGCACGACTCCACCACCTCACTAGACCCCACCTAGCCACTGGGAGAGCCTCGAGGGGCCCTTCTTCCCCGACTCCGGCCGCCCCATTCCTCCTCGGCCTCCACCCCGATTCGCTCTGGTGAGGCCGTCTCCGACACCCTAACTTCGTCAGCAACCCTCTCGAGCAACTAGGAGACTAAACCCCACTCCTATTTGACCCCCGCAGCTCCCTCCGGCGAGATCCATGACTGCCCGAACCGCCGTCCACGAGCAAGGGTCAGCGTCGACACAGTGTTTCGCCGGCCGAACACCACCACCACCCACAGACGCGGAACGGTGCACTGATCTCGAAGGTAACCCCCGATCACCTTGCCTCGCCGTGGATCGCCGCCGGCGACCACCGCACCTCTCGGGCGCCATCGCGCTCTGTTTGAAATTTCAAACCCGATAGGTGGAGCCCGCCTGTCAGCCTCACAACCGTCTCTTTTAAACGAAACGTTATCCTGGACTTTTCCACAGAGCCCCCTGGAAACTTTCTGTTTCATTACAGATGGGTCCTTGGACCAAAAATCTTATAACTTTTAAACAGAAAATGATTTTTGATTGATTCCTTTTCTGTCATCTTTATTTTTCTGTCTAGTTTTTTGTCATATTTATTTGAAAAATATTTGGATCAACTTTCTGTACCCCACGGTATTTACGTTAGCGCGTGTATTTTTGTTTGCCGTAGATACCGAAGGAGGTGACGGAACCGCGAACTTCGCCGAGCTAGACCCCGACTACTCCAAACCAGGCAAGCAAAGTTTGAACTTTTGATATGATGAGTGTCTGGGCATGTTTGCATTACTTTTTTATCATGGCACGTTCATGAGAATTTTCGATGATAGTTTATCTCGTGAGCATTGAGGCAAATGAGCTCGGTAAATCCGTGAGTTGCTGGAAACTTGTTGCATGGCCATGAGTTGGCATGAGTATGGGTAAGATGGCAGTGTTGTAGCATGCCAGGCTTATGCCATATCGTTGACCCAAAGGTCAACATAAATCGGTCGATTCCGTCCGTCTTCCTTTCCGTACTACCACCTGTTTCCCGCAAGGGATACGGCCTAGTAGGTTGCAAACCACTTCTGGTACACACCAAATCGAGAGGCGGGATGAAGGTTCCATGGCCCTGGATTAAATCCTTTCATCCGGTCGGGGGCATGGGTGTTTAAATTGGGACCGAGAGGGGGCACCCTTAGAGCGCCAGATATAAATTTGATCCCATGCTATTCGAGATTGTGATCTCCCCGTCTCAAAGTTTTTCTTAAATGCTGTCTAGGGAGATTCCTGGCAACGTGAGGTATGATGGGTGTGTACTAGTTAGTTGTGTTTCCTCTGAAATACCGTAAACGGAACTAGTCCTTCACGACTACGGAAATCCGTTGGCTGTGGACAATTTTGGTACAAACTCTGCAGAGTCAAAATTCTTGAATTCATCTTATTCATGTCCAAGTACCGTGATCATCTCATCTTGTCAAGTGTCGGCCTCAAAGGATGTAAACTCACGAGAACCATTGAGTATTAAATTTTACTTTCACGTGAACGGACTAACCCGCTTATTGTCTTGTGATGAATATTTTCCGTGAGCACTATATCTTGTCGATTATAAATACTGAATTATAAGCCCTTTTCTGCGATGTCGCTCAGACGTCCGATCATGCGGCATTGTTGTTATTTATTTTCATTATAAGCCCTTTCGCGATGTCGCCAGACGTCATTGCGGGATTGTTGTTATTTATTTTCATTATAAGCCCTTTACGCGATGTCGCTCAGACGTCCGATTGCGGCATTGTTGTTATTTATTTTCATTATAAGCCCTTTCTGCGATGTCGCTCGACGTCTGTTGCGGCATTGTTGTTATCTATTTTCATTATAAGCCCTTTTCGCGATGTCGCTCAAGCGTCCATTGCGGCATTGTTGTTATTTATTTTCATTATAAGCCCTTTCTGCGATGTCGCTCAGACGTCCGACTGCGGCATTGTTGTTATATATTTTCATTATAAGCTCTTTCTGCGATGTCGCTCAGACTTCCGACTGTGGCATCGTTATTATTTACTTTTATTATAAGCCCTTTCTGTGATGTCGCTCCGACGTCCGACTGCGGCACGCATGTATTTTTATTTCAATATAAGCCCTTTATGAGGTGTCGCCCAGACACCGATCGTGGCATGTTTTACTTATTTTCACCCTTCGAGGCGCCACAGACACTCGATCAGTTTTGAGTTTATCCTTCTTTGGGTTTTCGAGCGCTTTTCACCGCCGATTCCCTTCTTATTTTATTTTGCTATACTGATTTATCTCGAGCATTGTTAAAATTAATCATGACTCATTCATGCATTCATTTGTTATATCTTTTATGCGAACTGTCTTGCGAGTACTTTCAAAGTACTCACCGGCTTGTTGATTTGGCGGAATCTTGACGAAGGCGATCTCATGGATGAAGAATTCGATAGCGAGTCCGACGCCTAGAGGAATCCCATCGGTCGTATGCGATCCTGGACTAGTCATTGTGATATATCCGCTTCCGCTACCCAAATAAATTCATCGAGCCTCACCTCGGCGCTCGATGAGCCGCCGATCTGATGAGACTTATTAACCACCCCGCTGTGTTATTCCACCAACCACTCATATCTCGAGTCATTAGTATTCCCACCCCACACCTTTGAGTCATATCCGCGACTATGTATAATTATCGGCGTGTTTGTAATAATTGGTTGGGCATCTTCAGTCCGACCCCTGTAAAGTTGTATTGCTACTGGCTTATTGTATCAAAGTTTTGTCTACCGGTATGAAGGATTTTCCTCATATTGGACTTCATAGGTCGGTGGTTCAATAAATATTTTTATTGAAAAACCGGCCGTGACATCAACCAAGGGCATAGACGGTGTTGTGGGGTCACCAAGAGCACGTCTGTGCCACTAGGGCGAGCAAGCGAAGCTCGGGAGCGCGTGGCTCAACGTCCATGGCAGTGGCGGCTTCGGTCGTCAGTGAACTAGGAGCTACGGCGTGAAAACGGGACAACAGAGAGGGGGGTTCGGGGGAGAGGCTTATGACGGTTGAAACAGTGTAGACGGCGAGCTCGGGGAAGGCCTGAGCTGAGCGGGGCGGCGAGGTCGATCTCCGGCGGCAAAGGAGGGGAAAGGCATCGGTGGCGGTGTTGCAGCGCGTCCGGGGCCTCGTGGGTCGTCGAGGAGGTCGGGGACGTCGAGACGGAGCTCGCAGGCACGGCGAGGGGTCGAGGGGGAGGCAGTGGCCGCGACTATGGCGAACGGCGGCGACGAACTCGCTCGGGCATGAGGGGGAGAGGACGAGGGGGAGCATAGGAGGGGAGAGTGGTGTCCAGGGGCCGAGGCAGCACCGAGCAGAAGACGCGAGGCGTCGCGGTGGCCAGGTGACGCAGGCAAGCAGCTGCGTGCCGGCGTGCATGCGTGCGCAGGCCTTGAGCCTGCGCCCCTATCCTCTGGCGAGAGGAGAGGACTTGGCGAGGGCGGTTGGCTGGGCGGCCTGAGCCAGGCCGACAAGTGGCCTGTAAGTCGAGTAAATTTTTCCCCTTTCTATTTCTTTTCTATATTTTTGACATTCATTTGCTTTAATAAAATACTAAACCATTTTATTTCCTGATGCCAATTTTTGTAGGAACTAGTGGTATTAATCCAGAGCTCTTCAACAAATGGCATAATTTTTTGGACATATATTATATATATTACATATATATATCCAATGGAAATAATCGGATTAATCCAAATGCCCAAAATAAATACTTATGAGCTCCTAAAAATATTGGTTTGATTTTCATCTCTGTCCAATATTTTCAGAGAACAACATGAACATTTTCTTGGACCTTTTTGGAGCAATTTTTCTCTGGGTCATTTCCAGAAATGATTCTGAGCGTTTCACAAATCCCCATTTCAAAATTTAAATGGAATTTAAACATGATGCACACATGACTAGCTAGTCTTGAGCATACCAGAACTAGGGATGTGACAACTCACCCCCACTAAATGAGAATCTCGTCCCGAGATTCAAGACGTGAGGTAAGAAGACAGAGGGGACACTAGCTAACACGATCTTCACGATCCAGGTTGCACTTCATAAGAACGTTATTCGATCATCATCTTGATCTTGACATCTTGCTTTGAGAACTTCATCTATCATCACAATGAGAGGAGAAGGAGATTTTAGAAGGATCGATCTTCTCAAGGATCGAACAACTCAGGGTTAGCTCACGGAATGAGACATAGCAACATTTCAAGAGCTGAGACATGGAACATACATCCAGAGGGATGGAGTGTAACAGATGACGAAGATTCACTACGTAGGCACAATTCCACACTTAAGAAGGTGGTGAACGGTTGTCCACGTAGCAAGGAGTTGAGTTGCCATGATACCATAACGTGACATCTTAAGGAAGGTGACCCGCAGAGATATTCCCTTAAGTGGCAAAAAGAATTACTTTTGATATAGAGATCATTGAGACTCTTTATACCAGCCTAAGGCAATCACAATCGATCATTTGAAGGAGTTCGAAAGAATGACATACTCGGACTAGAATGGATGATGTGGACTACCTTGTTGAAGACAACACAATGAATGACTTTTGCTTATCATCGGAAATGGATGGGACCCATGGTAGGACCACTTTTGAAGATGATCCTAAACAACAATTACTGAGAGGGCAGCCCATGGGGGGGTTGGCACAATGGCGGTGCAAGCTGGGAACAAGACGCGGCTGTTGGGAATGTTCCAACCATCATATCTGCCTGAGATTCAGATCCGATTGGTGATAGGATACTTCAGACTCAGCATGTCCGAAAGAAAGGGTGCAACACAAATCGACGAGATGACACTGCGAGATTCTCAGGATATGAACTACGATAGCAAGCTCCAAAACTTGAGCTGGTTCTGCTACACACATGTGAACATGTTGTCCTAGACAAGCATGACCACATAGTGGTCTTACAATAAAACACTACCGAGTTCAGGTGGGAACCATCATCGCGGATAACGAAGTCCTTGCATAAGTCATATGATTAGCTCTTATGAACAAACTTCTTCTCCTTGAACAACTCAGTTAGTGGCTTGGTGTGCTAGGGAATTCATATGGAATGAAGATGATCAGTCTATCAGACCATAGAATACTTCACACATGCATGACTGACTTGGGATGATTCTAGAGGAAGCAAAAACAAACTTTCTCAGATCCACGGCGACAACTTACATCAAATGCACGTGAATTAGAGGAAGTCACTTCTTTCATCCAAACATAGGCTTCATGAACGAAACACGAAGATAATGCTTACAAAGTTTCCAACACTAGGTTGGTGTTCGACATGAATCATGGGGAGACAAAATGCTGGCGATGGGCTCAACAACACCTCATCGGAATTTCCATATCACTGGACTTCCACCATCATGTGAACACGGTGATAGCATTGGTCAGACCAAAAGATGTAATGGTATATACTCGAGGAATCAACCATGGGTAAGACAACATTAGGAACATCGTTGGTTCTGATTTGATTTGACGTTAGCCCATACTCAAATCAAAGATTGGACAAGACAATAGATTCTACAACTGATCACAGGGATCAGTCGATGAAGATGTCATCTTTCTTCAACACACACACAAAAGGATATCCCTTAAAATAAACTAAGTTGGACAAGCTTTTATCTTCCAACTCTCCAAGTTGTTGTTTGGCTCAACCAACTAGCTCAGGGGTATCCAACATGATTCTTGGAGAATGGGTGGTTTACAAGGAAACCAACTTGATCACGAGCTCAACATAGCGGTCAGGTGACAACCTGGTGATACTTCCGTGAAGATATCCGGAAGATCATGAACCACCAATATGTTACTAAGCTCGAGAACAATCTTGCTTCTCAAAGCAAGACGGAATGAACAATAAGCAAGGGATTGAATAATCCTAACTCATTGATCGAAGAGTGCACCGGAAATAAGGACTAGGTAGCACGATCAATCTTAGGATGCTGATTCAATAACCAACACGCTAAGAATGAGAATATTGTCCATTTACTACCAAGCAACGAGGTTGCTAGGAGTATCGATTTCACACATCACAGTTCACTTGTCGGTATTCCGGTTGCAACAACACGAAACCGAGGAGTGAATGATGATGGCGAGAAGTATCACTACATCAAGAATCGATAAGAGGTGGTGCAATTCTCATGACAGACATAAAGATGGTAACACTCCAGGTGGAACAGAATCAAAAGATAGATTGGCATTTTGATCTGCGGAATACAACTGCTTTGACCCAATGCTAGATATGGATGAGGCACTGGAGTTTGTTTCTCCTAGTCATTCCAGAATAGAATGGCTTGACAGACCACAAGAATAATAGGCATCGATGACGAATGCACGACTACTCCTGACTATCAATTGACAGACGGGGTCAGAACACAACTAAGGAGGAACAACTCGAGGAACATATAACTTTCTGAGTTGAGGATGCATAGACTAGTATGTCGAGTGAAGCTCAACATTTCTTTCGGATAACCCATGCGGAAAGGGTAGAACTGGCAGAATCACAATTATGAATGGAGAAGTCAACAAGAGCACTCTGGTTGTGATCTCTCGGTTCAGCGAGGAGCTTTTGCCATATGCGGTTCATGGTATTTGGAAGAAGGAAATACCACGGACCTCGAGGGCTAATGCAAAGGTTACTAATATCCTAAAGGAACTAGCAAACACTATCAACAGGAGGTAAGTAGGGTGAACCTCGGGTTCAAGAACCCAGGAATAGAATACCTACTAACTAATAACATCACGGGATGCTTTCGAGAATGGTGGCCAGAATCATCACACCGGGAACACAAAACATGACTAGATTACTAGGTGACTTCCTAAAACACCTAGGTTCATAATAATAAATCCAACATATATGAGGAGGCAATAAATTACCTCAACGCACCGATTTGTGTGATTAATCTGGCCCAAATGAACATTAGAAACGGAGAGAAGGGATTTGCAAATGCATCATACTATTTAGAAATGCAGGATGACTTTGACAAAGATAACGGCTGTAAATGCTCAAAATGATTTGAGACATCCTGCAAAATAGTGGCATGACCACTAAACATCACAATAACAAGGTTCTGAGATTAACCAACAACACACGGAAGTAGTAAACACTGAACTGAGATTTGAAACTATCAATTCTATAAGTCCATGGATTAGTAACACGTCATCCTGATAGATAGATGAGAAGGCCTAGTTCTTATTCCCCGTAGAAGATAAGAGGATGACTTAGATCAGAAGGCCATGAGGTATAAGGAGTAAAAAGAGCCTTACGTTCCCTTCCACAATCAATTCCCTTACATAACTAAAGCATTTCTAGACACAACTTCGACCAGTTTGGCTTGGTAGACCTCTGGCGATCGGGCTCTGATACCAAAGCTGTCAGGACCCCGATTCTAAGTCACATCGATCTAGCTGTAACACCTCATATCACTTTGCGGCCTCACGCACGATATTCCCACGGGTGTTGCCTTACCATGGCCCGGGACCGTTTGCGCCTTTTGGCTCACGTATATGATAGTGTCGCTAGCATCCATATGACAAAGAACCCGGGCCTACATGGCTAGTCGTGAACCCAAAGCGGCACTAACCCATGGGGACAGGCATACATGAATCACATCGAGCATGTCGGTCAGCAGCGTGTGAATCCGGGTTGTAGCACTGGGCTAACAGGACTCCGGGAACCCGGGCTGTAGCAGGCTAGGCAGGACTCCGAATGTCACCGCGTGACATTTCCCCGAAGGGACAGCCACATGAACGAAGTGAAACACATGCCGGCCAATCAAGTGACCTGAGCGGTAGTGCCGGGCTAGCGGGACTCCGGTGAACCGATGCAGAAGCGGACTACTATCGCTCAGGAAGCACTAGACTACATTTCCCCATATGAGAGGCTGGCAAGGATAAACAACTAGATTGTCGGATCCCACACATACCAAGCATTTCAAACATACACACAATATGCTCGAGATGGGTAAATACAACATGGCATCGCAACATAACTCTACGACTCAAAGTATTTATTCATTAGGCTCCGAGGAGCGAGATATTACAAACATGGGTCTCACGACCCAACATACAGAGCATACAAGTCAAACACATGCGGAAGATTAACATGTCCGAAATCTGAGACACCTACAAATGAAAAAATTTGAGAAGCTTTGGCGATCTACTGATCTCCGCCGAGGGCACAAGATCGTAGCTGAGGTAACAAGCTAAACGTCGAAGTCCACGCGGAACTACTAGCGAGACTGAAGTCTCTCTGCAAAAACATAAAATAGGCAAACATGAGTACAAATGTACTCAGCAAGACTTACATCAGAACTAACTACATATGCATCATTATCAACAAAGGGGGTGGTGGAGTTTGACTGCAGCAAGCCAGCTTTGACTCGGTGGCTACCCTAAACTACGACTGCAAGTAACTCTTTTGAGGTGGTGCACACGAGTCCACATATTCACCATATCAATACATCACTATGGACCCAGAAGTCCTTTACCGCGGACACGGCTATTCGAATAGATGATGTTAACCCTGTAGGGGTGTACTTCTTCATACATGTTTCCACCACTTAGCGTTTGCACACGACATGTGCTCGGCAGACTTCAAGCGAAAGCCGAAGTGGGTGTAGACCACGACCTACCTAAATACTCAAGTCTCTAGTCCAGGTTTATCGCCTATTCGGGTTCCATCCATGAGGAGGCGGCCGAGGTTTCCACTAACGGCCCCGAACGATGCGTGCAGGTTCCCGAGACACCAAACGGGCGTAATCGGTACACACGTTGACGTGTTTACCGCAACACAGCCCACCCCTAAGGTTAGCGCTGCGTGCGGCCCCCAGCATACTATGAACACCAGAAACTACTTGCAACTCCTGGACAGAGGACAAGGGTGATTAAGAAGTCAAGCGGGGTCATATTTCAGGGCCCAATGCATGGTAGTAGCTGAATCATGGATCACAAACACAGAACTCAGTTCACGAGGACGGCTTCAATGAGACAACCCACCATGTACTCCTACATGGCCTCTCACCGCTACCTTTACCAAATCGTGTTCACACACTTAGCTCACACATAGTAGGACATGTTCACACAACTCCGATTCATCCCCGATGAATCGGACTGACTCAACTCTAAGCGATGGCAGGCATGACAACAAGCAAGTATGAGTAGGCACAACAGGCTCAAACAACTCCTACTCATGCTAGTGGGTTTCATCTATTTCTTGTGGAATGACAGGTCATCACGAGAGGATAAAGGGGTTCAGCTACATGACAAGTAATGAGATGAATCGTTGTTGTCCTAATGCAGTAAAAGAGAGCAGGAGCGAGAGAGTGGGATTGTATCGGAATGAACAAGGGGGTTTGCTTGCCTGGCACTTCTGAAGATAATATAGCTCTTCATCGGTGTCATCGAACTCATCGTCGGAACCACGTCTATCGAGAGGGGACAAACACCGGCAACTGAGAAAGAACACAATCAATGCAATGCCACATATGATGCATGATCATGACATGGCAATATGCTGTGATTTGAATTAATGCATCTGGCTATGATTTAAATGAAGTTGGTTTGAATACATGATTCAAATTCCAACTCCATATATGATTATTTAAATGCCCTTTATCTGTTTTGTCCAAAACAGAGGACAAACATTTTTCAAACATGCATGAAAATGACACAGATGGATAGGTTGCATTTTTCTGATAATTTTTCATATATAACTTATTTAATTTGGAGTTACGGTTGAATTTCGATGAATTATAGAAGTTTAGATCATTTTCTGGAATTTCCTGATTTATTTTAAAACCAGAAAGTCACTTATTGCGCCAAGACTGCGGTCATGCTTAAGGCCAGAAGTCAACAATACCGACCAGGTCAAACCTGACCAATGGGGTCCACTGGTCAGTCTCATAGGGCTGTGTTGGTCACTGGCGTGTGGGGCCAGTCAAGGGCCACGTCAGCATGGTCAACTCCGACGCGTGGGTCCTGCTTGGTATAATTAAAACTGATTAAAAGGATAACCAGTGGTTATTTCGCTGGTGGGGCCCTAATGTCAGCGGCTGGTGTGATTAAACTAAACACCATTAAGCCCTAATGACGTAGCCACGTCGGCCGCGCCGGCGATTAAACGGCTCGCGGCGGCTCGCGGCGGCGACGACGACTCGGGATCGAGGAGGAGCCCTTGCTCGGGCACATCCAATGGGCCAGGCAGGGGGTCGCGGGGCTGCCGGAATTTCGCCGGCGACGAGTTTTGGCGGCGGCGCAGCTACGGGTTTGCACGGGCGCGGCGTGGTGTAGCACGAGGAGCTCAACCAAGGGCACAGACGGCGTTGTGGGGTCACCTGGAGCACGTCTGTGCCACTAGGGCGAGCAAGCGAAGCTCGGGAGCGCGTGGCTCAACGTCCATGGCGGTGGCGGCTTCGGTCGTCAGTGAACTAGGAGCTACGCGTGAAAACGGGACAACGGAAAGGGTGGTTCGGGGGAGAGGCTTACGGCGGTTGCAACGATGCAGACGGCGAGCTCGGGGAAGGCCGGAGCTGAGCGGGGCGGCGAGGTCGATCTCTGGCGGCCGAGGAGGGGAAAGGCATCGGTGGCGGCGTTGCAGCGCGTCCGGGGCCTCGTGGGTCGTCGAGGAGGTCAGGGACGTCGAGACGGAGCTCACAGGGATGGCGAGGGGTCGAGGGGGAGGCAGTGTCCGCGGCTATGGTGAACGGCGGCGACGAACTCGCTCGGTCATGAGGGGGAGAGGACGAGGGGGAGCATAGGAGGGGAGAGTGGTGTCCAGGGGCCGAGGCAGCTTCGAGGAGAAGATGCGAGGCGTCGCGGTGGCCAGGTGACGCAGGCAGGAAGCTGCGTGCCGGCGTGCATGCGTGCGCACCGTGGACACACGCCCCTGTCCTCCTGGCGAGAGGAGAGGGACGACTGGCAGGGGCCACTTGGCTGGGCCGGCACAGAGCCAGGCCAGCAAGTGGCCCAAGTAAGTCCAGGTAAAGTTTTCCCCTTTCTGTTTATTTTCTATTTTTCTGACATTTGTTTGGTTTAATAAAAATATTAAACCATTTTATTTCCTGATGCCAATTTTTGTAGGAACTAGTGGTATTAATCCAGAGCTGCTCAAAAAATGGCATAATTTTTTGGACATATATTATATATATATATATATCCAATGCAAATAATTATCGGATTAATCCAAATGCCCAAAATAAATACTTATAAGCTCCTAAAAATATTGGTTTGATTTTCATCTCTGTCCAATATTTTCAGAGAACAACATGAACATTTTCTTGGACCTTTTTGGAGCAATTTTTCTCTGGGTCATTTACAGAAATGATTCTGAGGGTTTCACAAATCCCCATTTCAAAATTTAAATGGAATTTAAACAGGATGCACACATGACTAGCTAGTCTTGAGCATACTAGAACTAGGGATGTGACATCCATTCCCTAACAGAGACCCTTTGTGAAACAAGGACAGCCATTGTTCGATGTCGTCAAGATATGCATGGTTTTGAAACCAGACTATCAGACATTTGCTATGTTGTTCAGGAGCCTAGGAGAAATGAACGTGAATGTTATGGTGCTCCATCGGACATTACAACATGAAAATGTAACAGTCAGGTCAAATGAACTGAGCTTCTGAACTTCTGGTGGTGCATTTATCTACCGGACTGTTAACTTTTATACCAGCCTTCCTTTTGTTTTATGGTTGTAATTTGTTTTGTTGTGATACAAAATTTATTCTTAACGTGCAGCGGCCGGCTCAAGAAAACGTCAAGCCATTTTTGTATAGTGTAGGGTGTTCCCTATATTTGCACTACTGGCGAACTTTGGTTTGCTAGTGGCCGCAACAACCATGGGCCATATACGGACCGTGGTAACCTTGAGCCTGCTACGGGTTGTAGGATCCATGGGCCTCCTACGGGCTGGCGGATAAATGGGCCTCATTGGGCCGTCGCACGTGTCGACATATCATATGCGCCTATCTGACCCAATGACGAACTGACACGTGTTTCCTTCGACCAATGAGAATGTTACAAGTGGAAAATCGCCATTGGTCGTTGCTGTTAACGGGTAATTGGATCCAAAACCGGACCCGATAGCTTAACGGCGACCCGTTAAGGTGGATGCCACGTGTCGGTTACCCTTGACGAAAGCACTTCCATGACGCGTCATTTATCGTCATGGAAATGAACACTTCCGTGATGATAGTTTTGGTATTGTGATGGAACACTTCTACGACAGCACATGTATGACTATCTTGATTCTGTCATAAAATCGTCATGGATGTACATGCATGAAAGAAAACGTGACCTACTTTGACAAACACGTATCATCACGGAAGTGTCTTTTTTTGTAGTGATGATGAATCTCATCCAACTCCTCACCGACCAACGAAGGAATTACACACTCCCGGTGCGGAGCATCATGGAATTTGTGATGAAGGAGGGTTGGTGATGACGAAGACCGAAGATTCCCCTCTCCGGAGCCCCGAACGGGCTCCACATCTGGCCTCCCGAGGAAGAACAGGAGGTGGCAGTGGCTTCGTATCGTGAAACGTGATGAAACTTCCTCTCTCTTATGTTTTTCTCCGAAAATAGGTATTTGTGGAGTTGGAATTAGGGTCTACGGAGCCCCGAGGGCCCCACAACCCACTAGGGCGCGCCTGTAGGGGCTGGCGCTCCCTGGTGTCTGATACATCTCCAACGTATCTATAATTTATGAAGTATTCATGCTATTATACTATCCTTCTAGGATGTTTTATATGCATTTATATGATATTTTATATGATTTTTGGGACTAACCTATTAACCTAGAGCCCAGTGCCAGTTTCTATTTTTTCCTTGTTTTAGAGTATCGCAGAAAAGGAAAACAAAACGGAGTCCAATTGACATGCCACTTGACGGAGATCATTTTTGGACCACAAGAAGCGCACGGAGTACCAGAAGTAGGCCAGAAGAGTCCCAGGCTGCCCACGAGGGTGGGGGCGCCCACCCCACAGGCGCGCCCCTGCCTCGTGGACAGCCGGAGACCCCCGACTTGAAATCAGCATAAAACTGTTCTATATATATCCAAACTTCGAGAAAGAAACCTAGATCGGAAGTTCCGCCGCGCAAGCCTCTGTAGCCACGAGAAATCAATCTAGGCCCTCTCCGGCACCACCTGCCATAGGGGCCATCATCACCAGTGGCCATGGAGGAGTATCTGGAGAGGCCATCATCGCCATGGAGGCCAAGGACGGAGGGAGAAGATGTCCCCATCTAGGGGAGGCCATGGAGGAGGAAGCACAAGGGAGAACCTCTCCTCCTCTCTTCAGTGGCGGTAGGAGTGCCATCGGGAGGGGAATCATCGCCACGGTGATCGTCTTCATCGACATCACCATCATCATCACCATCCTATTCTCTTTTACGGGGTCCACTCTCCCGCACCCCGATGTAATCCCTACTTGAACATGGTGCTTTATGCTACATATTATGATCCAATGATGTGTTGCCATCCTATGATGTTTTGAGTAGATATCTTTTATCCTTGGGTTGATTGATGATATAGATTGGTATGAGTTGTATGTTTTATTTTGGTGATGTCCTATGGTGCCCTCCGTGTCGCGCAAGTGTAAGGGATTCCCGCTGTAGGGTGTTGCAATACGTTCATGATTCGCTTATAGTGGGTTACTGAGTGACTGAAACACAAACCTGAGTAAGAGGGATTTTTGCGTATGGGAATAAAGAAGACTTGATGCTTTAATGCTATGGTTGGGTTTTAACTTAATGATCTTTAGTAGTTGCGGATGCTTCCTAGAGTTCCAATCATAAGTGCATATGATCCAAGTAGAGAAAGTATGTTAGCTTATGCCTCTCCCTCATATGAAATTGCAATGACGACTACCGGTCTTGTTAATAATTGCCTAGGACAATTTTGCACACCAATCCATCATTATTCCACACTCGCTATTTATAATACTTAGTAATTTATTCTAACTTTATGATAACAACACCTACTTTTATGTTTTAGCTCTCCGATACCATGCAAAGTTATCCTCTTCATACCCACAACGTAGTTTTATTTCTCGTTGCTAGTTGGAAGCAAACATTCGATTGTCACGTGAGAGTCGTGTCGATGGCAGATAGGGCTTGAGAGAATATTGATCTTACCTTTAGCTCCTTGTGGGTTCGACAATCCATACTTATCACTTCCACCTTTGGAAATTGCTACGATGATTCCCTACACTTGGGGATTATCCAGCTCTTTTCCGGCGCCGTTGCCGGGGAGCAATAGCGTGGGGTTGATATTCTCGTGTTTGCTTGTTTGCTTTCTTCACTAAGTAGATTTTGTTTTTTCCTTTTTTTTCTATTTAGTTGTAGGTGAAACATACAAACAAAATTGAAAGAATGAAAATACAAAAAAAAATTACTTGCCTTTCATGCCTGAAAAGTTTTTCAAAAAGAGAAGTGATTGGAAAATTATGCATTGAAGAAGTGAGGGTCGACCTTGAGCACTTGTGTTCATGCTCACGGAAACACAGTAGAATTTTTCATGGAAGTTTCTCTGTAAATAATTATCCCCTTGTATATATTCATTGTACTCCCTCCGTCCGGAAATACTTGTCATCGAAATTGATACAAAGAGATGTATCTAGAACTAAAATACATCTTGATACATCCCCTTTTATTGATTTTGATGACAAGTATTTCTGGACGGAGGGAGTATTATAAAAATAATGTGCCAAGCTTTGGTTGTAGGATGATTAGATTGCGTGTTTACTATGTGCAGAACAAAAACAGAAACTTTGGTTGTAGTGCGTGAATTTACATTTTTACTAGAAAGTCAAATGGGTCTGAAACTTTTTGCACATTACTTCTGTACAAATTTTTCAAATTGTAAAATTTAGTTCATAAATTTAGGATTTACAGAAGTATACTAAACTTCCAAATTACTACAGACTGTCATGTTTAAGACAGATTCTGTTTTTGATGCATTGATTGCTTGTTTTGATGAAACTATAAATTTATATTAGTGGATTAAGTCATGGAAAAGTTATATTACAGTAGCTACAATGCAAAAACAAAATATGAATTGGTTTGCAACAGTACTTATAGTAGTGATTTGCTTTGTTATACTAACGAATCTCACAAAAATTTTGTTAAGTTTTTATGGTTGAAGTATTCGAAGACCGAGGAGTTACCGATGTGAGAAGAATAAAGAGAGGCAAGAGTTCAAGCTTGGGGATTCCCAAGGCACCCCAAGTAAATATTTCAAAGGATACTCAAGCATCTAAGGTTGGGGATGCCCCGGTTGGCATCCCATCTTTCTTCTTCCACAAATATCGGTATACCTCGGTTTTTGTTTTGTTCATATGATTTGTGTCCTTTGTGTTTTTTTTTCTTTAAGAACCATGCTAGTATGAGAAGTCCCTTCATAAATTTATAGAATACTTCATGTGCTTCACTTATATCTTTTAAGTAGGATCATATATAATTACTCTTTGTGCTTCACTTAAATCTTTTGAGTATGGTTTTATAGAATGCTTCTTGTGCTTCACATATATATTTTGAGCTTGGATATTGGTTAGTCTATGTTAATTTTAGAATGCTCCATGAACTTCACTTATATCTTTTGGAGTATGAATAATACTATAATTTAAAGTGGGTTTGGAAGAGTCTCAACTTTAGGAATTAGTGATCCCACTATTTTTGAGGGTGTTGAATCTTAGTGTGATATTTACGAAAGTGGATTTGGAAGAGTGTCAACTTTAGCTAGTAATGATTCCACTATTTCGGAAGAGGTTCCAATTGAATATGAGAACAAAGTTGCTATCCTTGATGCTACTGAAAATTATTATGAGGGAAGAATACATGCTTGTAGGAGTTGCAATAATATCAAGTTTCCTCTCTATGTGCTTAAAGTTTTGAAGTTATACTTGTTTTGCCTTCCTATGCTAGTTGATTCCTGTTCCCATAAGTTGTGTGCTCACAAAATCCCTAGGCATACACTACAAGAAATATGTCAACTTGTGACCAGCACTATTCGTCACTGAATGGTCACTGTTTTTAATTTGTGACCTTTTTGTGACCAAAAACATAAGGTCAAAAGCTGGCAGTCGTAAACTGACTATAGCGACCTTTCTTCTGGAATGGTCGTAGACGTTTATGACCAAAATACGTCTACTGTGGCGTTTTGGTCACTAGCAACCTCCCCAGGCCACGTAGGCATCCAGCATGGCAATCTGATGTGGCACAAGATTCAGCCCGGTTCAATTCGATTTTCTACATGGGCCTAGCCCAACAATTCGGCCTTTTTAATATTTATTTTTCCTATTAATTTTTGCTAGCTACATGGGCTTGGCCCAACAATTCAGCCTTCTTATTTCATTCCATTTCGCAGTCCATTTCATTAAGCCTTTTTTACAGGTTTTTCATAAATGCAGAATATTCCAGTCCACTATTGTTTGGGCCATAGCCTTTTTAGAGCCCAAATACTATTCGATCCAGTAGAACATTCATCTTTTTCATTCACATATTTCATTTTACACATTTCAAATGCAAACAATCAATAATTCTCTCAATTAAATGATCAAATCCACAAACTCACAACAGCACATACATGTGTGCACGATCCAACAACTGTACATATACAATAAAAAACAAATACACATGCACCATCAACTAAAACTATGGTGCACATCTCCAGGCTTCTTCTGATCTTCTGTTAGAGCAGCAACAACCTCGACGACATTAGATCTTGATCTACATAAATTATTAGTGAGATACAGTGGGAGTTAAATCATTGCCAATAAAATATATCCATTCAAGAGAATAAAAATTATACATAAATGCCCAAATGCCTCGATTCAGCAAGCACTAAGCATGGCATAACAAAACTTCCAAAACTTGGTATGACACGTTAACATATGAAGCATAATGATAAAGCAGAACAATGGATTTCTTGTGTACATATTACGATAACCATTACCTTCTAGCCAAGAACAACATGGACATGATACGATTACCTACCAAGACATAGAAAGTCATTCACTACAAACAATAAACAGAAAATATAGCAGAGAGAGTGTCTCTCTCACGGATGTGGTGGTCATTGCTTTGGAATTACTGAGTTCAATCTGAGACATAAGGCAGCTTAATAGAAGATAAGATAAAAATAAGCCACATATTTTCTGCTAGCAAACAATAGGTTGAAACCATGTCATGGCTGCGAATACAAGAACTAAATTATAATGACACTGGTCCCTTTAATGTTTTACTTTATCTCTCCATCAAGACTGAAAGTTCAAGAGAACTACTTGGATGTTATAATAGTTTCAACGCGTTTAAATAACAGTGTAACAAAAGTCAGCCATGCCTCGACGATCGTGGTATCAAACACCACGTAGGCAAGAATGGGGAGGGACCAAAGAACTCACCTAAACCACTCATGCCGCATCCAGCACCGCTGGCACCACCTATTCCTGCTCAAATAGAGTAGTATTTCATGGGACAGTGACTTATCAATAATAGTGTTTCAGGAAAACAGGAGGTTTACATGATAGTATGTAATGGGACAACGACCTATAATTCACATAACATAGTCCAAAAGAAACATCTCTATTTGGCCCTAAACTAAACCAAGATAGTATGTATTCACTAGCAGAAAAAGGGCCTATTGTCCTGGTTGGTAAGGGCCTTTAGTCCCGGTTGGTGAACCGGGACTAAAGGGTCAGTACTAATGCCTCCCCCCTTTAGTCCCGGTTCAATCCAGAACCGGGACTAAAGGCCGCGGCCACGTGGAGCTCAACGTTTAGTCCCGGTTGGTAACACCAACCGGGACTAAAGGAAATTATATGATTTTTTTTTTTTGAAATTTTTTTTGAATTTTTTTTCGAATTTTTTTTATTTTCAAATTTCTGAATTATTTTAACCTCTAATCTCTAATCAGCACCCCTCACCACTGCTCAATTTATCCTCTAATCTCTGATCACCCTCATCATTCCAAATCATCTAACTTCCCGACGGTCACCCATCCTCCCACTCCCCGACTGAGCACGCTTAACTTAGGGTTCTATTCTCCCTCGTTTCCAAGTCTGCACTTGTTGTTTCCCTGACAATAATAAGATGTCAATCCTATTAACCCTCAGGAATTTTGCTTGAGCATGAAGTGACACATTTCACTGTTTGAGTTTCGAGCTATTGTTTAAAAAAATTATTTAGAAAACAATAGTTATTTTGAATAATTGGTTTGACCATTGTTTGACCATAGTTTGACCATAGTTTGACCACAGTTTGACCAGATTTGACCAAAATTCAAAATAACTGAATAAATTATTTAGTAACACTAATATTCTAGAATAATTAGTTTGACCATAGTTTGACCACAGTTTGACCATAGTTTGACCACAGTTTGACCATAGTTTGACCATAGTTTGACCATAGTTTGACCACAGTTTGACCAGATTTGACCAAAATTCAAAATAACTGAACAAATTATTTAGTAACACTAATATTCTAGAATAATTAGTTTGACCATTGTTTGACCATTGTTTGACCACAGTTTGAAAATTTTTGAATTTTTTTGCCTCTCCAGATCTTAAAAGCCCCGTAACTTTTTTTCTGTTAGGTTTTTGAGGATTTTGAAAATGTTTAACGGGGTTAGTATGCAAAAGTTATGCCCATATTTACAAATTCCAGAGACATTTTGCAAATAAAGTCGAAATTCACATTTGCAAATTTTCGCAACAACTAGACCACATATCACATGGGAAACTTATTTTCTTTTATTTTTTTGACATTTCCATCACTTTCTTTTATTTTTTAACTGAAAAGGCGATCCAGGGGGGTAGAGTTTGAAAATGGGACCTTTAGTACCGGTTCGTAGCACGAACCGGGACTAAGAATCTCAACCATTACAGGTTCGTGCCTCAAACCGGGACTAAAGGTCTAATCTTTAGTCCCGTTTGAGGCATGAACCGTGCTAATGGGCATCGCCTACAGGACTAATGCCTTAGCCGCACGAACCGGGATAAATGCTCACATTAGTCCCGGTTCGTGATTGAACCGGGACTAATGTGAATATTGGCCCGGGACCATAGCCCTGTTTTCTACTAGTGATTGCAGATAAAACCAACCTACAGCAGCCATGGTACTAAGAAGAGCAGTAGGTCAGCCTCCTATACACCCAATCTACAGCAGTTGCGGCTACACCCAAACTACATCAGCAGTTCTACCGATAGCAACAGATCGAGTCAATTGTCTCACCTACAGCAGCTCACCATGAGCGAAGTTGAGGAGGCCCAGGACAGGAGCAGCTGGATGCAGGTCGCGGGCATGGTCGGGGAAGGACGTAGGTCATCCGAGGATCCCGTCGACGTTGTCGCCGTCTTGGTTGCCGGAGAGCTGTGGCCGTGGCTGTGTCCACATGCTTGTATCCAGCCTGCAGCCATCATACATACATTCAGTTTATTCAGCATAATCCTACTGTCATTTCCAAGCGAACTAGCAAGAGTTCTGTAGTGTAAATATGTATCTGAAAATTGAATTATTTGTATCAAACTGGTTCAGATTGCCTTCTAGCATCTTTACGGTAGGCATAATGCAAATACCAATTGTTTCCATTCAACTCCTTCTACTTATGTCCAATACTACAAGAGTCCAGACAGCTCCAAATTTCTAACTGAAGATTAGCAGCAGTTCAGTTTCAGTAAATTGTTCTTCAGACAGTTTCATTACACTGTCTTCCAGCACAAGCTAGTCATGTCAATGCAGCAAAGAGTATCGATCGTTGAAAAGAAAAATGTTGCGAAATCACGTTTCGGAGATGAAGATGTGACGGCTATAGCTGCTGGTCCACATAAGCCTGAGTTGTATCACCCCACCATGGGTGACCTGGCTATTTATAATTGGTGACAAATTTCTGTACTAGCTTACATGGGGGATTGCAACAACCCGCAAACACATATGCATTATTGTGTGGCTACTAAAGTAGAAACTAGTGACATGAATCAAGCGTCTCACCTCTGCCCGCTTGAAGAGCTTGTCGATGGTCTCCGTGGTGGCCTGCTGCCTCGAGTAGTCGAGGAAGACGCCTTTTGTATTCCCTGGCAATCCAATCCAAGGAATCGACCATCAGCACCCCAAAGACGACATTGTGGAAGGAAGGAAGGAAGGGGGACAGGGCCTTACGCTATGATTGCCTTGCATCGGTCGGCGTCCGTCATGAGATCGCGCAGGTGCGTCTTCTGGATCGCGCCGACGTGCGCCTGCGTCCATGAAAACCGGCACCACCGCGGCCACCCAGCGTTACAATCCGATTCAAAGCACACAATAAGAGGAGGAAGGGGAGAAATCCATGGGCGGGGCCGCACCTGGAGGGCCTTCCACTGGTCGGTGTCGGAGATGAGCGCCGGCAACGCCATGGCCGAGGGCGTGTCGGGGGGGCCTGTCGGAATCGAGGTGGAGCCCGGGAGGCAGCACGTACCACCTGGACGATGTCGACGGCGGGCTGCCAGAGAACCGGGCGCTGTCGCAGAGGAGATGAGAGATCAGTGGTGGAAGACAGGACAGGGGAGGGGGCCCCACTTCTCGACCACCACCACATTCGCCTGCTCCACGCACCCGCAGAAGAGGAAGAAGGTGCTCACCATCTCCGCCGCTCCCCTGCTCCCGCCTTGTCGTCCGGCCGGAGAAAGAGGACGCCATCCGGCCGCAGCACCGGATCCATGCCATCCGCAAAAGAGACAGTGGGGATTCAGATAGAGAAATCGAGAGAAACAGGCAGTGGCGGAAGAGAGAGAGAGAGAGAGAGAGAGAGAGAGAGAGAGAGAGAGAGAGAGAAGGAGAGGGAGGAGGCTAGATCCGGCGAGGGGGTCCGGCGAGGTTCGATCCCACGCGGGTCAAATTTGTCAAAGAGCTCGATACGGGTTGCAACGGCGGTTGGATCTGGATGGGGATGGCCGTGTGGCTGTGGGATTGGGGTGTAGCGAGCAGAGGTGGCGGCGGCAATGGGGAAAAGGGAGCGGGAGGTCGGCGGCGGTGGGTGAGGAGGACGGTGAGGTCGGCGGTCGGGAGAGGACTGGATCGGGAGGGGCCGGGCGGGGAGGAGGTGGCGGCGCGAGGAGATGGGGACGAGGGAGGAGGGGTGCGATGGGATCTGGCCGGAAGAGAGAGGGTGGTGGAAGGGAGGGGCGGCGGAGGAGGAATCTAGATTGGAAAGGGGGCGGCGGTGAGGAGATGGGGACGAGGGAGGAAGGGGGCGACGGGGGGAAGGAGTCGATCTGAGCTAGGGTTTGGGCTGCGGGTGGGGGTATCTCCTTTTCTTTTTTTCTTTTCTGTAGATAGATGGATGGATGGATGTGGGATGGAGAGATGGATGGATGGATGGATGGACGCCATGTCATCGATCCGTGGACAGAGTTATGATTGGTTCAGAAAATTAGTGATGTAAAATAGTTTTCAAATACTAAAAATAGAGGGATTTTATGAAGTAGCTATCAAAAATATTTTGCAAAAGGGCACCACACAAACATTCACTAGAGTTAGACCACATTTTATGGATTAGGACCAATTTGAATGCATTTTCATATTTCTAGCTATTTTTAAACATTTTCCGAGTGGCAAAAATGTTTTTTTGTGAAGAACCTACCAAATAATTGTTGCAAAATTGGACCAAATCAATTTTCTAAAATATTAGGCCATATTTAATGCACAATTGACCAAATGGTTGGATGTCAAAAGTTTTCATCCACCTCTCGTGAAAAAGACAAATTTCTGCCGGTTCAGTTGGAAGCGGGTCAAATTTGAACTGCAGCTGCCTCATAGTTTGCTCTTTATTTTTTCAAAAAAATGTTTTTAGGTACAAAAGTATCTATTTAATCAGAAAAACACCAAAAAATTCCAAGATTCAACCACTAGCTAGGAACGGTCATTCCCGCCGTTTTGACCGCATTTTGAAATGGGCATAAAAAATTCAAACAAAGTCAAAAAATTGTAAAACCTTCGCATTGCGTCATTATATGTGACCAAGTTTCCAGGAAAAATAATAAACTTGTAATACGGTAATTATTTTTAAAAAGTGTTCTCAGAAATGAGCTATCATGCGTGAAGATTCATGGCTTTCAAGGCAAATGATCAATCTTATGGCCACATTCATGGCATAGTTTGTTCAAATGATCTCATATTGTGCACAAGGGTGCATCTTGGAATTCCAAACAATGTCGCCTAAGGGAGTTTTCATTTTCTTTGCACGGAAAATTCATTTTCCATTTTCCGAGTGCCCGAAATGAGTTTTTTTGTGAAGGACCCACCATATATTTGTGACCTAACCAATTTTATAAAATACTAGGCCATATTTAATGCACAATTGACAAAATGGTTGGGTGTAAAAAGCTTTGATCAACCTCTGGTGAATAAGACAAATTCCTTGATTCAAATTTGAGCGGATCAAATTTGAGCTACTGACTACCTCGTAGTTTGCTCTTTATTTTTCAAAAATCATTTCTAGGTACATAAGTATCTATTTAATCATAGAAACATCAAAAGTTTTCCAAGATTCAACCACTAGCTAGGAACGGTCAAGCCCGCCGTTTTGACCGCATTTTGAAACGGGCATAAAAAATTCAAAAAAAATCAAAAAATTGGAAAACCTTCGCATTGCGTCATTATATGTGACCAAGTTTCCAAGAAAAATAATAACCTTGTAATACGGAAATTGTTTTTAAAAAGTGTTCTCGGAAACGAGCTATCAAGTGTGAAGATTCATGGCTTTCGAGCCAAATGATCAATCTTATGGCCACATTCATGACATAGTTTGTTCAAATGATCTCATACCATGCACAAGGGTGCATCTTGTAATTCCAAACAATGTTGCCTAAGGGAGTTTTCATTTTCTTTGGACGAAAAATTCATTTTCCATTTTTCGAGTGCATGAAATGACTTTTTTTGTGAAGGACCCACCATATATTTGTTGAAAAATTGGACCAAATCAATTTTGTAAAATACTAGGACATATTTAATGCATAATTGACCAAATGGTTGGGTTTCAAAAGCATTTATCCAGCTATGGTGAAAAAGACAAATTTCTGGCGATTCAGTTGGAAGCGGGTCAAATTTGAACTGTAGCCACCTCGTAGTTTGCTCTTTATTTTTTCCAAAAATCATTTATAGGTACATAAGTATCTATTTAAGCAGAGAAACACCAAAAAAATTCCAAGATTCAACCATTACCTAGGAACGGTCATTCCCGCTGTTTTGACCGCATTTTGAAACGAGCGTAAAAAATTCAAAAAAAATATAAAAATTGGAAAACCTTCGCATTGCGTCATTATATGTGACCAAGTTTCCAAGAAAAATAATAACCTTGTAATACGGAAATTGTTTTAAAAAAGTGTTCTCAGAAATGAGCTATCATGCGTGAAGGTTCATGGCTTTCAAGCCAAATGATCAATCTTATGGCCACATTCATGGCATAGATTGTTCAAATGATCTCATGTTGTTCACAAGGGTGCATCTTGGAATTCCAAACAATGTTGCCTAAGGGAGTTTTCATTTTTTTTCACGAAAAATTCATTTTCCACTTTCCGAGTGCCTGAAATGAGTTATTTTTGTGAAGGACCTACCATATATTTGTTGAAAAATTGGACCAAATCAATTTTATAAAATACTATGCCATATTTAGTGCACAATTGACAAAATGGTTGGGTTTCAAAAGTTTTGATCCACCTTTGGTGAAAAAGAAAAATTCCCGTTGATTCAGGAGGAAGTGGGTCAAATTTGAACTGGAGCTGCCTCATAGTTTGCTATTTATTTTTTCCAAAAATCATTTCTAGTTACATAAGTACCTATTTAATCATAAATACATGGTTTGGTGGCGATACGTCGAGGTTTGGACGGTGGCCGAGGGCCCCAATCAGAGAGCGTAGAACTCAAGATGCCCGCCGCATGGTCACCGCGTGACCGTGGCGTTGCCATGTGTTCTGGGCGGCCTAGGCATGTCTAGTGGGTTGGGCACTCCCCAGGTAGGTGCCAGGAATAAAATCACAACATAAGATTCTCATGAGGAGACCGATCAATGCTCAAACATGAATAAGCAGCCAAGTGTTTGATTAGCGGTACGGGAAATGGACATGGCTAATGGGCGTGTGTTTTGGCTGAGGATGATCAGTTACTAAGAAGACCATCTTCACAAATTTTCAGCTCAAAAGGAGGAGCCTAGGTGGTACTTGCTTTGTAAAGTACTACACTGGACATAAATAAAAAAGTTGAAGCTGGGATCAAAATAATGAATGGATTGAGCTCGCATTTGGTGGAGGATTGTTATTTGGGCATAGGAAAGCACTGTAGAAAATGGATACTATTTGGACATGCCAAAGTGGTACTTCCTTCACAAAGTGTTTTTCTAAACAGAATAGGAAAACGATTATTTTTGAATTATTTTTTAACTAGGCAAGGAAGAGTTTTTTACATATTTGACGAAGATATGACCCAAATAAATTATGAGATTTTTTGGGAATTTTGGGAATGATAGAAATATAGGTTGCTTCACAACCTAGGGAAAAAACTGACACATGGACATGACACATAGGCAAAACTGATGAGGTGGCGCCTCGTCATAGCAACCCACCACAATTTACAAGGTTATGACCATCTATATTGGTCATGATCAGCTAGAAATAAGGCAGCGGATTAGTGCTATCTGCTTTGTGACCATTTCGTGTAAGGAAATTACGACCTTTCTGACCAAAATGGTCGTTATAGTTGAGGGTTTGGAGCCCCCCGAACAACTTTTGACCAATTGGTCAGAAATGGTCCAATATCTATGACCAATTCTTCCAAGGTCACTGATAGAAGGTCACTAGTTAAGATATTTCTTGTAGTGATAGGAAGAGGGTTAGATTTAAATGTGCTAGTCATATTCTTCAAGATGCTCTCTTTGTGTTTCGATTCTTGTCTCTTATGTGAGCATCATTGAAATTATCATGCCTAGCCAAAAGGCATTAAAGAAACCGCTTGTTGGGAGACAACCCAATATTTACCCTTACTGTTTTTGTGTGTTTACATGATTAAGCTACTGTAGTAATCATGTTTTATAGCTTTTGTTTCAATAAAGTGCCAAGTAAGACCTTTGGGAAGACTTGGGTAAAAGTTAATGTGATCTTGCTGTAAAAAACAGAAACTTTGCGCCCACGAGAATAGATGTCATTTTTTTATACAAGAGTGCTTTTGAGTTGATTCATTTTGCAGAAGATTAATAGACAAATTACTCACGTCAGACAATTTATTTCATAATTTTTGGAGTAGCAGAGGTATGGTTATTGTTCAGATCATTCTGCATTACATTTACGACAGATTATGTTTTCATTGCATAGTTTGCTTGTTTTCTAGTTTCTATGGCTTATATTTTTCAATATAAATTGTAGAAATGATATGGTACAGTAGGCATTGTGTGAGAACAATTATGAACCTTGTCTTTGACAATACCAAAGTGAATGGTTTGCTCTTTATCATACTAACCTATCTCACGAAGTTACGTTAAGTTTTGTGTGATTGAAGTTTTCAAGCTTTGGGTGAGATATTGATATGAGGAGAATAAGGAGTGGAAAGACCCTAAGCTTGGGGATTCCCAAGGCACCCCAAAGTAATATTCAAGGAAGACTCAAGCGCCTAAGCTTGGGGATGCCCCGAAAGGCATCCCCTCTTTCATCTTCAAAACTGTCGGTATACCTTACTCGGAGCTAGATTTTTATTTGTCACATGATATGTGTTTTGCTTGGAGCATATTTTCAATTTTACTTGTTGTTTGAATAAAATAATTGGATCTGAAATATTGAATGAAAAAGAATCCTCCCATGGCTAGTTAATTATTTGACTACTCAGTGTTCTTCACTCATATCTTTTGGAGTAGTTTGTCATTTACTCGTGTGCTTCACGTATATCCTAAGAGTAAATGGTTGAATAAATTGAATGTAATAAACCTGAATTTATATATGTTTCATATGCTTATAACATGGGGAGTAATGACTTCACACATAATAAGTATAGGTAGTAAACTTATTGAAAGTTAGCAAACGTAGAATTGGTCACTTGAACAATTCATGAAAGAATATTGAAGGAAGAGAGGTTTCACATATAAATATACTAACTTGGACATCTTTTATGACTGGGAGGCACTCATTAAAATATGACATGCTAAAGAGTTGATGTTGGACAAGGAAGACAACGTAATGGGTTATGTTTTCCTATATCTGAAATAAAGTATATTGTCATGGATCATCCAACATGTTGAGCTTGCCTTTCCCCCTCATACTAGCCAAATTATTTGTACCAGGTAGAGATACTACTTGTGCCTCCAAATACCCTTAAAACCAGTTTTGCCATGAGAGTCCACCATATCTACCTATGTATTGAGTAAGATCCTTCAAGTAAGTTGTCATCGGTGCAAGCAATAAAAATGCTCTCTAAATATGTATGATTGATTGGTGTGGAGGAAATAAGCTTTATACGATCTTGTGATGTGGAAGAAATAAAAGCGACCAATTTGCATAATAAAGGTCCATATCACAAGTGGCAATATAAAGTGACGTTCTTTCGCATTAAGATTTTGTGCATCCAACCCTAAAAGCGCATGGCAACCTCTGCTTCCTTCTACGAAGGGCCTATCTTTTACTTTTATCTTCTACCTTATGCAACAGTCTTGGTGATCTTCACCTTTCTTTTTTACATTTTATCCTTTGGCAAGCACAGGATGTTGGAAGGATCCTGATATATATATATATATATATATATATATATATATATATATATATATATAATTGGATGTAAGTTAGCATGAGCTATTATTGTTGACATTACCCTTGAGGTAAAAGGTTGGGAGGTGAAACTATAAGCCCCTATCTTTCTCTCAGGTTCCATTAAAACTCCATAACCACAAGTATTGCGTGAGTGTTAGAAATTGTGAAAGATTAAATGATAGTTGAGTATGTGGAGTTTGCTAAATCAAAGCTCTGACATAGACCCTTCTTGAAAATAAGATGAATTGCAATTGTTTGATGACTGAGGATATAGTTTGTTAGTTTCAAGAAAGTTTATGATCTATACTTTGACATGTGAATATCATGTTACTTTATCATGAGAAGTTTTATGAGATGAGCTACTGTTATGACATATAATGATGCTAGAAAAGGTTATTGAAATTATCATTGATCAAACTTGTGCACCCGCTAGCATTCACACTTCATAAATTATTTATTTTATCATTTACCTACTCAAGGATGAGCAGGAATTAAGCTTGGGGATCTTGTCGTCTCCAACGTATCTATAATTTATGAAGTATTCATGCTATTATACTATCCTTCTAGGATGTTCTATATGCATTTATATGATATTTTATATGATTTTTGGGACTAACCTATTAACCTAGAGCCCAGTGCGATTTACATTTTTTCCTTGTTTTAGAGTATCGCAGAAAAGGAAAACCAAACGGAGTCCAATTGACGTGCCACTTGACGGAGATCATTTTTGGACCACAAGAAGCCCACAGAGTACCAGAAGAAATCCAGAAGAGTCCCGGGCTGCCCACGAGGGTGGGGGGCGCGCCCCCTGCCTCGTGGACAGCCCGGTGAGCCCCCTGACGTGAAATCAACGCAAAACTCTTCTATATATATCCAAACTTCCAGAAAGAAACCTAGATCGGAAGTTCCGCCGCCGCAAGCCTCTGTAGCCACGAGAAATCAATCTAGGCCCTCTCCGGCACCCTGCCGGAGGGGGCCATCATCACCGGTGGCCATTGGAAGAGTATCCCGAAGAAGCCATCATTGCCATGGAGGCCAAGGACCAGAGGTAGAACCTTTCCCCATCTAGGGGGACGCCATGGAGGAGGAAGCACAAGGGGGAGAACCTCTCCTCCTCTCTTCCGGTGGCGCCGGAGTGCCATCGGAAGGGGAATCATTGCCACGGTGATCGTCTTCATCGACATCACCATCATCATCACTATCCTCATCTCTTTTACGCGGTCCACTCTCCCGCACCCCGCTGTAATCCCTACTTGAACATGGTGCTTTATGCTACATATTATGATCCAATGATGTGTTGCCATCCTATGATGTTTTGAGTAGATATCTTTTGTTCTTGGGTTGATTGATGATATAGATTGGTACGAGTTGTATGTTTTATTTTGGTGTTGTCCTATGGCGCCCTCCGTGTCGCGCAAGCATGAGGGATTCCCATTGTAGGGTGTTGCAATACGTTCATGATTCGCTTATAGTGGGTTGGTGAGACTGAAACATAAACCCGAGTAAGAGGGGTTGTTGCATATGGGAATAAAGAGGACTTGATGCTTTAATGCTATGGCTGGGTTTTACCTTAATGATCTTTAGTAGTTGTAGATGCTTGCTAGAGTTCCAATCATAAGTGCATATGATCCAAGTAGAGAAAGTATGTTAGCTTATGCCTCTCCCTCATATGAAATTGCATGACGACTACCGGTCTTGTTAATAATTTCCTGGGACAATTCCGCACACCGATCCATCATTATTCCACACTAGCTATTTATAATACTTAGTAATTTATTCTAACTTTATGATAACAGCACTTACTTTTGTTTTTGCTCTCCGATACCATGCAAAGTTATCCTCTTCATACCCACAACGTAGTTTTATTTCTCGTTGCTAGTTGGAAGCAAACGTTCGGTGTACGTAGAGTCGTATCAGTGGCAGATAGGGCTTGAGAGAATATTGATCTTACCTTTAGTTCCTTGTGGGTTCAACACTCCATACTTATCACTTCCACCTTTCGAAAATGCTACGATGATTCCCTACACTTGGGGATTATCAGTGTCTTGTGGTCAGCCAGGGCCCCCCCTCCGGTGGTTCTTGGTTCCAGTATTTTTTATTTATTCTGAAATAATTCTCCAAAAAGTTTCGTCCAAATCCGATAACTTTTATATCTGCACAAAAACAACACCATGGTAGTTCTGCTGAAAACAACGTCAGTTCGGTTAGTTTCATTCAAATAATGCAAATTAGAGTCCAAAACAAGAGCAAAAGCATTAGAAAAAGTAGATACAATGGAGACGTATCAGCATGATGCTACTATGTCTGTATTTTGTTTTTATCGACACCTCTCTCTCTAAATATGTGGATATGATTTTCGATATCGGCTTTCGCTTGATGACAAGCGAGGTCTAAGCTTGGGGGAGTTGATACGTCCATTTTGCATCATGTTTTCCTACTGTGATTTACAATGTTTTGATGCATAATAATGCTTCATGGAATAATTCTAATGCCTTTTCTCTCATAATATGCAAGGTTTACACAAAGAGGGAGAATACTGGCAGCTGGAATTCTGGACCTGAAAAAGCTACATCAGAGATACCTATTTTGCACATCTCCAAATGAGCTAAAATTTTACGGAGAATTATTTTGGAATATTTATTAATTATTGGAGAAAAGAACCACCGGAGGAGGCCACCTGGTGCCCACAAGACACCAGGGTGCGTCAGGCCCCCCAGGCGCGCCCTGGTGGGTTGTGGGCAGCCCAGCGCACCTTCGATGCCCATCTTCTGGTACATAAGGTCTTTTGACCTAGAAAAAATAGGCAAATGACTTTTGGGACGGAGCATTGCCGTCTCGTGGCCGAACTTGGGCAGGAGCACTTTTGCCCTCCAGTGGAGCGATTCCGCCGGGGGAACTTCCCTCCCGGAGGGGGAAACCGAATCCATCGTCATCCCTCTGATCTATGGGAGAACAATCTTCAACAACATCTTCAACAGCACAATCTCATCTCAAACCCTAGTTCACCTCTTGTGTTCAATCTTTGTACCGAAACCTCAGATTGGTACCTGTTGGTGGCTGATAGTGTTGATTACATCTTGTAGTTGATTGCTATATGGTTTATTTGGTGGAAGATTATATGTTCATATCCATTATGCTATTTAATAACCCTCTGATCTTGAGCATGGATATCATTTGTGAGTAGTTACTTTTGTTCTTGAGGTCACGGGAGAAGTCATGTTGAAAGTAATCATGTAAATTTGATATGTGTTTGATATTTTGATGATACGTATGTTGTGATTCACTTAGTGGTGTCATGTGAATGTCGACTACATGACACTTCACCATCTTTGGGCCTAAGGGAATGCATTGTGGAGTAGTTATTAGATGATGGGTTGCTAGAGTGACAGAAGCTTAAAACCCTAGTTTATGCGCTACTTCGTAAGGGACTGATTTGGATCGATATGTTTAATGCTATGGTTAGATTTTTATCTTAGTACTTGTCTCTTAGTTGCGTATGCTTGCGAGGGGGTTAAATATAAGTTGGAGATTTATTCAAGTAAGAACAACACCCAAGCACCGGTCCACCCACATATCAAATTATCAAAGTAGCGAACACGAATCAAACCAACATGATGAAAGTGACCAGATGAAATTCCCGTGTGTCCTCAAGAGCGCTTTGTTTATTATTGTCCTTTGCTACAAAAAGGATTGGGCTACCTTGTTGCACTTTATTTACCGTTACCATTACTTGTCCGTTACAAATTATCTTGCTACCAAACTACCTGTTACCGACAATTTCAGTGCTTGCAGAAATTACCTTGTTGAAAACCACTTGTCATTTCATACGCACCTCGTTGGGTTCGACAGTCTTACTTATCGAAAGGACTATGATTGATCCCCTATACTTATGGGTCATCAACATCCATTAGTCCATGTCATGCCAATCATTGATCTTTTCTGAAATCTAACATCAATTCTCATTACATCAGTGACATATATGTTATTATTAATTACCAAAACGACCCGGGGATTAGTTGCACTTTCATATGTCCCGAGAACCGTTCGAGGGCTGTCGAAGGAGAAAATCCTCGCGATTGGGAGGTTGTAAATTCCTAGCTCCAGGGATCTGCACTAACGATCTTCACTAACTTTGCTTCCACTGCTATGCGTTGGTAATGATCAGATCAAATCTTGTTTGCATCTTCATAGTGATCCTGGGCATGCAGGCAATACGGAACAGATCAAATCTTGTTTGCATCTTCATAGTGATCCTGGGCGTGCAGGCAATACAGAAATTTTTTGTTTCTTGTCGCGTTACCAAATAAAGAGGGATCCAACGGCTATACTAACGCGGATCGGACGTCAGTGCGACGACCAGCCAAAATTTCATTCGCTCGACCGACACCTAGCAACCACCATCGTATATGACCTTCGCTGCTTCAATTCTTCAAGTAAAACCATAGACAGAGCTCGGACGCGAGCGACTAATTGGGCCGGCATGTGTTCCACATATCATGGTTTTGGAAAATTTCAAGAAGGTTTCTATGTTGTCCAGATTTTTTTTTCTTTTTGTTGTTGCTTCTTTTACCAGTTTTCTTATGTTTTTTTCTTTTATCATTTTTACTTTTTCAAAATGTTCCATTTTTCAATAAATGTTCAGAATTTTCAAATATTGTTCATATTTTAAAAAAAAAATCGCATTTCCAAATTTTGTTTGGGATTTCAAGTTTTGTTCTCCTTTTCAAATTGCTCACGGAATCCAAAAATAGTCCATTTTTATTTTGTTTACAATTTCAAAAAAATGTCTGTGTTATCAAAAAGTGTTCGCTAATTCAGAATTGTTCCTATTTTCAAAATCAATTCATGAATTAAAAAAAGGATTTTAAAAAATGTTCATTGCTCAAACAATGTTTGCAGCTTCAGAAAATGTACACGTTTCCCAAATAGTAGTACTTAGAACATTCGAAAACATTTCATGTTTTCAAAATATATATTCACTTTTATGAAAAATATTCATTTTCTTAAAAATATTTGAAATAGAAAAAAGGACTAAAAATAGTTACTATAGTGACCCGATCTCTATAGTGGACCACCACTGGGAACAGGGATGCTACATTAGTGGCCGCTATAGTGAATCGGATCGCTACAAGGCGTGTTTGGTTCCCGGCATGGCTTCAAGCTGCATCCCATGGGGGGTCCTGAGTAAGTTTTACCTGGTTGAGTTGATGCAAGGATGAGTCTAGTCATGGCAAATATATCAGTACATTTGGTTTAAATATATTTTCCTTAACAAATATGAACTTTTTTTAATTCACAAACCTCTTTTTTAAAATTTCAGGTAAAAAATCCGGCAGATTTTGTTATGAGAACAACACACCAGCGGTAGCAAAAAAAGAGGTATTACATCAGGTGCAAATAGTTTTCTCCCCTAAACCTATACGGCTAGGGCAAAGCTCTCCCCCCTCAGACTTCATCAGCGAGCCCGTAAAATTGCCTCTCCTCTGCCTGCCGCTCAAGCGGTAACAGGCGGGGAGGGGAATCCCGATGCCTCTGTTCCGGTTAGTAGTTTAGTTTAGGATTATTTTAGCCCTCGTAGGTGCGGTGCTCGGGCGGATGGTGACGCTTCTTGTTCGGGTTTGTCTTTTAGGCTCCGAGTCTCCTCGAGTTCGTCTATCTGGACGTAGTCATGGGAGCTCCAGCGTAGATTCTACCATCTCCTTGAGGCGGTGAGGTTAGGGTTTCTCGTCATCTGGTGAGATTTGATGTCATGTGCTTCAGATCTATGCAACGGTTCAACGACGATGACTGCAGCTCTAGGGCACTCGTCCTTAGGGGCACGTGCATGAAGACTTCCTGACTGTCGTGCAAAATGTCGGGAGCGGCGTCAGCGGTGTGTCGGCGGCTCGTTTTGTTCTGGCGGTAGTAGCTTCGGTGGTGTCAGATTCTCGATGTAATTTTGTTATGTTTGAGATGATTTATAATTCTAGTGAACTTTTATAATAGATCTAATGCTTTTTGCACACATAAAAAGAAGCACACTAGTAAAATAAACAAGCATACGCTGAGCGAGCGAACGAGCACATAGCAACACGGAGTTGAGCGAGCGTTAATGCATCTGGCCCATGCAAGCGAAGCCCTGGGCGCTGGTTCGCCAACTGGAGCGCCACACACACTCGGGAGAGGTCTCAATCTCGCTCATTGCTTCCAGATCTGACTCATGACGAAGCTTGCGGACCATTCGTGCAGCGATATATCTCACCTTAGACCTCCTATATGGTGAGCTAGGCGGCGAACACCGGTGAACCACACATCCCCTCGCTCCAGTACCTAAAAAATGTTGAACAAGTATTTAAAAAATGTTGAACAAGCATTTAGACAATGTTCAATTTGTATAGAAAAATTGTTGATCATGTATTTATAAAATGTTCAAAAAATTAATCATGTATATAAAAATGAAAATCAAGCACTTGAAAAAAATGTTGAACAAGTACTTGAAAAATGATAGTCAAGCATTTGGGCAATGTTAAATGTGTATATAAAAATGTTGACCATGTATTAAATAAATGATGAAAAAAATTGATCATGTATATAAAAATTTTAATCAAACATTTGAAAAAATGTTGAACCAGTGATTGAAAAATATTAATCAAGTGTTCGCAAAATGTTAAATGTGTATAAAAAAATGTTGACCATGTATTCAAAAAATGTGATCTTTTTATTTCAAAACTATTAATCAAGCATTTAAAAAAATGCTAAAAATGTACACAGGGAAACACTTTTTTTGAAAACCAGCAAACTTGTATTTGAAAACAAAGAAAAAAGGAAAAAAGAAAAGAAAATCAAAAGGCAATGGAATACCAGACCATGTCACCTCAGGTAGGATGTGCCATACATTTCATGAATAATCCTACACTAGCACAATGGTTAGGTGCTCAGCTTATTACCCAGGAGTAGCGACCTCGCGCATACCCACTTAACACGGGTTGGAATTGGCGGAAGCCCATGGGTTTTTCTTTTAAGTTTTCCTTTTAAAAATAATTCAGGATTTAAAAAATGTTTCGAATTGTGAAAAAAGTGTTTGTGAATTAAAAAATTCATGATTTCAAAAATGTTCACGATATGATAAATGTTGACGGATAAAAAAAATGGTCGTGATTTCAAAATGGATATACATATACTCGAAAAATGTTCACAATTTCAGATAATGTTAACGATTTTTTTAAAATGTCGAAGAATTTCTAGGAAATTGTTTCGAAGTTTCAAAAAACATTTAGAAATTTCAGAAAATGTTCGTTGTTTCAAAAAATGTTTGTCAAAAACACAAAAAAAGTTCCTTAATTTCAAAATTTGTTTGCTTGTTCCGAAAATTGTTCATGAGTCTCAAGGTATCTACAAATTTTGGAAAATATTCATAAATTTGAAAATTGTTCAATTTTTGAAAAAAAGTTCATGAATTTTATAAAATTATTCTAAAGTTATAAAATGTTCATGATTTTAAAAAGGTTATGGTCTCAAGATTTGTCCAAAAAATCTGAAAAACATTCCCAAGTTTAAAACTGAAAAGGAAATAAAACCAAGAGTAAATGAAAAATGAAAGAAAAAATAGAAAATAAAAATAAAGATAAAAAGAAAAATGAAAACCAAAGAAATAATATAGTGGAATGGGCCGACCCATACAAATATCAACGTGCGTTAAGGGGGTACGCGCTAGGTCGCTAATCTGCCGCGCGAGCTATGTCTCCTATTAGGCAAGAGATAAGCTACTCTCGTGCCAGAGTCTACATGTTTTGACAAAAAATGTTTATAGATTTCACCATTTTTTGTTTCTCTTTTTGGTATTTGTAGTTTACGGTTTTCATTATTATTATTTTTCCCGTTGCCGTGTTTCTAAAGTTTGTATTGGTTTTCTTTCATTTTCAATGTTTTTTTATTTTGTTTTCTATATGTGTTTCTGTAATGCTTTCATCTGTTTTGTCGTTTTTCAACTGCTTTTTCTATATTTTTATGTTTTCTTTACAGTTTTATTTTTTTTATTTGCTCTTATTTTTTATTTGTCTTTACAATACATGTTTTTTATGAATCTATAATATTATTTGTACACGATCAAAATATCCTAAATACATTATCGACATTTTTGTCTAATATATGCTTTGACGTCTACTTAATTTGATATAGATTCTACATTTTTTTCATATAAGAAAGGAATATATTTTTAGACATGGCTAACATTTTTTGAATACATGATATACATAGTTTCAAATATAAGTTTTGATGTGCATTTTTCATGCACATTGTAAATTATTTATACACATATGAAACATTTATTCTCTTACATTGTTTCCTTTTCTAAATAAATGATAAATAATTTTTTTATATATACGAGTTTGAGGTCTACTTTTTTCATTCATGTTCTACATTTTTTCTATACATCTCGAACATTTTTTGCATACTTTAAAAAAAATTCAAATACATGATTGCCAATTTTTTATACTAGCTGTTTTTGCTTTTTTTTAAATATGCTTTAAAAAAATCAATATGTGCCAAATATTCTTAAATGTCACTACCATTTCTTGTGACTGCCAGAATTTATTTTTGAAAATTACACTGATTTTTTTACACTGTACTAATATTTTTAAACTTCATGATTTAGAAAAACAAAAATATGTAATGTATGTATTTGTAATATTTCTAAAAAATATACAAATAAAAAATAGAATGAACAAGTGAACGAAAAAACTGACAGAAATGAGCGAACAGAAAATCAAAGCCTACACTGCGTCTCGCTAATGAGTTGGACCAGTAATGCATTCCTTGAGGCTCCCGTTACTATTGTTTTCGCAATCGGGCGCCTGAAGCTCCACGCGTATGGCCGGCCAATCTGACGTTTTTCTTTCGATTTCTTTTACACGTAAAAAGTTTGCCTGGTGGTTCTAGTATTGTACCAGCGACCTCTCTTGTCGAGGTAGCATTGTATAACCACCACACCACCCACTAGGATCTTGTAGTTTTAACTTCTTTTTTAATTTTATTCCTTCTTTTTCCTTTTTCTTTTTCCATTTTTCCTTTTTCATTTTTCTATAACCACCAGCGCCCCCACTAGAACAGGAGCTCCCTCGAACTATCGCTGATTAGATCCAGCGGTCGATTTGACTAGGATG